>JBAMBJ010000941.1:0-382832 GCA_037043495.1 Drosophila recens | reverse complement strand
CATACTTGAATGCTCCAATGACACTAACTGAAAATTAATCGTTATATTAATCTTAGAGCATGCAGCTGTTAAGATTTACAAAAAGGATTTAATTTATTTGCTTTTAATTAATATAAAAAAATAATTTGTAATATGTAAATACATTATATTACAGTCGAACTTCTCTAACTCGAATCACCATTATCCAAGAAAAAAGTTCGAGTTAGGGAGACTTCGAGTTAGGGAATTTTTTTTTTTACTGTTTTAAAAGAAACTACAAATTTAAATTTTTTCTGTTGTTTTCAACAAAAATGGATTCCAGTTTGTTCAAGACCTGTTAATATTCTCAAAAATTGGTTTCTTCGTTCTTTTGCCGTATCCAGAATAAGTTCCCTATTCAAATGTCATCAAATTTAATTTTTTAATATAATGAAAATTTTTTAGCTGAGATACCACATTTTTCAGCAACTTTAATTTATTTGGTCTACTTTCAAATTCCCTAACTACTAAGAAGTTTGAATATTTCCTAAAACATTTTTAAACATTTTAGTACGACAAAGAAGTACATTTCGATCATCTTTCCTATAACAATTTCACAAGCCTAAATAATTGTTGATGCAATATTCTATCAAATTACATCACAATATGTTAATGTACATCAATATTACGTATCAAAACGAGCCGGTAACAAAAGCATAAAATATAAACGAAAAAAAATTCGAACTTTATTGGGAATTTTCCCGAAAAATTCGACTTACAGAAGTACGGGCCAATATTTTTGTTCGAGTTAGAGAAAATTCGAGTTAGGGAAGTTCGAGTTAGGGAAGTTCGACTGTAATTTGTAATATGTAAATACATTATATTATTTGTATATTTAAAACTAATACATTCAGACACACTCAAGTGCGATTAAAAGCTTCAGCTCATTAATAAATATCTCTGACAATGTTAAAAACGATCGCCATTTTATTTTGATTTGTTTTTTTGATTTTCATTCACAAAACGCAAAGCAAAGCTTTGTTAAGTTCACTTGCCCCTACATACAAACACACTTGCATAAATACATATGTACATACACACATACAAACGTGTGTGCATGCAAGTCGAATCCCACAAAGCTAAAGCTTGAGCCGATAATCGTGTTAAATTAAAGCGCTCGTCGCCTAAAGAGAAAACGAGATAGAGAGAGAAAGGGAGAGAGAGTGGTTCAATCAAGATTAAAGAGCGTTTTGATAAGTGTGTGCACAGAAGAAACTAAAAGATAAGCACAAAAATTATAAAATAAAGAAAATAAAACGCTTATCTAAATGCGTAAACATGCATATCTAACACAAATATGTATAACAAAAATAAGAATGGGAAATGTGGAAAAAGGGGGCACAAGTCGAAAGGCAATAATTCATTTCAAAGGGCTACAGATACATATATACATGCATACATATGTTCATACATACAGCTGCGGTCAAAAAAATAGTAGTGCCTGCTATGATCTTACAAAAGCTCAAAATTTAAAGACTTTTAATTTATCCAAATTTTTTGTTTAATTTTTTTAAGATACGTTATTATATTGTAAATCCATCTGAGAAATCAAAGATAGTGAACAGTTATTATTTTTCGACTTAGCAATTTTTTTCTTGTAATAGTCTGAAAAATGGGCGGTCAAAATAATAGTAGTGAATGCCTTAAAAGTGGAAAAAAAGGATATTAAGCAGAAAAGGCACTTGATTTGATATTTATAATTGTAATTTGATAATTTTCTATAAATTGTATAAAAAATATTTCGCTTAGAGTTGTTACAATGGGGCGTGGCAAGCATTGCACTCCAGAAAAGCGTGCTCCCATAAACAATTTATTTCTAAAAGGATAACGTTTAAGGAAGTGGAAAAATTTGGTTAGATGATTGCCAACCATAATCAAAAACGCCATTAAGTAGTCGCCAAAATAGGATAAATGTGGAAGACCTCGATCCATGTCCAAAAGACTAGTGACAAAAGTAGTGAGGTTTTTGAAACGCGACCCTTTTGCTCCTGCAGCACTTATAAAAAATAACTTTGGTATGGACCAAAGTGTGTAAAACATTCTTAGATGTATGCGAAATAATAATCTGGCAGAAAGAAGCCCGTGAAAAAGTCCGTTATTAAAAAAAATACCTGCCCAAAAGCGATTTCGATTTGCTAAGGATCATCTGAATTAACCCTAGAGAAATAAAGAAACCTCTAGTGGTCGGATGTGTCCAAAATTATTTTTTTTGCTGATCGAGGATCTCGACAACATGTAAGGAATCCGTTAAAGTCCGAATATCAGCCCAGATTCACCTGCAGGACCATCAAACATTGTGGTATGAGAATAATAACCTGGGCGCATTTTCACATTCCTGGGTCCAACCCATGTAATGGATCATAACCATAATGGAAAGGCACGAACAAGTGAAAATTCTGCAGAACACTGTGCTACCGTATTTTTCAGATGATATGCCGATAATTTGGAGGTTCCAACAGGACATAGACCCAAAGCATATCAGCAAATCTTCGAAAGAATGGTTCACGTAGAAAAAGTTAATGTAGTGGAGTGGTCACCACGGTCCCCCGATCTGAATCCCATTGAAAATTTGTGGTCCGATATGAAGAAGGATATTGCCAAGCATCAACCAACAAATAATATTCATCTTTGGAAGATCGCTAGCAGCGCCTGGAGCTCAATACAAACAGAACGATGTAAAAGCCATGATCCGTCGTTGTAAGGCGGTAATTCAAGATAAAGGCTTCACAACAAATTACTAAATTTGTTAATTATTAAGTGCATTTAACATATCTAACCTTTTAAATAAAAAAAGGGGGTTTTGGATCGTTTTCATCATTAAAATTTTTGAATATGTTCATCACTACTATTATTTTGACCGCCCATTTTTCAGGCTATTGCAAGAAAAAAATTCCTAAGTCGAAAAATAATAACTGTTCACTATCTTTGATTCCTCAGATAGATTAACAATATATTAACGTATCTTAAAAAAATTATATAAAAAATTTGGATAAATGAAAAGTCATTAAATTTTGAGTTTTTGTAAATTCATTGCACGCACTACTATTTTTTTGACCGCAACTGTACGTGTGTGCATGCAAGTCGAATCCCACAAAGCTAAAGCTTGAGCCGATAATCGTGTTAAATTAAAGCGCTCGTCGCCTAAAGAGAAAACGAGATAGAGAGAGAAAGGGAGAGGGAGAGAGTGGTTCAATCAAGATTAAAGAGAGTTTTGATAAGTGTGTGCACAGAAGAAACTAAAAGATAAGCACAAAAATTATAAAATAAAGAAAATAAAACGCTTATCTAAATGCGTAAACATGCATATCTAACACAAATATGTATAACAAAAATAAGAATGGGAAATGTGAAAAAAGGGGGCACAAGTCGAAAGGCAATAATTCATTTCAAAGGGCTACAGATACATATATACATACATACATATGAACATACCTAAGTGTGAATGTGTGTATCATGTACTTATTGGATGTGTCTAAATGTTGATTTTGGGCCTATGAATGAATCCCAATAACTACAATTTACTCTACACACATGCATACGGTTAAGCTGTCTGTGAGTGTGTATGTGTATATGCATGTGGGTGTGTACTACAAAAATTTCATTGATAACTTTGAAATACAAAATCAAATAAACACACACACACACTCGAAATGTTAAGACTCTTGTGCAATTGCACACATAAGGGCCAAAGCGACGTCGCCGTCGCCGTCGCCGTTGACGTTGACGCTGGCAGCGTTGGTGACAGCGACGCGTCGTACAAATTGGGCAATTAAGCTATCTCGCTCACACTCGCTAACTACCAGCGGCTTTTCACTAGCAATTGTGCAACGAACTAAAGCTAATCATAAATAATAACTAAATAAATAAATACTATTTGTGTAAGCACATACCACAGCCCCAGAGGCTCAACTTGTTATCAAAATCAGCGTATCGAAGTGTAGGCATTTCATTTATTTTTTGTTGTATTCAATGTTGGTTATCGTTTTTGTTGTTGTTAGTGTGACTCTTGACAATAGTTATTTACACTTCTGCATACCATTCGCTTACACATACACACACACACACACACACACGAACTCACTGCAGCTATCGAGCACACAACACTTGAAAATGTCATTCAAAATACGCGCTAAATTTCATTCACTTGATTCACAGCAACAACAACAAAGAGCACAACAAACAACGAGCGTTTCCCGTACTTGCGTTTGCCTTTTGCTTTTTACGCTACATTCGATGCATTCATTCACACACATAAACTCACACACACACACACACAAACTCACATAATGCAAGCCTCTGAGAATAAATGCGAAAGAGAGAGAGAGAGAGAGAGGGAGAGAGAGCGCACGCAAGGCATGCAATGGAGCCGGATCGCTGCTCACCAGCCCTGGGCCGGTGGCGCTCGTGTGTAGCTAACGGGGCACTTGGCTCATTCATTGAGTAATTTCAAATCTCTTGGTTCGTTACGTGCTCGTGTGTATGTGTGTGTGTGTGTGTGTGTGTGTGTGTGCATTTAACACGTTTCATAGACATTAAAAGCCAACCACAAAAATGTTTGTAATACATTCATATTGAAAAATATACAACAACAAAAAAAAAATCACATCAGCAATAACAACAACAACAACACAAAAGCAAAAAGTTGTTGACAACAACAAAAAATGTTGTTTTGAAATTACGTTATTTCCGCTTTGAGATCCGCAAACGGGCCTCAACAGAGACGCCAACTGAGGCAGCGACTGCGACGCGTCGCGTCGCGTCGGCTGCTGCGACAAGTTTTGTGGCTGTAAATCTTACTTCACATTCAACGTGGGTAGAATTTGAACTTTATGACGTATAAACGTAGAATTACGATAAACAATTAACAAATTGAGCGGAAGTAATCAATTAATTTTTTACTATTTGATATAAAAATTACACAAGACTAAGTTTAGAATGTTAATTTTAAATATTTTACAAAGACTATCGAGAGACTTTGAGAAGCTTAGAGATCTTTAAGTTTTTCGAGGAATATTCAAAGACTGTAGAGCAGCGGTGGGCTCGCATGGGCTCCGGGAGCTAGCGGCTGGCTGCTCCCAACTTTATTTCTAACTATTCGTCATAAGTCTATCATAAGCAGAAGATTCGAAAAATCGTTTACGAAAAAAATAGTTTCTCCTTTTTTTTTTAATATATCGTTATCATTATAAAGAAAAGCATATTTTAAATAATGGGTATTGCAAAGTAATATTGATTGAATGATCCCAGATCAAACACAAAGCGTGTGCAAAATTCCAACGAAAATCCTAAAAACAAACAATTGACAATATTGTTTACAGCCATGGGCATCAGTATACGTATATTTATTGACGGTATAAAAACCCGTCTAAACTATTGCCTGACTAACTAGTAACAGGTAACAGGTAATTGGTAACTCGTAGCTCACAAAACTGAGGGAGTGTCGACTACTTAGCGGTATTACATTTGTATGCAGTCTGATAACAGGAACTGGATCCCATATCAAAACAATTAAATCAATTGGTGACCAGACCTCAACATTGGGGACTAACAAATTTGCAATACTTTATGTTATCTGAAAAATAAGCGGGACTATGTTTTTTTTTTCTAACTTTTCTTTTGCTTTATTTTTTTTCTTTATTTTTTCCTACTTGATTTTTTGTTTCAAATTGTAAAACACAAAGGGGTCAACTGCCCAACCAAAGCGGAAAAAAGCTTACCCGACTAGGAGATACTCTGGAAGTCTTGAGCTATACTTGTAACATAAGAATACTCTGAATTAGAAGATAACATGTTTAAAAATATGTATTCCAAAAAGCAAGATATTATCTTTATGTTACCCTGTTTGAAACATTTTATGAATACAAATACAGGGTATGAAATTCGAAAAACAACAGGAAATAACATACAGTATTGCTCATAAAATACTCGTATCACAATCGTAGTTGTAGTATTCATACAAGTACGAGTAGTACACAAACCCGTATCCGTAGTACTACAAAAAATATTTGTCGTTGGTAAATAAAAAAAAAAAAAAACAGGCCCCTGATTGCGCCAAAGACATTTTGATTATTATTTGACTCAATGTGCGAATATTATATGAATGTTTTCATTTGTTTTTAATTTTTGTTCCTTTTTTTATTGATATCAAAGTGCACGTTGACGCATTTCCCTTCCCATTGACAGGAAGTTTACTCACATTTAACAGCTACTACCAGTTGCTTTACTTAGTGTGATGTGTGTTTTGGACTTAAATGTCTAGACGCCAATATACACCTGGTGATACGTATAGTATTTGGAACGCGGAAACGGAAGTTGCAATTTTATTACAATTAAAAAAGTCCTTGTTTCAAAGAATTCAAGGACGATTTCCAGATGTATTTATTTAACTGAATATAATTGATATTATCCGAGATACTTTGCTGAAATGCACCTTAAATACTCTTTAACCAGATAATTCCTTATTGAAATTGAGTATCGTTCGTCACAATTATAAATATTATAAATTTTGATGCTGAAATCTGTTTTTGCTACTACACTTTTACCTCGTTTAGTTTCAATCTTGAAAAACCCAACAATCATATATCCCTACTATGACTATATCTTTTTGAAGTCATTTTATTAAGTAGATACGATGACTTATGTATCGGAATACGAGTAATGCGCGTTCAACTGATAACGCCTCCAATAACAAACAACGTAGGAAACGTGCCTAACGCGGGGTATCGTGGCCAGGTTTTTCTTCACCATTTTCTTGGGGCGTCAGAGATGACAAGCTCCTTGAAATGTCACGACGTGACCAGCAACGTAGCCAACGACGTGACAGTGATTTCTTTAGTGTTATCGTGTCAAGGTCTTTGATATCACGATGCTTAACAACTCACGATAACTAAAGATCATTTCATGATGACAATGAAAGACTAGAAATAACTTTTCTTGGGAAAACTAGAGATGAGGCGCGGCAAATGATACTGATATCGATTACTAATTTATTAATTAAGGCTTTAAATGGTTTAAAGATAAAATCTACTAGAATTATTCGTTATCTTGAGAAAAATTTAAATATAATTTACTTTAATTGATTATAATAGCTGTATTTGTGCCACAATTTCCATATTTTTATTCAGTTTCTCATTGTGTCACTTGATTTTTTGTTGGAATGCGGTTAAAAGTGACAGAGAGAGAGAAATGTGAGAGATAAAGTTATCAGCTTATTAGACATTTCATTCATTGTTATCGTTGCAACATTGATAGGAGTATTGAAAGTTCTGTCCTCTTCGCATTCACAGTTAAAAATGTTTATGTATGATTCCCCAATGCTTTTTATGAGTCACATTATCAGCACAATCCTTAAAAGAACCTTGTTTTGCCTGAGAAAGTAACGAGTTGTGTGATTAGTATTTTGATGGAAACTTTCAGAAAGTCAAAATAATATAATATTTAAATATTTTTCACTCTGACATTCATTCACATCATTAAGATAAGAACTATTTAGTTAGAACTTGTAAAGTTGCAATGCAAAATGTGATTTGTAGATTAGATGGATGATTAATAAATATAACAATAAATATTAAATTTTTTGGTTATCAAAATATAGGTATGTTAATTAAACTACTTTTCTTTGAATTGAAATAGGATAAATTCTTCTGGCATAGCTTAAGGGGAGGTTCTTTTGGATTTGGCCGAAAATCAAGCAAAATTTGAGAATGGTTTGTGGGAGAATGAAAATACATACGAACTTCTGCTTTCGAACTTTGATTCGTTGTTTATTGACAATTAAAAAAAAAAAGTGATTTTTGAGAAATTCAAAATGGCGGCTTCAAAATGGCGGATCTCGTCGACCTCGACTCTCAAAATATCGCTCTGCTTCTTCAAGTGTGGGGCCTCTGGTAGTAAAGTGAAATGAAAAATGTATATAATTTATTAAAATAGATAAAATTTCCTATGGCTTATACCTAACTTCAATTAATTTTGGTGAAAAAAAACCAATTTCATGGTCGTTAAAAAAAAAAATGAAATTTTTACACTTTTTTTTACTTTGATCTCGTTTAAAAATTATAAATAAACAATTCTTTATGCCAATTTTAGGTATAAGCCATACAAAAAAGTATATACTTTAAAACATTTTTTGAATGAAGGAAATCGGATCAATAGAACAAGACCTGTACTTGAAATTAGATTAGAAAACATGGTTTCGAGAAAAACGCGTTTAAAGTTTTTGGAAAGTGACAGCGGGTACGCAGCGCGCGTGACATGGGTACGTTTGACACGCCCTATCTCAAGATATACGCGTCGTATTGAAAAATCCTTTGGCACATATATTCTATATATATATAACTTTCATTTTATGTAAAAAAAATAAATTCGATTTTTTCAAAAAAATCCAAAAGAACCTCCCCTTAACGTAATTATATTGATCAGTTAGTTGGATTGACTCAGCGAACGGAATGCCAAGCGTCAGAGTCTTGGAATTTCCGATTCCCTCATCGTTTGTAGCCTGTTTTGGTTTTAGCCACTTCTTCGCCAACCTGTTTGGTATCTCAGCTCACGTATCCGGAGTTAATTTCTTTTGGGTCGCAATGGCATTTCATAATGCTTTTTTCGCAGGTGTCTATTGTAATTGTAATGGTCTCGAGCTGTTCTTCTTCTGATCGGATTGGGCTTCTTGTGGTTAGATCGGTTTAGGCCTAGTTTTTAGCTTGGGTGCGCTTCGATACGTTTTATGACGACAATACACATAAAAATTGTTGCGTTCCCTCTAACGGTTCGGTTTCAGGTCTCAGACCTAATTTTTTTATTTTGTGTTAATGAAAATTGTACTGGTATTTCTGTGAACGAACGTTCATTTAACGACCAATGTTTGTTTTCGAATTTTTACGAGCTTATGAATGAACGTCCAAACAAACAAACGAAACAAACCAACAACAACAACAACAAGAGCTGCAATCAACAGTCTGTCTAACGAATCGGTAATCTCATTGAAAATGCGTTCAAATCCAACCGAAAGAGAAACGTTTTCTCGTCGGTAATGAGCAGTAAAATTCCAAAGCAAAGCAGTTCCATAAAAAAAAACGACCTGAGAGCAGAGAATAACATAGAAGTCGCTATCGCTACAGGTTTCTCAATGTTAAATGATCTGAATGAGCTGAAATTTGATTTCATTTGTCACAAAAAGAACTGGAAAATCAATCAATAGAATATTCATTAAGTGAATTATTATTATTAATTAAGTCGATACTCGATAGTGGGTATATTAACTAGCATACTAAAAAATTGGGTCCAATTTTAAGGCATTGTATTAAGTTTTTGTTTCAAACATTTTAGCTCATGCGTAATATCTGTAGATACAAAACTCTTTGTTTTGACTGACTCACTGACTGTCTGAGAATCAGCGTGTAGGCCAAACGGTTAAAGCTAGATAGCTGAAATTTTCACACAACCTAGCTGGAACAATTTTATTCATAGCAATTATATTATTAAATATTATTTTAAGTTACTTTGTTGTTTTCTCAGTCAAATAAAATATTATTTTTTTTATAATCTTGTATAAAAATAAAACACACAATTTATTGATATGACCCCCTCGCTTCACCTGCTTTGAGACACACGCAATCCTCAGAAGTTGAGTGGCGGCTCTTCAAGTAATGCCGCTACTAAAACTCTGCCATAAAAATGTTGCCTATAAAAAGATATAAGAAAACGATGGAGAGTGGAGAAATTAAGAACCAGGCACCAAACTTAGTGGAATGAAATTGAATTCATGCCGCGGTTAGTTTTCCATTTCCATTATTTCTGGCTTAGGCATAATTGTTGTTCATTTTATGACTCGATTTCATTTAAAATTCATAGCCATGAACAGATACAGTAAGTGCATAGAACCAGCTGCTAAACATGTCTACCTTTATGAGAACTACAGTTTAATATTAATAATAATGCTGTGGAAACTAAAGTTGTTTTAAATTTCATATTACGAGTTAATTGAATAATTCGTGACTAAAGTAAACAAAGGTTTATTTTCTAATTAGCAGCGATAGCATGTGAATTAACTAACGTACATACATACTAGTTGTGAGTTCTATTGTTAGACCAAGTTAGTAGTAGTTGGCCTTATCTATCTCTCGCTGCCCCCCCGTACCACTATTTGGCGTAATCAATTTGCGTAGGACACGTCATCTAATTCAACCAACTACTTGTTTACTTTCGAGTGAAATAGTACGTGCGAGTGGATGAAATTCTCAGAATTAAGTCTAGAGTTATGACTGGGCTAAAATATACACATATGTATGTATGGTACGAATCTAACTGACACGCTCTAAGACAGACGCCAATCAGGCTTGTTGTGCCTGATCAAAACAGATTCTCAAATTTGTGCACTGAAAAAAAATATAAATACATTAAATAATTATACTGGTTTGCCACAGAAATCGCTTTCGCTTGAATTTAATACAAATTTAAGTGAAATTCTAGCGAAAACGATTTCTGTGGCACCCCCCATAGATTCATCTATAATTTTTTGCGTTCATTTAACGATTCTTCAGAATTCTGTAGAACTTAAATATAGATAAATATATAATATCCCTGGAAAATAGTAAATAATTATATTAATAGGATTATGGGATTAGATAAATTTCTTTGGAGTCAAATATTCAATTTATCCAAGTTTAAAATAATTTCTTTTTTTAGAAGTGTAAAATTTGATTGTGTTTGAATTGTACGTATCTCGTCATTCTTGTGTATGAATTCAGGGGGTCTGTATTGTCTTTATCAGCATTATACAGTATGTTATATGTACATATACTTATATGTATTATGTGTGTGTAGTCGCATTTAAATGTCATATTAGTTATTAGCATTTGCCCCCCCTCCCCGCTCGAACCCCATCGTACCGATCCCGCCCCGAATCAACTCGGGCAGCCGGCAAAGTCGATTTATCTCGCGTGAGGCGTCACGTTGCTTATCTGGAACTGGAACTTACACAAATGAGTTGAGACAAGACGAGAGAACAACAAACTAACAAATTTAGTTCCACCTGTTAACTTGTGCGCTCTCTCTCTCTCTCTCGCTCTCTCTCGTTGTTATTATGCTCATTCTATAACTCTGACTCTGACTAAAATGACTTGGCGAATTCGACGGGGCTCTGGTAATATAGAGATTAGGCACTACATGTGACTCTGACTCTGACTATCCAGAATTCCAAAGGCGTCACTTGAAATTATGAAATTACTATTAAATGTGGTGTACAAAAGAATTACCGTCACAATGATTATGCTGTTGACCCTGTGCTATGGAAATATCATAATTAGAGTTCTAGAATAGAATCAACAATTTCACAAGCCAATGAAAATGTCTTGGAGATATTTTTCATATTTTATGAAAATGTAACAAAAGAAATTTAAGTTATATGTGTTATGATGTCTCCATTTTATTGATTTTAGGTGAAGAATCAACTCGATTAATTTTATTATATTATGTGAGTTTTTGTTCACAAAGATTTCTCATGTCCATGTTAACTTTGATCTGGCGTATGAAATTTAAAGAAATTTATCTTAGTGTCATAAATAAACGATTTTCTTGAGAAAATGTGACACTCATAATACCGGGAATATCAATTGTGTTAACATTGTTTACTAATATTGAGTTTACAATTGTTGCAAAATATTTGTACTGTAGTTGAGTAAACTTTCCATATGAGTATTGTTATTGTTAAACTTATCATTAGATCATCAGAGTAAAATTACATTTTGAAAGATTATTGATAAGCTTAATATTTACAATATTTAATTTCGTTATTATAACTACAATAAATGAATGTTTTAACGTTGTTTCCTATAAGTTACCTCTCTTTTATTGATTTCTTTATAGTTGCTATCTTTTGTTTTCTGTGTGCGTGTGAACAATAAAATCAAATAGCAACAAAAAACAAACAAATCAACAAAATATAAGATAGAAGAAGAAAATAAAAAAAAAACTTGCCCAGTGGCGGATTTGGAGCATAAGAAATATTTCATGCATTGCTTGTTATTGTTATTGTTGTCACTGCTCTTAACTCTTAACTGGTCTGGCAACTTTGTGTCGGATTGGAATGTTGCTGCCTTTTGGATGCCGCAGTCAGTGGTTGGTTCGTTCTCTTTGTTATGTTGTTGTTGTTGTTGCTGATCTGCTATGTTGCTGTTGCTCTTGCTGTTTGCCGTTATGACCATCATCAAATACATGTTGTTGTTAAATTATAAATATTATTTTTGCTTTTGCTCTTGTTTTTGTTATTGTTGTTGCAACAATGAGTCAGGAGAGGGCTGAGAGAAGGGTGAGAGCATCATCAGCTTATTGTGCTCTTTATCAGTGCTGCCAACAAAATAAAGGACAAATCGAAAAGTGGTATTTTTAAAGTAATTTTTTTGAGCATTCATAAATTTTTATCCGAAATTGAATTGAATTATTTATTATTATGAAAACACATGTACAGTGGCGGCAGAATTAATAGCACCGCTCTTTCTTTTACTATAACAGCTATTGTAAGTCAAGTCTTCAAATTTAAAAAATATATTTGAAAAGGTCATCTAAATTCCGTTTGAATGATGTATAATTTTCCTTAACACATTAAGTACCCATTAAAATATTCGAATTTTAAAAAAGGTCTACTTTTTCAACTTTTTTCCTCGATTTTTACCAAAAAATGTTGGGATGCAAAAAAATTCTTGAAACAATTCTAAGAAAAACTGCAAAATATGACCATTTTAACCCCTTTTTCCTACTTTTCACACAAAAAGTGTAATTTTTGCAGTTTTAAAAAAAATATTAAAAATACTAACGAAGAGATTTTTGAAAAATTGTTTTTGCAGTCACTATTAAAATTGTATAAAGAATTTTTTTGCATCAAAAATTTTTTTGAAAAAACTCGAGGAAAAAAGTTTTAAAATTGACGTTTTTTAAAATTCAAAATTTTCAATGGGTACTTAATGGGTTAAGGAAAATGTTGTATCATTCAAACGGAATTGAAATGACCTTTCCATTGATGCCAAAATGTACATGAAGTAGGATCAAATTATGGATATATTTAATTTTAAATGTTGTCAAAATAAGTATGCCGACTAGTGTAAATAAAAAGTGCGATGGAACTGTAAAAAGGCTAAATGGGCAACACTGTCGCTGTCAACTGCAACGCGGCGTCAGGCGCGTGCGTAGCGAATGCAGCTTTGCTAAAACTCCCCGATACCAATACCATCACACATGCCCTTTGGCTGCTATTGTTGTTGCTGCTATTGCATTGCTCTCTTGCCGTAAAAAAGCAAAGCAAATGACAGTTAAGCGTGCCAATTGCACCTTTACACTTTTACGAGCGCGTGCACGGTGGCGCCTGGGCAGAGTTTAACGAAATGAAACAATAATAATAATAAAAAAAAAAAAAAGAAACAGAAACAGAAACAGTCGAGTGGGGAGCGTCTGTTAATTTTCCATGTGCACCTGATAAGCTTGCGTACATTGTACATTTAAATACAAGTGTGTGTGTGTGTGTGTGTGTATTTGCGCTACTGAGCGTTTGTTTTCATGTCATCGTGTAGACGGGAATGTTGCGCTTTTTACCTGATAGGTAGTAAATATAAAAATTTGAGAAATTGGGTCAGCTGCCAGGCAACAATGTTGTTACACTGTTTTACAGCCACTGTGCAGGCGTGCCCTCTCTTTCTCTCTCTCTCTCTTGCTCTCTTTTTGTGTGCGTGAGCGAAGAGATTCACAGTTTTAGAGCAGCTCAGAGTTTATGCGCACTGCGTCTACTACAGCTACTTGTGTGACTCTCAAACTGTGCGGCGCTGTTTTGAATGATTGCAAAGAGCGAACGCAAAATAATACAAAAAGAGAATGCGAGTGCGGCAGGTGTCACGCGGTCGTCAGAGGCAACGTGCAGTTGGCAGCGTTTATTATTCAGTTTTGTTATTGTCTTTAGCATGTGCTTCTAATGTAATGTATTATAACCATTTTAATTATTTTAGTTGACTCTCTATTTTTTTTTTTTTTTAATTATTTATGGCGCCGTTGACTTGAAACCGCGGCTGTGGGCCGTCCGGGCTGCCTATTAGTGTATTATTTTTACTGCGCAATAAAAGCAACAACAATAACAGCAACAACCAAAACAACAAATAATAAAGCATAATAAAACAAGCGGCGGGTCTCAGAATTAGCTGAGAGGACAGACTGTGCGTGAGATTGCCAGAGAGAGAGAGAGAGAGAGAGGCGAATGTATTGTTGTTGTTGTTATGCGCTATGAAAAAACATTTTGCAAACATTCTGACAGGCCCACAAGACATTGCTCTAATAGTATGTATGTATGTATGTATATGTGCATGACCATTATCTTGTATGTATGTACATATGTACATACATAACTATTTATGTATGTATGAGAACGTTTTAACTACGCAGCAGCATTTTTACTATTGCAACAACAACAACAACAACAAAAGCAACAAGAGGCGGGTGGTGTTGCTAGTGCCCCGCCTCTTTCTAAGCTCTCTCTTTCTTTATTTCGTTTACAGTTGTGTTTGTTGTGTTGCTCTCTGTTTTGATGCCACGTTTTACGCTCAGCAGCAGCTCACTCATATCGCTGACAACGCAGCCGCATTTTGTTTTTCTTACGCCCCAAAAAAAAATAGCAAAAAAAAAAAACAAACAAATAAATAAGGCCGGCAACACCCTGCGTGAGAGGGAGAGGGAGAGGGGCAGCAGCGTCAAGTTGATGAATTACAACGTAGTTGTAGTTGTAAATACGCTACGCGTAATTTTTATTCCCACTTGTTGTTGTTGTTGTTGTTACAATTTACTACGCTTTTACAATTGCTGCGCTGCCGGCGTTGCAGTCGCCGTCGCAGTCGCAGTTGCAATCGCAGTTTCTTGCTTGCTTCTAACGTCAATGCGGCGAACAAGCGTCATGCAAACAAACGTCAATGCTGTTTGGCCAACAGCAGCAACAACAGCAACAACAACAACAACTTCAATGATAAAACTAACAATAATAATTATTTTTTATTTTTGCCGCATAAAATTATTGCTCTGTTTGTATGTATGTAAGCCGACGTCACTGCTGCTTAATTGAACACTCACACACACACACATACGTATGTATGTATGTATGTGCAAATATATTAAAGTTTGCATGAGCTTTTAAATACGTTTTCAAAACAAAAGAGCGAATGATAAATAGAGAGAGAGAGAGAGAGATAGCAGCATCCGTTAATGCCAAGACTGTTATTAACAGCTGTTAAGCAATTTGAGTCAGGTATTATTATATTGCAGTGATGTTATTATTAACAAGTAATTACAGATTAAATTGAACTTATACTCGCCGTCAACATGGTCACCCTAAAGTGGCAAAGATACGTCAGCGTCGACGCAACCGTCGTCGCGTCGTCAGGGCGACACGTGTGTCGAGCACTTGGCGCCCTTTTTCGCATAAAATTATTGTAATAGCTTGTTGCTTCAATACGTAATTGTTGTAATTTTTGCCTCAGGGCTGTTTCTATTTGGTATAAAAAAAAACAAAACTTAACAACATTTGAACTTTTTTTAATGTATTTACAGGGTTCGACTAACGAAGCAGAAGCAACAACAACAACAACAACAACAAAAAGCATTCCAACTGACGACTATAAATAAAAAATAAAAACTACAACAAAAACATCATTAATTCAGACAAAAAGAGAGAGAGAAAGAGAGAAAGAGAGCAAAAACTGCAATGATTACTTAGTGGGCCGGTGCCCCTTAAAAAAACATTGTATTTAATAAATAGTTTACAAAGAAAATAAATAAACAAAAATAGAACAATTTGCTAAGTGTATCGAAAAGTAACACCACAATACGTTCAAAATGGATGTATGGAAATATATTTATGGTTGCCGTTACCCAACAACGTCAGCTGATGCAACATTAGAAGCATTAGATACACTAAACACAGCAACGACGACGACGTCGATAGCAACATCAGCATCAGCAACAACAGCATCATCATCATCATCGCATGGCAACATTTGTGTCATATGCCGTCGTGTGTTCCCAACAGCATGTTGCTGCGCTCAGATAGCAATATGTAGCAGCGCCGATGCAGATATTAATTGCAGTAGAAGCAGAAGGAAACGGAGAAGCATAAGCAGAAATCGCGACGCGACGGCAACAACATTCCCCAGCAAGCTGACGTCGGCGCTACAGCAACAGCAACATCTTCAGCCTCAGCAACATCATCAGCAGCAGCAGCAGCCGCAGGAGCAACATGTAGCTAGCTCCACGCATGCATGTTGCTGTCAAAATAGTAGTAGTAATAGTAGAAATCGAGAAAGAAATAGTAGTAGTAGTAGTAATAGTACAAATGACAATAACCAAAAAGAAACAACCAATTGCCACTGCAACTGTAACAACAACAGCAAACACACCTACACAAATAATCAGCGACTGCAACAGCAACAGCAGCAGCAGCAACAACAACGTAATCACAACAATTTCCGCAACTGCTTAAGCGTTTTGGGCACACTGAAATTATTGTTGGTGCATGTGCATGTGCAAATGTTGATGCGACATTGCTGCAATCTATTCGAAAGTCGTCGGCGGCGACATCAACAACAATTTAAAGTGAAACAGAAACAGAGTTATCAACATTATCAGCATTACAATCAGGCGCAACATCATTGGCGGCAACATAGCATTGCATTCACAATAATCACACTGTTAACATTGCAAGCAGCAACAATATTAGCCCAACAACAACAACAACATCAACGGTTTTCGGACAAACTGTCATCCCACGTGCATAACGGCAATGCCATTGGAAGTAACAGTAACAGCAACAACAACAGCATCGCTAGCAGCAATATCATCGATAACAGCATCAGTTACAGAAACATTGAGCATAACAGCGACGTAGGATTGTCGAGAAAACAAATTAGTAAGTCTGGCAGCACTGTATGAATTTAATTTTTTTTTTATTTTAAATTAATCACAAAAATATGTTATATTCTATTGCTTCAACAGCCTGCAAATCGATGGATATACGAAACAGTGTATCGCAATTTCAACGCTTGGTCAATTGCACAATAATTGAGGGATTTTTACTTATCACGAATATCAACGATGCCGATAAGCTGAACACAACTTATCCACTGCTCACGGAAATCACTGGTTACTTGGTGGTTTATCGTATCACAAATCTGGTATCGTTATCCCAGCTCTTTCCCAACCTGAGCGTTATACGTGGCACAATGCTCTTTGAGAGTTACGCCTTGGTTGTCTATTCGAATCGGGACCTTCAGGACATTGGCCTAACGAATCTGCGGGTCATTTCGCACGGCGGTGTACGAATTGAGAAAAATGATTATCTCTGTTTCGTCAAGACGGTCAACTGGATGAAGATACTCTCGCCGAATGCCACTGAAGCGGATGTTGTACTGAAGAATAATCGACGGGATGCCGAATGTGTTCGCTGTCCGGGCGAGAATACGGGCGACGATAACTTCGGCCTGGCCCCAAAGGATCAGAGAGATGTGCCGCCATGTCGGGAATATGCTGGTGGCAAGCGTTACTGCTGGAATAGCAAGGAATGCCAGACCAGTGAGTAGCCCCATCGTTAGTTTTAAAAGCTCCTTAACTCGATCGATTCTTTTCTTGTTCTTGCTTAAAGTATGTCCCAAGGAGTGTCCCTACAACTGCTACGATGAGAACACATGCTGCAACGACAACTGCCTGGGCAGTTGCAACAAAACCTTGATCGGTTGCATTGCCTGTCGAAATGTTTCCCTTGAAAACGGCAGATGCGTTAATCAATGTGAGGAAGGTTTCTTTCGGGTAAGTTATCTACATTTCAACTTTGGTAGATCTAGCTCTTATAATCACTGAAATCTAGCTCGAAAATAAGCAATGTGGCACATTTATTTTCTTCTCTCATCTTTTAAAGTTACAAATTTTCAATTAACTATTCTTCCATATTAAAAATCAAAATAATTCTGTATTTTATATGATAGTTGTCTTCAAAATTCTTAATAAATTACTGATTTATCTTAAAAGATGATATCTTTTTACCATTAAGTAATGGCGACCTATTTATTAGGCAGTTATTTAAATGTTAATACAAATATTGCAACTTTAAATGTATCTTTCGCATCCTAATTTTCGATATTTGTTTCTCACTCTCCCTCTCAGTACGAGCAACGTTGCATTACGGCTGAGATGTGCGAAAAGATTGGAGTTAAGTTCGTTAACAGCAAGCAGATGAATCTTGTGCATTACAATGGCGAATGTACGACATTTTGTGATCAAGGATATGAGCAGAAAGACTACACCTGCCAGAAGTGCAATGGCACCTGCCAAAAGGAGTGCCAAGGTGGCACTATCGATAGTTCGACGAGAGCAAAGGACTTCTATGGCTGTACTCTGATTGGACACGGTGGCTTGACCATAAGCATTAAGCGTGGCGGACGTAAGTCAATAAAGAGACTAACTAACTGAGAATACTAAGAATTTTAAAAAATTTCTTTCTTTCTTTTTTCTTTGTTTTGCTTAGAGCACATGATTGAGGCATTGGAACATGGTTTGGGTGCAGTGCACACAATTACTTCGTTCCTGAAGGTCCATTTGACCTATGGTCTGACCTCGCTCGACTTTCTGAAAAGTCTGCGCAGAATTAACGGCAATGAGACTGTGGACGGGCGTTACACACTCTATGTACTGGAGAATCGTGATTTGGAAACGCTTTGGGCCGAAAATCAGACACTTCAAATCAATGGCAGTGTCTTCTTTCACTTCAATCCCAAGCTCTGCATTGAGCATATTGACAAATTGAAACCGATGCTGCCAAATAAACCATTAAAGTTCAATAAGAACGAAGTGGCTGAAGATTCCAATGGTGACAAGGGCAAATGTATGTTGTTGTTGTTTTCTTTATTGTTGTTTTCTATATTTTCAACTAATACAATTAATACTTTTAGGCAATACGAAATGGTTGAACGTCGAGATCCATATGCTGCAAACATTTTCAATTACATTTGCGATTAACAAAACAATTGTGAACTATGATGATGACAGATCGTTCATTGGTTATCAGTTTTATTATACACTTGATCCCCATGGAAATATCACCAGGGATAGCTATCTGCCCTGTTCGGATAAGTGCGTAAAAGTCTATAACTTTCATAGATACCTTAAGTTGCCTAACTAATCACACAAATCGACAACTTTATTCACAGTTGGGTTGTAACGGACCCCGACAGAGCCAATATCGTGCTTATACAAAATCTGCAGGCCTATACCCAATATGCATTCTATGTGCGCACTATGACAATATCGTCCGAGAAGCGCAACTACCAGAGTGATATAATACGCGCCAGGACACTGGCGTATAAACCATCGACTCCGACCCGAGTAAATGCAATATCCACGGATAATTCGGAAATTGTGAGTATGATTTGAGTTTCGATTCGACTATGATGAATTCTGTAAATGATCTGTTGATCTGAGGATATCAAAGCAAATCGAATATCGGTTTCAGTTACGCTTTCGGTTATATAGGTTTTCGAATAACGGCTATGGAAAATTGTTATATATCGGTTACTTTTTTGTTTCGGCTCCGGTTTTTTGTATGGTTTGATTTCGAAATACCCGTACGATTTCGGTTTACAAAACAATTTTATTCTAAGTTAAACTCATGTAAATTTGGAAAAAAAAATATTCAAAAATTATTAATTACTGCAGAAGTAAAAGTTAAATCTAGATTTAAAAAACGATGATAACACCTTAACAACATGATTAAATTTTATGATTGACCGATACGAAACTAACCGTTCTGCATGTATCGGTTTCTTAACGGTTATTTCAATTGAAAAAATTTAGATTTTTGGGTTTCGGTATAAAATATTGTTTCGCTTACGGTTTCTGTTACGGTTACGAATTTCAATCTGTTAATACCGGTTAACGGTTACGGTTAAGGCTACGGCTTTAATTACTGGTTATTAATCTGTTCATTTTCGAATTTTAGGTGCTGAGCTGGAAGCCGCCAGCGAACGTTTATGGCAAGCTGATCAAGTATCGGATACGAGCGGAGCTCATTCGACGCGATGCTGTCCTGGAGCATAATCGTAACTTTTGCAGAGATCGTAAGTTACATGTGCAATTTGCTCTGATCAATTGGCATTGATTTTAATTTCGATTGTACTTTTGTACTTGTAGCTATGCCAAATGTCGCACTAATTGATGAATCCTCGTCGCCCAACGACAACAAGGCAATTAAAAAGAAGCCAGGAGTCCCGGATGACTGCAAGTGCGACAAAACAGATCGACCCACGTATGATCAGCAGATAACTGAGCAAAAAGTTCTGGATGAAATCGAGTTTGAGAATAATCTACAAAACTTTGTCTACGTGCCACGTCCCAAGTCAACGAATTCAACTTCCAACAAGCAAAATGGCACCGCTAATGATGGCTTAAATAAGCCGAAGAACAATAACAGACGCCGGAGATACATTGAAATGGATGAGCTCGATGGGCAAATGGACAGTGTATTGATGCGTCACGTTCGATCGGTCAACACGGAGAGTCTTGGCAAATCTTTGGGTGGAAATGAGACAGAAATTGAAATGAAATTGGATTGGGAAAATAAGACATCGTTGGATCCAATTGGCAAATATTATACGATCTTCTCTACCGAGGTGAATGCCACCACGACGGAGTTTCGTTTCAAGAATCTGCGACACTTCTCTTTTTATACCATGAGCGTTATTGCCTGTCGGGAGGAGGAGAAGCTGGAAGCGGATAAAAACCAACAGTGCAGCGATGCTGCTTCCTGGGACAAGAGAACTCTGAAGAAGGGTACGTAGCTTCAAATATGTTAATTGCATATTTAGGTATTTTTATACCCTGGTGGGGGTATTTGAAGTTTGTTCAAAAGTATGTAAGATGCAAGATGGTAAGAGCTAGGACCACCAAATTTGGAATGAAGACTCCTTATTATGTCAGGCAGTAACAGTTTATGTTAAAATTTTGGCATGCCCACAAATTTATGATTTTAAATTAAAATTTTAAATTTATTTTATTATTTATTATTTGTTGTTTTTTTTTAAATCTTTAATATTTTCCATTTATTTGAATTGTCTGTCTAATGCTAGAGATACGCACCCGTGCGGCAGAGGTCGTGGGTGCAAATTCCTGATGTGGTCTATCCATTTTTTTTTTCGTTTTTTAAATAATTTTTACTTTTAATTAATTTTTAAAAAATTAAGATATCGGGTAAATTGATTCAAATCACTCATTTATATCATTTATGTATGTATGTAGCTGCCACAGAAACGATTGGTGAATAATTAAGGATTAGTATGAGAATTGCATTGGCATTAAATCTTCGGCGTGCCGAGGCCTAGGCCCAGGGTATATTACTGTCGAGTGCACTCGACTGTTCAGTTAATAAAGAGTTACAATAATGAAACTCGTCAAGGCTATATGTGATGATAAATTATGTGTTAGCTGCGCCGAAAGATGACAATGTTTGTTGGGAATTTAACGACGAAGAAGAAGGCGACTTTGTGCCGCCAATTAGCAACACAGAAGGGTCATTGTTAAGCCATTATAAACATAGTACTTTATCTGTTATAAACCTTACAATAAATACATAATGTTCTTCAATTTAAGTACCAAATAACACAGATACTCAATGCTCAATTTGATTGATTGATTCTTACAGAGCATGTGGACAAGGTAGTTAATCTCAATGCCAGTTTGCTGGAGACGAACACCACGCGGGGCAGTGTGAAGCTGCGTTGGGATCCACCCAAGACACCGAACGGTGCGATCGTCTCCTACATGATCATCTACGAGCGCCAGGAGGAGAATGCCGTCGAGGAGAAGCGATGCATCACCGTCGAGGAGTATCGCAATCAAAGTGGCTACACGGCCACCAATCTCAATGAGGGCAAATACAGTTTTCTGGTGCGCGCCCATTCGCTGGCCGGTGAGGGTGATCCCTCTGAGGTCCAATATGTAATAGTTCCGGTAAGTGCAATAGCTGCAATAAATATTTGATCAATCGATAACAAGTATCGATCTGTTTACAGCCACCCGGAATATCGCTGACAACCATCATTATTATGGTCTCGGTAATTGTGCCTTTGGTCATCCTCGCGATCGTCTTGGCTGGCATCATTTACTATAAGAACAAGAAGAAAACGCCGGACGACTTGATCATCAATACGGAGGTGAATCCGTTCTATGCCAGCATGGTGTACGTGCCCGATGATTGGGAGGTGCCGCGGGATCGCATCATCCAGCTGGGTCCCTTGGGTCAGGGCTCCTTTGGCATGGTCTACGAGGGCATCCTGAAGGCCCAAAACAACGACGAGGACATGCCGTGTGCCATCAAGACGGTGAACGAGAATGCCACGGATCGGGAGCGCAGCAATTTCCTCACCGAGGCGAGCGTGATGAAGCAATTCGATACGTACCATGTGGTCCGTCTCCTGGGCGTCTGTTCCCGCGGCCAGCCCGCCCTCGTTGTCATGGAGCTGATGAAGAAGGGCGATCTCAAGTCGTATTTGCGCGCCCATCGACCCGACGAGCGGGAGGATGTGCTCGCCGTCTACCAGCAGCGCATTGGCCTCACCTCCAGCACGGGCGGCACCCTGGGATCTGTGCAGCCGCCGCCCTACAGTCGCATCTACCAGATGGCCATCGAAATAGCCGACGGCATGGCCTATCTGGCGGCCAAGAAGTTTGTGCATCGCGATCTGGCCGCACGCAATTGTATGGTGGCCGCCGATCTCACGGTCAAAATCGGTGACTTTGGCATGACGCGGGACATTTACGAGACGGACTACTATCGCAAGGGGACCAAGGGTCTGTTGCCCGTCCGCTGGATGCCGCCGGAGAGTCTGCGCGACGGCGTCTACGCCAGTTCGAGTGATGTGTTCAGCTATGGCGTCGTGCTGTGGGAAATGGCCACACTCGCCTCCCAGCCGTATCAGGGTCTGTCCAACGAGCAGGTGCTCCGCTATGTCATCGACGGCGGCATCATGGAACGACCCGACAACTGCCCCGAGGTGCTGCACAAGCTGATGCATCGCTGTTGGCATCACAGGCCGACGGCGCGACCCTCGTTCCTGGACATCATTGCCTATCTGGAGAACTTGTCCGATCCGAGCTTCAAGGAGGTGGCCTTCTACTACTCCGAGTCCGGTGTCCAGTATCGCGAGAAGGAGCGCAAGGAGCGCTCCAATCAGCTGGATATCTTTGCGGGCGGACAACTGGACGCGGATGTGGACGGTGAGGATGCGACGACGCCGTTGCGAGTGGGCGAATATCAGGACTACAAGTCCAACATGGAGCACAACGCGTCGCTGGACCAGCCGGCCGAGAGTCCCATTGCCCTGGTCGACGACCAGGCCACAACGCATTCACCCTTCAGCCTGCACTCGGGCTTTATCGTGAGCAGCACACCCGACGCCCTGTCCACGCTGCCCACGGCCGGTGGCTCTCACATGGATGACGCTGCCTATGTGCAGGCAGATCCAAATAACGAGGACACGGCCGATGGCGAGCGGGGCTATGAGCTGTACGATCCCAGTCCCCAGTTCGGCGAGTTGCCGCACAGCGGCAGCGGGCGACTCAGCGGCGAGCAGCACTTGATCCCGAAGGCGAAGCGGCAGCACGGAGCCAGCATTGTGCCCAGCATGAGCAGCTCCATGCCGGACGAGGTGATTGGCGGAGGCGGGGGCGGAGGCAATGCGGCTGCCGCGGGCGGTGGCATGATATCCACATCGCTGCAGCCCTCGACCACATCGGCGGCCAGCTCCAATGCGAGCAGCAGTCGCCAGCCGAGTCTGAAGCGTGTCGTGGCCGACACGTTCCGGAATCGGGTGCTGAATCGCTTTAGCCACAAGCGCAGCGGCAGCAACGTCAGCCACAAGAGCAACATCTCGAATGCGGCCAGCAACAGCAGCAACACGAATCTGACCAGTCATCCCGCCGGCATGGCCATGGTCAGCATGGGACCCAATCCCAATCTCGGCACCATCGAGAGCGGCGGGAGCGGCAGTGCCGGCAGCTACACGGGCACGCCCCGCTTCTATACGCCCACATCGACAACGCCCAGTGGGGTCGGTGGCAACGGCAGCACAACAATCATTAGCCACAATCCCAACTACAATCTGCTGGACGAGTCGATAACCAGTGGTGATCCCAACCATTCAGTGTGGCCTGAACAGCTGACGACCAGCAGCCTGAATCCCAATTATGAAATGATGCAACCACCACCAGCACCGCCGACAACAACAACAACCACAAGCACAACAAATATGGAATCGCAACCTTTAAGTCTGCTCAGCATGAATCCCAACTATGTGATGATGAATGAACCGCAAATGGACTCCGGTCAGGGCTCGATCTTCACCAGCGATAATCCCAACTATGCGCCCATGGCTGCCCCAATACAAGTGCAGCACAGCAGCTCCGATGACGATGAAAACTTCAATGCGTGAGTGTGATGAGAATTTTAGATAAATAAATGAATTTACAACAAATATATATTTAATTGAATTTCCAGAGAAGATGATATTACCGATGATGATGATGACGATGACGACGAGGATGAGGATGAGGATGAGCATACGGAGCACATTAAAATGGAGCGCATGCCACTCAGTCGACCAAAGCAACGCGCGCGCATCAAGCCGCAACAACAGCAACACCAACATCACCAACAACAACAACACCAGCAACAACAACAGCACCAACCGCGCAGTCGCAGCGTTAGTCAAACGCGCAAAGCAGAGACGCCGACGCCGACTGCAACGATAGCTGCCACCACCGGCAATACGTCCAACATACTCAAGGAAAATTGGCTGCGGCAGGCGAGCACGCCACGGCCCCCGCCCCCCAATGGTTTCATAGGACGCGAAGCGTAAAAGAGACGCCAGTGTCTACTGAATTTGTAAATAAACACAAACACACACACACACACATGTACACATAAGTAACTGCATGCATACATACGCGTATATGTAGCAACTAGCATAAAATATATCTAAATATTAATAGGGGGGTACTCAGTGCAAGAGAGCACTCAAAGAGAGCTAGAGAGAGAGAGCGGGGCAATTCGAGCGCAGTTTTTGCATTTACATATACGTATGTATGCATGAAGAGCTTTAACTCGCTCATTTGCTGATCGCTCTCTCTGTCTCTCTGGCTCTCACTGCATTGTTAGTGTAATTCGTTGAGTTCGTCAAGTTTCAGCGATAAATAATAATGTTATTCCCCCCACATCTGTAAATCATGCTTAACATTAAGGGCGCGAGCAAACTTTTGCCTACAGCCAAGCCTCCTAACAAATTTATTATATACTTAAGCTTAATTTATATATTTGTATGTTTTTTTTTTTGTATTTGTTAAGTATTTCATTTATATAATTTACTAGCGCCGTTAAAAAACATACAACATACAACAACAAAACGAAACAAGTCCTATATGCAAATAACAAAAGTACAAAAGCCAACAACCAACCAACCTAAGTACCGTTTATATCTAGACACATAGACATAGACATACGAAGCAATATAAAACAATACAATATAAAACAATACAATTACAATACATTACATTACAATTACAGTACATGTATGTATGTACATAACCTTACCTAACTTATGTATAATTAAATTAATTATTTTAGTACCTACCAAAACGGAAGCGGAAACGGAAACGAAGCGATGCAACAATGAAGCAAACTAACTGTACAACTCTAAAACAAACCACAAAAAACAAAAACAAAACTGCAACAACAATAAGCAATACAACAAAAAACAAACGAAATGTCTTCACTGAGTTTAATGTTCTTAAATTAGTTACTATTATCAACCAACTACAACTACAAACTAAAACTACAATTTACATGTACTCAAACAAATTTTATTTTGTTGTTCTTTTATTTTATTATTTTTAAATGGCGTTGTGTTGCAATTTTTAGTGCGTTTATGTTTAAGTGTTGCTCGTTTTATACTTATACAAAACAAAACAAAAAAAAGAGAAAAAAAGAGAGAAAAAAGAGAAGCTGATTTTATGCATGGCGCTTGGCAACTGGCAAAAGTTTGTACTAAGAGTAATTTATATGCTATGCACACACACACATTTAAACACATACACACACATGGGAGATGTAAATTGTGTTTGTTTTAGATTTTGGTTTTTATTTTCTAAATTAAATTAATTTGAAGCCAAGCTTCCAAATTACGTAATTGAGAGCTTAAGTAACTACTGCATCATTTACATAATTATATATGTATGCTATATATGCGCCTTTTTTTTATTGGAAACATATTGATAAATTGTAGACAAAACAAACACACACACGCATCCACACACAAACACACACACACTAAAAGAAATAAAATACAGATGATATTGCCATAAACTCAAATTAGAACAAGTAAAGAGAGGAAACAACGCTTAAGAGATCAATATTTACGGATCATACACACATACATAAATCATAATTCAAAAAGCAATAGACAAATTACACGCATAATTTATGCAAATAGAAGAATTGCTATAAAAACGGAAAAATAATTTACAACACATATACATATATACACACAGACATTCTCTTTAAATATTGCAACTGCATGAAATGGAATTTTTTATAAAGCAAAAATAATAATAGAAACAGCAACAAAAGTATTCGATATTTGCCTTCGCTCTTTATATACATATATACAGTTAAACAAATAAAGTTATATATAACTTTACAGTAATAAGAAGTAGATGAAGATAAAAAAGGAACGCAAAACACGTTTGTATCTTATTTTATTTTATAGATTCAAATACAGAATACAAGGACACTTAAAATATTTAAATGAATTATACAAAACGCTAGTTGTAAAAAAAACAAAAAACCTATGAAAATACTATTAAAAATTAAAACTATTGAATTAATAATTAAATTAAATTAAATAATATGTAATACGCTATATACATACATACTTACATAACACAAACAATATTCTACAGACACACACATGCACATATATATACATAGGCATATGTATATATATGCATATACATACATACATACATGCATACACACACACACTAAAAAGACTGAAAAATATAGTTCCTTTTGTTTTTATGTATATAAAAAAAGCAAAAAATTCTAACGAAAATTGTAAACTTAATGCGAAATGAAAACGTAAAAACAATTAATGGAATTATAAATTAATCAACTTAAATTTAAATCAATAAAAACAAGTTAAATATATACATACACACCTACATACATATATATTTGAGAATGATGATGAATAGATGGAAAAGCAGCCGAAAGCATTATAAAGAAACTTATGTATATTTAGTAGTTCAATTAACTCAATTTTTGTAAGGAACTGCAAAAATGCTTAACGAAAACAACACAGCACCAAGGAAAAGGTAAAGGAAATTTGTAAGAAAAGATGAGCAGCCGCGACAACGCCAAATACCGACTTCTTACGTAGATATTATGTATTTATTATATATTCTGAATAGTTGGCTTTTCTTTGGCGCAATTGGCAGCCAGTGTACATAAACATAAATACATACATACATTAAAAAATATACACAAAAATGAAAACCTATCATATAATAAATTAATACAAAAGAAAACAAAATAAAGCTTCAATATTTTTATTATTTCTAACTAAAGCTAATTGTAAATTTAAAGCTAAGTTAATTGTTTCCTGTTTATATAAGCGAAATAAACAACTACACATACATATATTATTATGTAACAAAATCATTATGGCGAGACTATAATAAAAACTAAATTAAAAAAAAAAAAATAAAAAAAACTTTGTATTTATTTTTAATTCCGAAGCGTGACAAGATCTACATAAAGTGTAGTAGTAGTAGTAGTAGTTTTTTCTTTATTTTGGCAAGGCTTTGTATTAGCCGTCAGCCTACACAGAACATATTATACATATATTAACATTTCATTTTTAACAATTACTAGACTTGAATAAATTAACTTCTCTTGACTGTACATTTACGTTTACAATATCTTTCATAACACTAAAAACATAATATACAAGTAATCACAAAAATTGCAATTTAATACTTATTTAGCTTAAAATGAACCTAATAATATATTCTTTCTATATGACATCGCCTGAGACAAATATTGCGCAAGTGAGATCCAATTGGCACCATTGAGAATATCTCGAAGCTCAGATTCTGTGAGTTGCGCCTTTCCCCATGCTCGTACTCTCAACTCTGCCAGTATCGGGCAAACTGCGCAGAAATGCAATACATCCTCACGCATCCTTAGGTTGCACAGATTACAAGTCTCATCTGATATGTGAGGTCTGTAACCAAGCTGAAGTGTTTCTGTTCTAGCTTTAAAAATGTGAGAGATGTAGTTGATCCCACAAAAAAAACCTCTTTACGAGGTAAAAGTCTAGTGACGAAAACATTTTCACGCCCCAAAATTTCTGATATCCAATTTTGTGACGAATAATATTAATTTTTACACATAAATTATTTTAAACAAAATTTTTGCATTCGGCACTGCGCAAAACAGTGAATGAATTTTATTTGGTATGAAGAATTGAGACATTTTAGCGCAATGTGCCGAGTGCCAAAATTTTGTTTAAAATAATTTATGTGTAAAAATTAATATTATTCGTCACAAAATTGGATATCAGAAATTTTGGGGCGTGAAAATGTTTTCGTCACTAGACTTTTACCTCGTAAAGAGGTTTTTTTGTGGGATATCAGAAATTTTTGAATAAGACCTCAGAAATTTTGAAATTGCAATATTTTTTGACAGTATAGCTATGTCAACTTTGATTATTGTTTGTACAAGCTGAAGCAAATTGTCTGGCAACACTGGTCCCCTTTACAAACACACATGCCCAGCGCAAAAGCTATCAGCACTCTTAAACTTTGGGTGCTATGACACTTTAATGCTGCTATCCTATTCCCATTCTAAATAAAATGTATGTATTCAGCTAACAGGTAATTTCCGCCTTACGCTGCAAGCAGTGCAAAAAGCCCTTCGAAATACCTTTTCAACGATATATAGATAGCATCTGTAGCTTCTATCGTTTGGATGCTATGGTGGTTTAAATTTTAGCGGTTTTTAGCGATTTCCCGCTAAACTAGCGATTTTTCGCAAAAGTCGTAGAGCAAACGTTTCTAGATTTTTGAACACGAACAAGTCCTCATTCAAACATTTAAGCTATCCAAACAAACAAACTGGCTGCTATGACACTTTGTTGCTGCTGCCCTATTCCAATTCAAAGTAAAATGTATATATTCAGTTAATAGGTTATATCTTCCAAACCTAACGGTAAAATTTTTTGTGTCATATATCAAAAAACGCGAAATTTTACAAACTAAAACATATTGAAATTTAAAAAAAATCGTTAGCGGCGTTTTCTCAAAAACCGCCAAAATGTGGGGGAAAATACCTTATTTCACCTGTAGAAATTTACCTGTGTACTTTAGAAAAAAAGTTAAAAGGTATGCATAACAGCCCTTCAAAATACCTTTTCAACGATATATAGATCGCATCTGTAGCTTGTATCGTTTGACTGCTATAAGGGTTTTAATTTTAGCGGTTTTTAGCGATTTCCCGCTAAACTAGCTTTTTTCGAAAAAGTCGTAGAACAAACGTTTCTATATTTTTGAACAGGAACAAGTCCTCATTCAAACTTTTAAGCTAAATCAACGATTTGATCCAAACAAACAAACAAACAGACATACTGACTTTTCATCTCAATTTCGAAAGGCCCCTAAAAATTTCAAAATTAATTATTTTTTGAACCAGTGGTCCGATTTTGATGATCGAGGTGTCATTCGACGCGTATTTTTGATGAGAATTGTAAAAAACGAAAATTCAAAAAGGCTCCAACGGCCCCATTAGCTCCAATCATTTAAATTTTTCCCCTCCCACTTACACCTGTTTATCTCACGAACCAGGTGAGTTTTCAAAAGTCTTAGTATGCACATTTGTAAGTTAGGTTGATACCTTTCGATCGGTATATAACTCGACCTGATCGGACAGTCATAGCAAATCTTCCATTCTTCCTGTGTATATATGCTAGTCGCCTTCGCACCCTTCGTGCTGCTTTCGTCACTAGCGCGGACTGCCGTCCGCAGTGATATTGACTTGATCGTTGAAATAATTTTTTTCGTTAAGGTTATGGTTAAGTGTTTTATAAAAGTCCCGTGATCTGCTTTGGTGTGTCTGTTCAATATATCCATTACGCGATTTTCTGTTTATAGCCAGTAGTAGCTTAGTCTGAGCGTTTTTCCATGATCCTTGGTCGTTCAAATCAAAATCAACCTCGTAATGCGCTGCAAGTCGCTCCCAGTGCTCGAAACATTGCGATCTTGTCCGAAGTGTTTCTGAAGCCACAGAATAGGGCGCCCTCTGTTCCGGCAATTTGAGACATCTGTTCATAAAATTAAAATTCAATTGCAGTGTATACTCGAACATAGATGGTAGTGCGGTTTCCAAGTAGATGGCGTAGTCTGGAGTATTCATAGGCAGATGGAAAATCTTCTTTACAAAAAAACGCAGAAGCTGTTCCACTTCATTATATTGCATATATCCCCATACTTGGGCGGCATAACACATTATGGCTCTTGCTGTTGCTTCAAACATTTTATACTTCGTGCTAGCCTTTACGTGCTTTTTACTCATCAGGTTACTCCAAGTACTATTCAAGGCAATTTTTGAATCGCAAAGTTTCTGACGGAAATGACTCACAAGTGACATGTTCGATGTTATCATGATACCTAGGTATTTGTACTCTTTGACAACTTCTAGCGGTTCTCCACCTAAATTCCATGACTCCAACCGTGATGATCGACCCCTACCGTCTCGAATACATAAAACTTTTGATTTATTTGTATTTATTATGAGGTTCCAGATGCTGCAGTAGTTGTTTGCTGCATTTATCATATCTTGAAGCATGCTTGGAGAGCTCCCGAGTATGACCATGTCATCTGCGTACATAAGAATTTTATATGAGCGGTCTCCGAACTCTACTCCTCCGGGCAGATGATCAGCAATGTCGTCTATGAATAGGGCAAAAAGAAGTGGGCTCAGTAAACAGCCTTGCTTGACTCCAAGATTAGTATTAAACCACTCTGATAAAGTATTTCCATCCCATACTGCCGTTCTATTATCCATGTATAATGCTTGCAAAATATTTATTATTTTTGTGGATACTCCTGCGTTGCTTAGTTTTAACATAAGACTCCTCCTGTCAATTGTATCAAATGCCGCTTTAAAATCAATGAAGAATAGATACAGCTTCTTCCTTTGCTTTAAATGTTCTCTCGCAATCGTTGTTAGTGTGAAAATGCTGTCAACCGTGGAGTAGCCCTTCCGAAAACCACACTGATTTTCACTTAGTAGGCAGTTTCTATCCACAAACGCTGACAACCTTTGCAGTATAAGGGCCGTAAAAACCTTCAAAATTGAATTTAAAAAAGATATCCCTCTGTAGTTGCCTGCATCTCTCGGGTTTCCTTTCTTTAATAGCGGATATATTATATTTTTTCGAAAACTCGATGGAGCAATACCTTCTCTATAAATATGGTTAAAAATTTCCAAAAGCTTCATTTTAAACAGAGGTGTAGCATGCTTAATAAACTCAACTGGCACTCTATCCTCGCCAGGCGCTTTTCCTGATTTGCTTCGATCTATTACGCCTTGCAACTCTCCCAAAGTAAAGTCTCTGTCCAACTCCTCAACAGATGTAAATGGCAGAGCAAAACTAAGCGTGTCTTTAGGTACTGCAAACAGCATGTTACCGAAATAGGAGGCTAGCTCCCCCGCTGGCACTTGGATACGTTTTCTGCTACTCGTTCCATTCAGTCGCCTTATTAAGCTCCATAATGTCTTGGTATCCATAATTGATGAAATGGACGTCTCCAGGTTCTCGTAGTAATTCTTTTGTTTGTTAAGACAGAGCGATTTGTACAAAGAACGCTGTCTCTGATATGAAGCTTTACTTTCCCTAGTATCATGATGCCTAAGATGTTTAAGCAATTGCATTGTTCTTATCCTTTCCGTGTCGCATTCCACATCGTACCAAGGTTGCTTAAAAATCGTTCCTGATGATTTTTGCATAACTGCAGCTGCTTCGATAATGGCCTTTGTGAGGTGATCTATGCCCAGCAGATCAGATGTGTGTCTAGTAAGTTGACAATCGAGATTAGTTGCGAATCTATCTTTCAATCTGCTTGTCCAACGTAGCTTAGGAAGCAATTTAGGAATTGATGGCTACATTGTCGTTTCCATACACACACTAACTGTTATCGGCAAGTGATCTGAAAATATTTCTGGTTTTACCTCCATGTCGACTACGGCATCATGCCATTTTCCCTCAATCAGGCAATAATCAATTGTAGAGCTTGCTTGTCCACGCAGAAATGTTAGATCACCAGTACTGTCACTAGCAGTCCTTCCATTGAGTACCGTGAGTTTGAAAGATTCACACATCTCGATGAGTTTTCGACCATTGCCATCTAATATCAGATCCTTTGCCGACCTGCAGAGCGTTGCATACCGGCTATTGGAATTTTCATCTTCAACAAGCACCTGCTGCAGGCCTATTCGAGCATTTAAGTCCCCAATTATCATCAAGTTTTCCGGTTGATTTTGCAGTAAAAAATCGTAGAGTGCGCAGAAGTTGTTTGTCCAGTTATTGCAATTTAAATAAATTGGGATGATTGAAAATATATTATCGACAGTGTGTATTTTAATAATATCTATGCTCCTAGTTGATGATACACTGTAAGATATCGAACCACTCAACGACTGCCTAAGCCCATACAGTAAGCCTCCACCGGCTCTGCCTCTGCTCGCTGTCCTAGTGGCCGGTGTCCAATGCAGACTGTGATGTGGAAAATAGGGTTCGTAATGCTCTGTATCTTGCTCGATAAAAGTCTCAAATAGAAAAAATATATCATAATTACTTAAAAGACTAAAAAAATTTTTATGTAATACTTTGCTTTTCAGTCCAGCTATGTTATATGCGATTATCTTAATATTTAATGATTTGATGTTGTTGATGCAGGACGTCTGGACGTTAGTTTTCTCGGCGTATACGTTCTCCTTTCTCTGAATTAGTTTTTTGGTGGAATATTTGCTATGATATCATTACAATTCAGATTGATGTTGAGTTCCGGGCCATAGGTTATTTTTAAAGCATCAGATGCACATTGTCCATCACACATGAGCAAATTTGCACTATTAAAATAGTACCATTTTCCCTCCACATGCATTCTATCATTCCTGACTGTGACTTTTTTTGTGGCATTTGTGAGTATTAACTCTTTTTTAATCTGTAATAGAGCTTTTTTACGATCCGCCCTTTCCTTGCTCAGATCTTGCTCAATGTAAATAGATGTGCCAGCGAGATATTTTGTATTTTTGAGAATTTTTTGGACTTCACGCACACTACCAAATTGAACTCGGAGTACCATTTTTCCATTGCTCTCATACAATTTGTGGATCCAGTCAGTGACTACAGCTTCTTGTATTTTTAACAAGTTCTTGCATATGTGATTGAACTCATCATGAGGCGACTTTCTAGCATCAAGGCCTCGCATAATGATGTTTTTTTGTTTTGCATCTTCCTCTAAACGAGTACGTATAATACGCCTGTTTTCCTCAACTTTTCCTTTCTTCATCTCCTCCAGTTCTTCTTTTAAAGCGATATTTTCATTAGCTAACTGCGTTATTTTTTTATCCATCTCAGCCAAGGAACCAGTTAAAACTTCAAAATCACGCTTAGTAGGCAAGTTATGCATTCGCTCATCCATAACCGATCCCATTAGATGCATAAGATCCTTAACAGACAATTGTCCTACTTGCGCGTCTCCCTGTACAATGTTGCCATCCTCTTCTGACATTTTCCTCTTTGCTGACTGAACACTGCTTCCGGATGAAGTTGACGGGGGCGTTCTGTGCATCTTATTAGATTATCTTCAGAATTTAAATTTCGCGCCAAAGCTCAGCCTAAAAGTATGCCGTGAAATTTTGTTCTTGACACTGCGATGTCTAACACTGCTTCCTTACAAGACAACTCTGGGATGATCAGCTGATATTATTGCTGCGTCAGTCTACCCAAACAATGAGTGTAAACTTCAAGCTTGCAGTTTATTTGTGATTTTTCTCTCCTTTTTGCTTTCACTCACCAAATGAGTGATTTGTCAACCAATTCCTGACGGAGAAAAGTGGGTGAATATTTCCGTTCAACGCCGCTGTCAGCACCTGTATCCACGTCCAAAGTGAGTAGGCATCCAATGCGTTTAACCAAATTAAATTTGTACTGCTTGCAGTTGCAGGAGCCTCAGAAAACACCGCCTTCAACGAAGCCACACAGAAACACGTCCACCTCTCAACAACTTTAACTCTCTTCATCTCTCTCTGCAAAAAACACAGACTGAAGTGACCATTTGTGACATTGAGAACACGGTGGACCGCCAATGGCACCGAACTCCGTGAACACAACCGTCAATCAGTCAGGGCCGATAGCGCTTTCAGAAAGCACGGTCCTTCACTCTGCCCCCATCACAGCAGAGTGTAAAACCGGACATGACACAACCATACCAGAGAACAACGATGTCCCGGGATTGCCCAGAACCCCGGCCAGCACTCATTTACCGCCTAAAGGCGAAGGTTCAGGACCTTCGGGTTTTAATACTGCAGCGCCCACTCCGGCGAACTCGCTCGTACAGACGCCAGTCGAGGTTTTTGCAATAATCAGAAAGATGTTTCTTGAACCAATACCGACACCATGTCCGACAGGGATTGATTTCCTGCCTTCAGGAACCGAGAGGATGAGGAACAAGATTGAGAATGACCACTGTCCATACAGCCCAGTTATGTGGGCGGACCCTCTGCTGATTTACCGCATGAAAGTGACATCGGGTGAATCGAAGATCGAATGGAACCCAGCCGTAGGCGTTGATGTCAACAACTCACGCCATACCAACATGGCACCGCTGGTGTACTCACCATTTGGTGCACAGATCAAAGCAATTGTGGACGCAGACATATCACAGACCGGAGCGATACGAGCCATGTTGCCAGTCCCAGGTATAAAAGACCAGAAATCGCTCGCTACCATAATGCATCTAACAGCTTCGGAAACATCCCCCAACGTCGACGAAGCAGCCATACTAAGGTTGCTCCTTCTGCAGGCTGCGACGATGGATCCCGTTCAACAAGCATACGTATCAACAGGGGTCAACGAGATGTGTGTTAACACATACGTGAAAGACGAGGATTGCTCATTAAAATGGACACCAGCACTAGATTCTTCCGACCAGCTTCAGATTGGGACACAATCGGAGACGAGCACACTGTATTTCAGAACACTCGACGAGTACGCACGTCTGGTCGCTGATTCGGCGAAAGCATCAGTCCAACTAAAAGAGAAAAACGGAAAACAGGTTGACATCGGAAGTGTGACGTTTGTACCAGTACGTTCATGCTGGAGAGGGAGATCATGGTTAATGCCGTACATATTGTCTTTCACAACCACAGCGTGGTGGAATCATGCTGTCAGTGTGGATGTTAAGTACACAAACATGGCAGACGTAAAAACAGAGGGACAGACATATGAGGCCTCCTTCTTTCCCAAGGCAAGCACTGTTTACATACCAGGAAAATACAAGCGGATATGCTTGGTGGTGGTCGATGCCACAACTGCCGACTTCCCTGACGTGGACAAATACACAATTACAAAAGGTATCGCTGCATCCAGGGAGGGTGAATACGAGTTCTCCAAACTCGTCAACACTTACCTAGGGCGTGTCGCAAACACTGACGTAGCGTCATACAGGCTAAACGATTCCGTCCAGGCATTGAACCAGATGGGAGGTTTTCTGTGTACCAGGTCCGAGATGCGAGCTCTGCACGTCAAGGCGTCAGTGTTGGCAACGTCAAAGTTCAATGGCTATGGTGTTTACCCTACCAGCGATGAACCACCTAAGGCGCCAGGAACTGGTGAGGAAGCAAGGAATCACATAACCGGACCGTACCAATTCAATTCAAAGGACCCGGTCATGATAGGCTCACTGATATGTAAAGATATGGTTGATGCAACGTCTGATGACAGACTGAAAGCCATGAAGGCGCATCAAAGTTGGAGGACAGACCCGCTGGGATACATGACATATGGCCAGGTTGACTGTAAGAAGGACGCTTCCCACTACCCTGCAATGTGGAAGTACACTGCAGGGTGCATACAGTACCAGGTGTCAGCAAGCTCTCCGAATCTAAGGATACTCAGGGCAGCAGGCATCTTTGTCCAGGACTCAGACTCTGAAAAATTCATACTTCAGGACGCAAAAGACGTTTTCAACACGACCATAGCATATGCTTCATTGTTGTTGGGGCTCTCTAACTGGGCTTTTACAGAGCTGGGATGTTCAATCTTCCAACATAATAAAATCGGCTACGGGTGGAGAAACATGCCCCGTGATTACTTCGAGCTCTGGCCTGCGTTGACAGGGGATTTTGTGGTTTCAACCGACGAGTACGACCGTATAGTCGATGACGACATTTGGAAAGGATTCTGGACATGGATAGCAAATATCAGTTCAAAGTTTGATTCAAAAGATTTTGATTGGATGGAAGTGCATTACAGTTGGAACGTACCTTGGTGGTTCGTGATGGCCGTAGCGGAGAAGCTCTCACAAAAATTTACAGTTGGCACCCCTCCAAATAGCGATCTCAACCTGAAGAAGAGCAGGACCAGACGGGCTAACATGTCCGGGTATATGATAATGAAGGGGTCGAAGCAAACGGACCTGAGCGTGTTGACATGCTGTAGTCAGTACGAGGTTGACGCTAAGAGGTATAAACCAGCGTACTTTGACATACTCACACCGGATGAAGACGGAACTACCCAGCAATACAATTTCATATCGTGGGACCTTAACCGTGTGTACGACGCCAAGAAGACGAAATTTAGACAGATGCTACCTGCAGGAAAACTTGACCTGGACGGTGTGGTTGAGCTCAATGTCGTCGTTTTTCCGAGCGCTCGAGTCCCAGCAATCAAATCGTGCCCGAGAGCCTTTGTTGCTGGTAACAATAGAGTAGATGGCCAGGACGTGGACACATGGCCAAGCATTCAAGGAGGTTTAAAGTGGCCAGATCCGTGGATAGACTGGTTATTGAAAGGTGGAATGGCCGTCATACCAAAGCTGGTCGCCGGTGACTACATTGGAGCTGTTACAAGCGGGTTGGCCGTGCTGATCGACGCGATCGGAGAGTGGGGGGGATCATCATCCAGTTCAGGTGATTCCTTTCGTGAATAATCAACACCACTATTTAACTGACCGTAACGTCTTTTTGTCCTGCTTGCAGAAGGGCAAAAGACTGAGAAAACATCTAAGTCTGACGTACGGCAACTTATCATCTGCAACACAGACGGACAAAAACAGGATGGACCAAGCACTCAAGGACATATCTATGGCGATGAAGGAGGGAATGGATTGGCTGGCCAAAATAAAAGCGAGAACGTCATCGAAGCGTTTGTTGAACAGCTCGTTGTATGTGAGGTCAGTGCTGGACAGAGGAAAGTCGACATTCACATAAAGTGTGTAAGTATGTAATTACAGTGCCACATCAGAATGCTTCCGATGAGCTGACTTGGATACTTGGAAGCCGATAAGTTTCGATTGTCGATAATTGTATCACGGGAATGCTGTAAAAATTTCAATGTATCGAAAAAAATAACCATAAATAAATAACGACAGTTTTTCATTTTATGTTCTCTTCGTTTTCTTTTTTTTATATTTATTTGGTTTTTTTTGTGTTGGTTTTGTTTTGAAACAAAAGAAAAGTACCTAACAAATTGGTGTATTATTTTTGTTTATAAAATAAAAGTACATTTATAGAGCTTTTCTTGTTGATTTATTTTACATTTTGTAGTTGCTTTTGCATTTTAATCGTATTTTTGTTTAACCTCTAGGCGATAGGTTTAAATAACTAGTTGCGGTTGAATCTGTTGCTTTGTTGTTTTTTGTTTGTGGGGGATGATTTGGCTTTGACTTTGATGGTGAACTTTGAACTGGGTATTGGGTTTTGAGGATGTTCGCGGTTCCGTTTATGTTTTTTATTCTTTGAATTGAGTTACGAGTGGTGTCTGTCAAGTCTGTTGTGTGAGTGTGAGTGTGTGTGTGTGTGTGGTGCTTGCTTTCTAGATTACATTTCAATAACAATAACAAATAATTATGCATACTTAGCTTTAATAACTAAATCGAACGCACTGAGAGCTTGAAACGGCAACTAAAAATTATACAAACAGCAGACAAGAAAGACACAAATTGAGGGAGATGACAATAATATTTGCTTTCTATCTGTTTTATTTCCTTACTATTCTGTGTCCCCTGATTCAGGTTGCATGCGTCGTAACTAAACTGGGAGCTGGTCGAGATGAAGTGTTGCAAATATTTTGTTTATATTTGCGACAGTTGCTATTTTTTTTTTTTTTTTTTTGTATTACAATTTTCAATTCATTTTGTTGATTTTGTTTGTTTTGTTTTATTTTCATGTAATATTAATTTAATAACTATTTTGTTTTACTAATTAAAAATTATGTTTTTGTTTTATGGTTGTGTGTGTGTGTGTGTGTGTACTAATTTACAGACAGTTCTGGCGCAAAATGTTTATTAATGAGGCATCTTATTTGTTCTCATCGATTTTGTTTTGTTTTGTGTTTTTGCATTTGCTTTAAGTAATCAGCTTTATTGCTGTTTTCTTGTTTCTTTTTGTTGTTGTTGTTGTTGTTTAAGGCTAAAAATTGTAATTTGCTTATAAAATGTGTGTTTGCATTTTGTGAGGGCATTTTTTACTTAAAATACGTTTTGGATTATAAATTTAAATGTAGGTTTTTACGCTTAAAATGTTACACACAACTTAGTTTCATTAAGTTTTCTACAATTTTGTTTTGTTGTTTTTGTTGATTTTTCTTTTTAACTGCTTTCTTTACTTGATAATTTGTAATAATAGTAATAATAATAATATAATAATTATAATAATAATAATAATAATAGATCATCTCTAACGTAATATGCGCTGCTTTCCTTGTATATAATTTAAAATTATAAACACCCCCAAAAATCCCCCCAATTCGCAGTTGATTTGTATGTGTGTGTGTTTGTGTGTGTGTTTGTGTGTGTGTGTGTGTATCTGTGTGTGTTTCGATTCTACGGATCGGTCTTAGGGCCCGTAAGCATCAGAGCTAAAATCAAACAGACGATCGATGCCTTCGTTTGCATTCAGCGCGTAGGGATAATCATTGTCATCCGGTGGATCGATGGGCACAAATGCTTCGTTATTGAAGTCTGTAAGCAAAGAGAGCAACTAATCAGTCAAATACAAATAAACATATCTATATAGATAGATAGTAATTGAATAATGTAAATGCATGGATATTAAATGCTTTGTATTGTTGTTGGTTGGTTGGTTGGTATTGAATGTTGATTATCGGGAATGATTTTTTAGATATTTCTTGGTGGATGCATGTTTGAAATTCACGCCAGAGCTGAATCTCATGGTGCTACAAAATTTCAATTTCAATATGAACGAACAATTGCCCTCCGCAACGGTCAGTGCACTGCAGACCCACGAGAATTCAGTTCCAAAATGAATTTGCGCTTGCGCGTTGTTGTTGCTAATAATGATGGTTCCATTTTGACGATAGAGGCGGCGGGTTAATACGAATATACATACATACATTCTATTTACAATAATATTAACAACCTTTAAGTATTAGTGTTTGTTAGTCTGCAATCATATTTTGTCTTTTTTAAGTAGGCAAACAAAGTTGAGGTTTGTAACTCTCAGCATAAAAGCAAGTGCACTGTTAACTTAACAGCATGGATAAAGTTATCAGTTTCGTCTGCCTACTTAACAGACATTGGGAATGTGATGTTAAATGAGTGTGCATGCGTGTATTTGAATGTGTATGTGTGTGAGTTTAAAGATAGAGCGTGAGACAAAAGCAGAAAGAGAGAGAGCATAGTAGTTTGTTAGTTTAGTTGGTTAATTTATTTATAAAAAATATGTATTTTATTATATTACACATTTCACTGTACAGGAAAATAAAAGCCAAAATATAAACAAAATAAATTCAATTTTGAACTGATTCTCGTTGGTTGGTAACTTGCCGAAAAGTGAATTGAAAATTTGGAAAACACTCTTAAATTGATAGACACTTTCACTTTACAATAAAGATTGATTTTGCATGGTTGTTTTTGCATGTTGAATGCTGTTGTGCGAAGAACGCGCTCAGCAAGAACTCAGACTGTGATGCGGTTTCGAAATGAAAATGCACGCAGGTCACAGAGAAAGTTCTTGACCAGCACGCTTCATATCAATTTGGTATGTTAACTTCAACATTAGCTGCAGCTGTAAATGTGGCTGCTGTTATTTACATAGGCGGCGTATGTGTGATGAGCATTTTGATGGAAGAATGAGAGACATCGAAACACACAAAAAGAGAACAAAAAAAAAAAATAATGAGTTATGCTTAAACGACAAAGAGTACTTACAGTCCGAATCGATATCGCTGAAGAGCGCGTCGAGGCCTTGAAGAGCAACGTTGCTGCCATTGCTATCAGCGTCGCAGTCGGCAACGCCAGGCGGCAGAATGCGATTATAGTTCTGCTTGTGGTTGTATTGCTGCTGCTGCTGCTGCTGCTGGTGGTGATCAACATTGGCGCCAGCGCCAGAAATGTCGCCATATGTTGCCGCCAAGCCGACGCCAAGGCTGCCGTTGCTCTCATTGCCAGCGACGGCTGCAAACTGCATTTGCAGCGATCCCATGGCAGATGAGTTGCTGCCGCTGCCGCTGCCACCGTTACTGCTACTGTTAACAGCATACGTCGCAGTCGCGCCTTCCATTGCACAGTTGTACATGGGAACATCGCTGCGTCGCTGCTGCTGCTGCTGATTGTTGTAATGCACTGTGCTGTCACTGTTATTGTTGCTGCTGCTGGGGGGTTGGGAACTGTTGCTGCTGCTGTTATGACTATTAAGCGTAGTTGTGTTGCCCGCGGCGTTAACAGCGCAATTCGCTGCACGTCGCCGAGTCGTTGGCGTGGGCGAGGATTGTGTTAGACTGCTAAAGAGCTGCTGAATAGCGCTCTGCTGCTGATGACTGCGCACAACGGGACTGGTCAGCGTCGGCACCAGTTGACTCAGCTCATCGTCGACGTCATCGTCATCATCATCATCATCCACATTATCATCATCATCATCATTTTGCGCATGCGTCGATCGCTGCAGCTGCTGCTCTGGCGATGTCAGTTCATACTTGACGCCGCCAATATCACAAATGTTATTATATTCAGGCTGGGATTGCTTGGCCGCCTCCTCAATCGACTTGCTGAGGTTGCGTTGGGCTGATAAGCGATATGGTGTATGGCCTGCAAAACACACAACAACAACTGATTAGTTATCGATTATCGATTGCAACTATTGTAGTCCGATGTGACTTACCTAGACCCTTAGTGCTCATGGCATCAATGTTATTAAATAGCGGATCATTGAGGCGTTGATCGGTCAGGTGCTGCAGTCGCGTCGAGGTCGCCGTACGCAGGCCGCAGCTGCCCAAAGATGGCGCACCCGCCGCATACCCAGACCCAGGGGCAATTGGCGAATTCTCCGGTGAGTTATCGTGGCATAGAAACACATTGATTTCTCCGCTATTCTCCGCCTTGACGTATATCTCGCGCGGCACCTTCGTGCTAGGCAGCTGTAAATAAGCATAGACATTAACATGAGTTCAACAGCTGTAAACTAGCAGCAACAGTAGCAGTAACAGTAACAGCATCTGCTGCAGCAGTGGAAGAGAGAGAAAGAAGATAAAAACTCAAAGTTGCGGCGTTGTTTCGTATTTTTAGAAATGATATTTACATATTTTTATTTATTTTTTTATTTTCGCTCAATTTATTTGTTTTGTGCTTTTTAATTGCGCTGCGTGTCTAGAAGGCAACAGTGTTGCCAGACTTGTGGGCTTTTAATTGATTTGAAGCAAACACTTTTGTAGAGTCTACACAGCTACATATATTCAAAGATGTGCGTGTGTGTGTGTGTGTGGAGACTACCTGTAACCGATATTAATCGCAGCACATTTCGCACTTTGTAGCTTTCCTTTCCTTTCATTTTTTTCTTTCCTTTTTTTCGCTCGTGCGTGCGAGTTCATTAAACAGTTCAAGGCGAGCGGAAACATTAAGCGAAATATTTATAAATAGTGCGTGGCTAACAGAGATCAGGCCAGGCCAAAAGACTGCGTGAATTTCAATTGGAATATTCTATTGCTTTTTTTTTAATTTCTTCTTCGAAAATTATACGAAATGAGCAGCAAGCAGCATCGAAATAATTTTACTTTTAGCTTGATATCAAAAAGAACGACGCTAGCAATAGGAATATTGTTCAAAAGAGAAAAGAGGGGCAGGCTGAGGCTAGGAGACGTGTGTTCCATTTTGCAGTGCGGCGCTTGTCGCCGTCTGCGTCGTGTCTAAAAATAGGGCGCCATGTTTAATGGCATGCAGACGCAAAGAAGAAGCACAATTGTCTGCTAAGCACATATACATACAAACATCTACACACACATGTATGAAATGTTAATATACATACAGGAAATTAAATCTAAAAGGATGTGTAATATGAATTTCTGTTTCTAATTATTCACCACTCTTTGTTCACCACTACAGTTATTGTACTCACCACAAGTTTCGCCTCTGGTGGCGCCTTGATCACTATCACAATCTGATCTTTGAACAGATCCACATTCAGCAGATCATTCTGCGTTACATAGGCCATTCCCCCGCTATTCTCCACTTCCTGCGATATTTCGGCCAGCTCGCCACGCATCTGATCGAGCAGCGTATTGACCTCATTCTCGCGCTGCTCGAGCCGCTCGCTCTCGGCTTCGATTTGACGGGATCGTTCGCTGCTGACCAGCGACTGACCGCCGCGCCATTGAATGTTGTTCTTGGACTTCTTCTCCAAGATGCCGATGCCCTCCAGCACGTTCGTAATGTCGTAGATGCGACGCTTCTGCACGGCCAGTCGATTGGAGGCATCGTTCAGATCGACAACGCCATCCGGCGACTCCTGCAGCAGATCCACAAACTTTTTGGTCAATATACCCAGCGAGGTGTCTGCCCGATTGCGATCACCGCCGCCGCCACCGCCGTTTCCACCTCCACCTCCAGCCGAGGCCAATGACGAAGTGACTAACGACGCTGTCTGCTGCTGCTGCTGCGTCGACTGCGTCTGCTGCTGCGACGCTGTCCGCGCAAACTGCGAATGCGAAAGCGAATGCGAACGAGAGTGAGAATGAGAGGAACCGTTGCCGGCCGGTTTGCTCGTCTCCACATCGTCGTCTTCGTCGTGCTCGACAACATCGTATTGCTGCTGTTGTTGTTGTTGCTGCTGCTGCTGATGATGGTAGCGCAGTTGTTGTTGTTGCTGCTGATGATGTTGGGGCGTGTGTTGTTGTTGTTGTTTGCTGTTGCTGTTGTTGTAGGTGACCGTTTGATGAAGAACGCTCTGTTTCGCCTGCTTCTTCGGGTGGATTTCGTGGGTGGTTGCATGCGCTCGGCGCTTGACCTGTGGTTGGGTGGCAAAAAAGAAGAGAGTGGTGAAAATACCTGGTTCATGTGTGTGGTGAGTTATAATTAATCGATAGGTATTGTATCTTGTCACTTTAAGATTTTTGATACACATGGTTTTGTTTTAATATTTTTCTTTTTAAAATCCAATTTATTTATTCGTTTTATTTATAGTACATTTTTTAATGTTTTCTTTAAATAACCTTTCTCTCACAGTCAGCAATATTTTTCAGCATCACTATCAGCAATCAATGTTATCGTAATCGATATCGATCTCAACTCACCTTGTAGTATTGTGTGATATCGTTTGTTTTGCCCGCAGATCCATTGCGCTGCTGCTGCTGCGAATGTTGTTGGTGTTGATGATGTGTGCTCGTTGCTTCTGCAATCACTGTTGTTGTTGTTGTGCCGCCGCCCTTATTCAGACTTATGTATACATGATCTCGCAGGTGTGCAGCGACGCCGCCGCCGACGCCGCTGTTACTATCCATGTTGCTTCCATGTTCGTAATCAATGTCCAACAGCTTTTCACTTTTGATCACAATATTGTTATTATTGTTGTTGTTGTTGTTGTTGTTGCCCAGCAGCTCATAATTGAGCTTTCGTACCACTTGTGAGCTGCCGCCACCTCCATAAAGCTGTTGTTGTTGCCGTTGTGTGTGGTTGTGGTTGTTGCTGTGGTTGTGGTTGTTGCTGTGGCTGTTGGGCGCGGCGGTGGTTATTAAATATTTCGACATTTCGCAGTCAGCGCTGCCTGCAGTTGTACAAAAATAGTTTTTGCTAACTCTCTCTCTCTCTCTCCGTTCTCTCTCGCGTTTCTCGTTTTGTCGCTTGTGTCTTTTGGTTTTTTGCTACGTCGGCCTGGCAGCGCGGCAGTCGCCTGAATTTTTGTGTAGCATACTTTTAAGCGCGATCGCTAAAAACGTTGCCACCTAGTTGGAAATTTGCCTGATGTATGTGTGTGGGTGTATTTGTTTTTTTTTATTGTACTTTTTGTTTGCGCTTATCAACTAAATTAGCACCTAGGGATTCTTCACATCTGCAAAAAATCAAATGAAATGTAATAAATGATTAGATTTGTGTTTCAATAAGTAAATATATTTATGCAATTGACACATTCAACTTTGGCGCCATTTGTTGTGTGTTTTGTTTTGTTTTCAATCTTTTTGTGGGGCTGCATTTACATGCCATTAACATGTCTGAGTGAAACAGACGCCAAGACTGCAACTTACAAAAGTGCGCAAGAAAGAGAGAAAAAAGAGAGCAAACACCAATAACATGACACAAAACCAAAAACAAAAGCTGATGATAAAGCGCAAGCAGGGAAACCATTTTGAATTATGTATAAGCTTACTAAACGACTCCCCCTCCCTCCGCGCCCCCATTAAAGCTTTCAAGAAGCGGCTCTGTGGCATACCGAAAATATTTCTAACATAAAAACAATGTCATGTATTGTTGTTGTTGCTGTTGTTGCTGTTGTTGCCGTCGCGCAAGCGCAAATGTCAATAAACTCAGCATAAAAAGTATTAAAGCAATCAATATGGCATAAAGAGGAGACGACGACGACTTGGCGTGTGAAGAAAAACCAAAGGCGAAACGAGAACCACAACGAAAGAGCAACAGGTAAGAAGAGTAACGTTATGGTTTATGTTGTATTTACCGCTTTCGGCCAACGTCTTAACTTTGTTCATTAGAAAGACCTTTGATGATTGTTGTTAGCTAATAAGTGTGAAATGTCAATAAAAGAAGCCCAACAGAAATAAAAACAATTAACTGCCAATGTTACTTTACATTCCATTAACATAACTGTTGATGGGGCTCTGTAAAAGGGGTAACAGTGTTTTTTTGTTACGTTTGACAAACGGGAGCTTTAAAATTTACGAGCTGTTAATTGCAGCAACAAATAGCACTCACATCGAAATGTAAATGACAAACTTTTATTGCGAGTATGTACAGATGTATGTACATAAGTGTGTATGTGGCAAGAACAAAAAACAATATACTTAGTATGTAGAAATACATACATAGATACAGCGAAACGCTAAACGAGCAAAATGAACGAACGGAACGTCGCGTGGAATTTGCTGAAATTGGCAAGAAATAAGCAGCAGGCAAAAGCAACGGCAACAGCAACGGCAACGACAACAGCGAGCGAATCAGCGCAGGTAGCCAACACACAACACACAACACAAGACGACCGACAGCCTCTCACTTGCTCATTCTCTTTTTCACTCGCGCTCTCTATAAATTGCAGGCGTCGGCGTCAGCGTTGGCAGCAACAGCGGCGCAGGCTTTACTTCTGCTGCTGCTGCTGTTGCTGAGATTTTGTTGTTGCTTTCAACGGTGTGCCAAAAACGGTATCTGTTTACAGGCCGGCGAATTCTGTTTTATTTCTTTCAGTATTTTTTTTTTTTTTTGCTCTTCAGGTAATTCAAATCGAAGACATGGAAATTGTATACGCAGCTACCAGATATATCCGAATTTATAGAAGGCACAAATTATGTGGGCAACAGACAAAATACAATATAATAAGGGTAGCCCCGTTGGTCGACAGGTAGGTCCTTTGAAATCTCTTAATTTAAATGCACATGAAATATTTTTGTCGTTTGATCAACATGCAATAACAAGTAGTCGCATATTCACTCTGCATATAAAATTACAGTGAGCGTATAAGATTACACATGAAATTGCTTCACAAGAAGCACAACAACAAAGAGTTTATGCTAATTTAACTCTATTGAGTGGTTATCTGGTTATGCTGAGCAGTCAGTGTGACCCCATCATAAAATGTATCTGGAATGCGTGAGTTTAACATTGACCATAACAGTTTTGAGACAACACTCGTCGCCGCCAACAGCTTCAACTGATCAGCTTACATTATTTAACATTTATGGAAGTGTGTGTGTGTGTGACTCTGTGGATCGTTTTCATGAAACTTCAAGTGCACTTGTCGGGCATCTCTGTATTTATTTATCTAATAACAACAAGCCCAAAAGGTAAATACAAAATGCAACTGTGACTTGAGAAAGAAAAACATTATGCAAACAGGGAAACGAACATGAACATGAAAATGTCAGAAATCGTGGACAAAATGGCCTAGAGAAAATAAATAAGCCAGCCGTGAGCAAAAACAACAACTTTAACGCGGCGCAGCTTTTTTTTTTTTTATTTCAATCAACCTGACGACGACATCGACGTCGACGCAACAGAGCGCAGCGACCGCGAGAGCGCGTATGACTGATAAAGAAGAAAAAGCTAGAAGTATAAACATTATATACACTTGCACATAACATAGAAGTGTGTGTACACGACGAGTAAATAAGCTGCAGAGGTCCAAGCACGCGAACAGCGTAGTTTTTTTTTTGATAGCGCTGCTTATTGTAAATTAGTAAAGTGAAACACGAGAAAATTGTATTATAAAAAAAATGCTTTGCACCCTCATTGCAAATGGTCAGCAGCTAATTGGGTGCGCTTCAAATGCAATCTAACGGCAATGTTAAATAACTTCTAGCACGAGCTATTAATTATTCAAGCTACAATTTATGGTTCTTTAATTATGTATGCACAACATATACAAACATATGCATACATAAATATACATATTTATCTTTGGCAATGTGTGCTCTCTCTCTCTCTCTCTCTCTCCCCCATATGCATGTATGTTATGTACATAGTATAACAAATACAAATATAATGTTAAGCAGAGCAGCGCTGTTGACTGCAGCGCACACGTAAAAGTTTCGCTTTCTTTTTGCACAGCATTTTGCATGCGCAGTAGAAAAACAGACGCAAAGATAATAAAAAGAAGACAGACTAGACACACATATGGATGCACAACTACATACACATATTAAATTCATCCTACAACGATTGCCATACAAATCATTCAGCAATCGGTAAGCGACGGAGAAAAGAAGAATTTTGTGTATAGCTCCACAGTCGTTTGTCGCTCAGTTTAGTATACATATGCGTGTGTGTGTTTGTGTGTGTGTGTATGGGGAGAGCTTTTGAGCGAGAGTGGGATGCTGGGGCTTTGTTGCTTTCCCGAATGCGGTTTCAGCGATGCCGGCCGCTATTTCTTTTTTGTTGTTGTTGTACTTTTGCTAACAGCTGTTAGATCAGGCGTTGACAGATACGGTCCACGGCAAAAAAATGTTGTTTTGTTTCTGCTGTGGGCTCTCTAGTGTGGAACCTATGTTTATTACGTCGCGACGTAGCCGGTTTAGTGACTTGGGTTCCACTGTGATTATGCGCTTCGAACTCTTTGCATGTTGTTGTTGTTGGTGGTTGACCGGTATGTAGCATAAGCATACAAATTAACAGACATACATAAGGATGTAAATATGTATGTAAGCCAAGCGACAATCCCGTTGTCGCCATTTTCATTAAGCCAATTACAGGCCAATGCTACACATTTAAGCGATTCGGTTCTCTGACTGTTTCAGTGTATTTGCCTTAAACAATCAAAGCTTAACACAAAAATGCCAATCAAACCGGCTCTGGCCAAGAAGTAGTGACAAAGTTGCCCAAAAGCAACATCGTTAGCAGCTACAAGAACCAACAAATAAAAAGAAAAACAAAATCTAATTATTTGTTTGTACTTGATATGCAATTTAAATAAACAGAAAGACAAGTGTAAACAGCAAAAGTAAAAGGTACAAACTCCGATTAGGCCAACAGAGCCGATGTGCAAGCGAGACGGCAAACGGGTAAGTTAACATTATCGTAAGTCAGCGCCAACAACAGAATGCTGTTAGGCTCAACAGCGACTGGTTTTTTCCTTTTCTCTGTTTTTGGGGTATTTTTTTTTTGTATTTTTGCTGGGTGCAAAGAGCCAATAATAATTGCCAGTTGGTGGGCGGGAGAGAAGCGCCCCAAATGAGAGAGCGTCGCCGTCGGCGGCAGCAGCAGGCGCATAAAATGCGTCGCAAAATATTTTGCCAGCGAAATGCAAATAAAAACAGGCAAATGAATAAATGGATGGAGAGTTGGCAACATTTTCGGTATTGTTGTGGGTGTTGTTCTGGAAAAGTGGAAACTCAATGCCGGGCAAACCGCGCGTTCGCTGTTTATCGAGAAGTCGAATTTTTCTCAATTTCGGGGAAGTCCCTTTCTATGAGAATCAAAATGCTTTCCTGGCAATATTCTTAGCAGTACCAGGAAAATCATATGGCACTTGAATATGGAATATGGATTTACATTCAATTGTGGTAGTTTGCCATATGTGTGCATGTATGACGCATTTGTGGTCATGGGGTTCCGGAAACCATGCAATGGAAATGAAATCACTTTGTCCCCTTTGCCTTATCAGAGACTCTTTCTTTGCTTCTCTCTCTCTCTCTCTCGCTCTCTCTGTGTGTGTCTCTGCTCCTTCCAACCAAATCCTGTAAGAGCCCCCTCTCGATGTTAACTAACATGTGGACATTATGTTGGCAATGTGGAGCAAACAGCAAGTGGAAAGGGGGGGGGGGGGAGCTTTAGAAGTTTGCTATTTACAAATGAATTAAACGCCGCGACCGTTTTCACGTGAAACTTCAAGCGGAGCCATACACAAAAGGCATTTAAAGGTTATTAACGGGCTTAGAAGCGGAGGAGAGGCAGCACAAAGCAAACTTGAAAGAATGATTAATTGTTGAAATACACACACACACACACACGCACACGCACACAAACACACATACGCAAACAAAACACATGGCATCGCAGTTTTAAATCAACTGATTGAAAAGTTTGTGAAAGATTCACTCATGCTGGACTTGTATTTATTTGTGTAGTATTTTTGTTGAATTTGCAAAAAAGTACGGGAAAAAGTGAAGTGCACGCACCTAAATTGGAATTTCTTTGCTTTATATCACGACGAACAACCCAGCAAAGCAAATGCTTGACGCCGCTGCCGTCGCCTCCGTCGTCGTCGTCGCTGCTGCCAACGTCGTTGCTGCTGCTGTGTTGTTGTAGTTGTTGTTGCTGCTGCCGCCGTCGCGCTCATTTAATATCACACACGTTTCATATTTTTGCGTTTTTCATGTACATTTTTTCACTACGTTTTTCTTCTTTCTTTCTTTTGCGCAAGTTTATTTTCTTCTCGATTTCGACGTGTGACGTCAGCAGTTCAGAAAAAAAAAAGAATTATTTGTTGTAGATATCACATAATTGTTGTTGATACTCTTGCTGTCTCGCTGTCCTAAATTATTGTTGTTGTTTAGTGGCTAAATGTCTGAATGTGTGCAGTTCTGTTTTTTTTTTTCTTTTCATCAGTTTTCACATTTTGTGCGGCGAGCTAAACGAACTTCATGGGCCACGACGTAAACGCAAAGTGAGTGCTGAGTGCCGTGTCTGGTCTGAGTGTCTTTTCGTCGTAGTAGTAAATGGAGTCGCCGGCAAACCTACAGCGAAAGAGAGTCCGAGAGTACTACGCGAAGAGAGCGAGATGATAGAGAGCGAGTGAACAGAGAAAACGTAAGCGGCGACGTTACGTTAAAGAATTGTTGCGTCGCGACTTGCGTCGGCAGAGACAGCGTGTTTCTGAAGACTTATGCTGTTGTTGTTGTTGTTGCTGATGTTGATTTTACTACTTGCAACTGGACAAGGCCAGACGAGACAGCCTTGGTGACGTCAGTTATGTTGTTTCAAATGCACTGATTATTGTCTCCGCATTTGGACACTGATTCCGTGCCATTTTCAATGATTTTGTCCACGCGGGCGGTTTTACGTTATACGTTTCGCGCTGTCGCTTACTTGTATGTAGCTTTTCGTATACTCAGTGGGCAGCAGCAGCAGCAGCGACACAACCACGAAAACGGCGGCGGCGACGACGACGACGACGACAAAAACAGCGACGACAGCAACAACAAACAGACACGACCAGCAGTGCGGAGCGGCAACGTAAAACTGAGTGCGGCGAATTTGCTGCCGCCAATTTGAACTGTTATTGTGCTGCTTTTGCCTCTGTTAAGTGTGTTTGTAGCGGCGAATTCAAAGCAGCAGCTGAGAGTGAGCGTACACAGCTGAGAGAGACCCGCAATAACGTAGGCAGCAGCTGAGTGGGCAAACACTTTTTCAATGTGTTTGTGTGAGTGAGTGGAACGTAGGCAGATGCTTCTGTGGCATGTGGATGCCAGACTCACGGTGGGTAGGTGTGTGTGTGTGTGTGTGTGTACGTGATTATGAATGTGTGTGTGTACGTTTTTGAGCCGCTCTCTCACTTGCTCAAATGCCGGCTACAAAAACTGAGAGACGGAAGTGACGTGCCGCCAGGAACGTCGCTGCCACCGCACCCACAAGCATACTAACCAACTATGTACAAATGTAGTTACAAGCATACATACTCGTAAATACATAGGTCTTACGTTTTGTCTTCGTCTTTCACCTTCTTTGTATCTGTATCTACGCCTTAATGTTGAATCAACAATGTTGCCAACAAGCAGCATGTTTACAAGCGATGTTTTTCTTTTAAAGTGGAACATTTCAATATGAATGTTCATTAATATATGGCTTAATATTTATGTGTACACATGTATACATGGACAATATATTTATTTAACTGCTGTTGCTTTTTGACTGAAGTTCAATGAACTAGACAAGCACATCTGGTCAAATACATTTGTACAATTTGCATGTACCGATCGGTAACTGGGGTACCCACATACTCACATACTCACACACACACACACACATGTATCTATTGCCATAAAAAAAATCAAGCAAATTATGGTAAATACGCCGCAAAACTCACGCCCAAGACGGCGGCGATGTTCCTACTTCACTTTCCATTTCCAGTGGGAGCGAGATGGCATGCGAGCACAACAACAAGACGCACACGCACACACACATACGCACTTCCAGTTAATTAAAAGTATTTATGACACTGCATACATACATAAAAAAAAACTGTCTTAAGTACAAAAGTCCACAAGGATCGTGGGAAGTTCCAAGCGCAGACGATCGCAAAACGAGCACAAAAAAAAAAAAATATGTATGTATGTGGTATCTATTTGCAAGCAGAGAAAAAAAAATAAAGAGAAATATAAAATCACGCAGCAAAAAAAAAAAAAACATGCCTAGAAAGAAGCTCAAGTCCAGGGGAGAAGGGCGGAGGGAGAAGACGTTTCACCCCAAGGGTGACTTATGTGAAAAACGCAAAAGAAAGAAAGAAGAAAAAAAATTACTTCTCAGCCAGAAATTCAGCATCAGTCACAATTTGGGTGATGATGAAAAAAAAAAGAGATGAAAATACATACATATAAAGGATAACAGCATCTTAAAGTCCTGCCCGACTGAGGGGTCATGAGAAGCAACAGCGAAAAAAAAGGCTGACAAAAAAAAAATTGAAAAAAACGTTAATAGAAATTGAAAACTGGAAATCACATTATCTGGCATTTTGAGGGCATGTGAAGGGACGTGATTTTAGCAGACAAATTGTCTGGCTAGATTAAAAAAGATGATTAAATTATTAAGCCAAGTTAAAGTAATTGCATGCTACACGATTTATTTAATAATAAATGTCCACTTTGTGTGGTTTGTGCAAAGTATAATTTGTGACTAAATAGGTTAACATTAACATAGCATAGTCTTACATTCTAACAGAGTTCGTCTCTGGTATTTACATACAGGCACGTAAGCTATTACATATACATACGGTGGCGGCAGAATTAATAGGGACACTCTTTCTTTAACTATAACAGCTATTGTAAGTCGTCTTAAAATTTAAAAAATATATTTGGAAAGGTCGTTTAAATTCCGATTTATTGTTGCAAAAATTTCCTTAACCCATTGAGTACCCTTCGAAAATGTCGAATTTATGTAAAAGTCACTTTTCAAAACTTTTTCCCTCGATTTTTTACAATAAATATTTTGATGCAAAAAAAATTTTGGAACAATTCTAAGAGTAACTGCAAAAATTTTTTTTCAAAAATATTTTTGCTAGTATTTTTTATAATTTTTTGAAAATCCTAAAAGTGACTATTTTAACCCCTTTTTCCTACTTCTCACGCAAAAAGAGTGGCTTTTCAGCAATTTTCAAAAAATTATAAAAAATATAAGCGAAAAGATTTTTGAAAATTTTTTTTTGCAGTCACTCCTAAAATTGTTTGAAGAATGTTTTTGCATCCCAACATTTTTTGGAAAAAATCGAGGAAAAAAGTTTTGAAAGTTGACTTCTTTTAAAATTCGAATATTTCAATGGATACTTAATGGGTTAAGAAAAGTTATGCATCATTCAAACGGAATTTAGATGACCTTTCCAAAAATATTTTTTAAAATTTGAAGACTTGACTTACAATAGCTGTTATAGTAAAAGAAAGAGTGTCCCTATTAATTCTGCCGCCACTGTATATGTAAGTTGCAATTATATTCATATTCTTAACACATGCTTTAAAATGCAGTGATATCCAATTAAATATTTACAGCACTTTTGCACTAAAAGCTGAACTTAATGTACAGATTACCTTTCTCTCTCTCTCTAAGGAAATGTCAGATGTCGGAGCTTTCTCAAAGCTCTGGGACACGTAAGGGCATCACAAGTATTTGACAAGCCAGACGAAATGTGCCGGCAGCGCAAAACTAACTAAAGCGGAATGAACAGAAGAAGAACATCCTCATAATCATCAGCAACAGCAACAGCAGCAACCCCTTTTTGCAGTGGGGTGCAAAAACTCTTTTTACAGCCTCTGCATCCCCAAGGCGTGCACATGGACACGGACATGGGAAATGAATGCGAGCTGAAGGAGAGACGATGACGGCGACGTCAACGTCGACGTTGCCGGCACAGACAAGCCGCAGAATGCAATCAACTTGAAAACTACTTGAGAATCTGAGCGACGGCGATATTCAAATTTGAAAATAAAAGTGAAATAAAAAAAAACAAAACCATAAAAAACAAAAATCGCATTGAGCATTAAAGTTGGAGAGAAGTCGCCGCCGCCGCCGATGTCGGCGTTGACGTTGACGTCGCTGCATGTTTGACAGAATGTCAGTCACAATGTTGATTGTGTATAGTTGTTTTTGTTGTCGCTGCTTTTACGTACATAGTTATTGCGCTGCTCTTTGGTTAGGGTGGCTCATGGGGACGACAGCTTTCAAGGCTCTTTGGCATGTGTACGTAAGAGCGTGAATATGAGAGAGTGAGTCTGTGACTGAGTAGTAGTTGTCAAAGTGTGTGAGTGTGTGTGTGTGTGTGTTTGTGTGCTGTGCGCGTCTGTCTGTGTCTGTGTTTGTATGTGCGTCAGCTTACTTCCGAACGACGCCGCCGTCTAACTTGACGCAACATTTATTGAATTTGCCTAGAGCGTCGCTGACGTCGACGCTTGCAGCGAATTTGTTGTTGTCGCTGTGTGTGTCTCGCTGAGCAAAATTGCTTTAAACAGGAGCATAAATGAATATTTCGGAAGTTCGCCTATTCCATTTAAAACCCCATCCCCTCCCCTACCCGTTACAACAAGCGAATCCCCCCTTCCATTTTAGTCTCACACAAATTGCAAATTAATTTGATTTGAATGTTAATTATTTTTACAGACATTGCTCTTTGGCTAAAAGGGCAGAACTGAACTATGAGTAGTCAACTTTTAACATAAATGTATCTCAACTCGAGCATGGGAACTGATATCTACAGTGGTAATAGGTTAAGTTGATCATTTTCAATACTATATAGTGGGAAAAGAGATAAGGTCAAAGTTTAGTAAAATTATAGTTAAACGAGCAGGGTATATTATTAGATTAGTATAATTTTTATCAGCTATTTAGTTTTAAGTGATAGGGTTGATAAAAAGTTAGAGTTAAGGAAAAAGTATTGAAACTCGAGGCAAAAATTTAAAAAAGACCAAAGTACATTCATTGAAAAATGGTTTTAAATCGAACTTCCATAGCTCAATATTTGCTCTAACTCGAACCACATTAAGTGTCAATAGCGCTTACTAAACTTAAAAAAATTCCATAAGACGACATCTCCATAATTTGAACTTTTTTTTTGGATAATGGTGAGCCGTGGTGAGTCAGGGAAGTTAGATTGTATTTTTTAATTTTATACCAATTTTCATAACAATTTACTGTCAGTCATTTAAAAAGTGACATTTTAAAAATTGGCCAAAGACAATAGTGTATTGTTAATTGGATTTATTGATCGAATAGAAGAGTTTTTAACTATGATTGATGCACTTATCTGGTAATTTACCAGTGGTAAATGAACTCATAAATATCAGATGGTATCGAATAAGTGTTGCATGCTAGATAGAGATCTAATTAATGTTGTGTTCACTGTACTTGCTCAGATGATACTTTAATTTGTGTGTGTGTGTTTGGGGCGTAGCCCTATCATGTGCCAGTTAAAAGCACATATAAAAAAAAGGTTACCGATGCGACTCGAAATCCAAATGGGGTTAGGGTTATAATGAGCGGTCAGTCTAACGAGTGGACGACCTTAAAACAAGCACGCTGCATGCACGCATTTAAGCCGAGTTACCCCGTACCCCGCACCCCGACTGCCGACCTGTCCGCCCTAACAACCCAACACACAACACACAACACATACAAATACAAATTCATTTATGTGTATGAATATGTGTACTCAATATGGTTAGACAAGCAGCCAACGCTAGCCAACTGAGTGGACTTGACTTGGTTTTCAAGACTGGAACTGGAACTGAAACAGAGTCTCCAACTGGCTAACAACAAATTATTTCAGCTCACGTTCAATGAACTTTACTGTAAGCCATAAAACGCGAGCGATACCCAAAAAATAAAACAGAAAAATAATAAAAACTAACTACAATCAGGTAATGCTTATAATTATTTAATTATTCGTTTAGAAAAAAGTGCAAAGAAATGAAACAAGCTGGTTTGAAGAGAGCCAACAAGATTAGCATGAAACTGGTAAGAGTTTCCCCGATCGAAAGTTCTGGACATGAAAATACCCTCTTTACAGCTATGAAGTATCTCACAGATTTTTTTATACTTAAAATATCAAATTGAGTTGGAAAATTGTATAAATATGATATGGTTTTGTATATAGGTAGATAGACAGATAAGTCAGATATACTTATTATGATCTCCATCTCTTTATACTCCCTTTGGAGACAAAAAGTATCTCACAGATAGATTTTTTTAATCTATTGGAGTTAGGAAATGATAAAAGCATGATATGCTTATTGTATATGGTCAGTCAGATTAAACAGATGTATTTATTATGATCTCCATCTATGTATACCCCGTTCAAAGACATGAAGTATCTTACAGATACATATATTATATCTTTTGGCTTAGAAAAAGATACAAACATTAAATGCTTATTGTATCTGATATATTTATTACGAGCTCTGGCTTTTCACCAATGTTATTTACACACATTCTCTCAATTTCAGCACGCCTTTTTACCCTCTTTCAGTGGCTACAGGGTATAAACGGCGAGTGCCAAAGGGGGAATGCAGCGAGTAAAATCTAACGAGTAACTTTTAACTGTTGTTATTTATTATTACTACTGTTATTGTTGTTGTCGTTGCAAATGAATTGTTTATTTTACTTACGCGTCGCTGGCATTGAATTTGAAATTTTGTAAGGTAATCCAAAAGTTGTCTTTTTTCTCTTTTAATTTGGCAATGAATTGGGAATTGTGTTATTATTGTATAAAATATTATATTTATAATTAAGTTCATGTGGGTTGTTTTTTGGGTGTGAATATTATATGTTATGTTAATGTTAATAAATAGTTAATAAAAATGCTTGTTTTTCTTTTTTTGGTAAATCAATAAATATGTATAGTAAATTTTTGAACAAGTAAACACTTATAAGAAATTAATTTAACAGTAATGAAAGATGTAGTAAAAGTAGAAAAGCCAAAAGTATTTTATATGAAAATAACAATAGAAATAGAATAATTTAAAGAATTTTTATAAAAAACTTATTGCATTTTCGTAATTTTGGAATCGTTTTCAAAATTCATATGATAACAACGAATTTAATTATAAGCATTTAAGCACTGAGTTTTAGTTTAGTTAATGATCATTTTATTGTTTATAATTTGTGTGTCTTGATAGGTTTGTTGTATTATTGATTTTTGTTATTCTGCTGATGGTTTGTTGCCTTTTGTTTTAGTTGTAATCCTTGCGTGTGTTTCAGGGTGTGTTTCCAGAAATTTCAACAACATTTGCCGTGCACTTTGTAAGCGATATTCATTTTTCAATAAATTGTTGCAATAATAATTTAAATTTCGTGTCACTTTTTTAACAGAGATGTATTCAAACTTTAACATAAACAACGACAACGATAACACGTCATGATCAACAATTAATAGTCAACACCATTCTACGGGATCGCTTCGGAACGGATCGTTTTGGATCGCCGCCACTCTGGAGATTCACTTCCACTTTCTGCAGCGTTCGTTTTGTAAATGTTGCGTAGTTCTTGCCGCAGACAGAGTTGAAGTGAAGGCAGGCAACACACACACACGCACGCACACTCACACACACATGTACATGAGCAAGAGGAAGCAGAACAGGAATGCAATTGCAGGGCAGCAACAATAACAACAACAAAAAACAGCCAGCAGAGATCGCTTGCGTGCGTGCATATGCGAGAGAGCGCGAGCCTAGACTGAGAGCACGTCGGACACAGTGAGAGAGAAGAGAGTTAGGGAGAGCGTAACAGAGTAACGGGGAGCGTACAACAGGAATGCAACAGCAGCGAGTAAGGCCAAGAAAACAAAAACAAAAGCAAAACACAATAAGGGAGGATAATGCAGCGATCATGCATGTGCTCCCTCTCTCTCTCTCTCTGTCACTCTCTCGCTTTTGCTCGTTGTGGCCCACCCAGCGCAGGGTTGTTCTGTTGACAACAAAAGCCTGTGCAAACTTTTGACGTTCCTGATTTTGACAGACAAACTGACTCGAAAATATAAAAGCTCTGTGCAACACAAGGGATAGTGGGAGGGGGGCTTGGGTCTGTTACAAAGCGACAGGTGCTAAGTGGCCATTTGGACCAACTAGTTCTTCGTCTATGCGGTCAGTCATTGAACCCTGGACTACAATTAGCACCCAGTAAAAACAACAACAGCAACAGCAGCTGAAAATAAAAAAAACTCCACATGCAAATGTCTTATATAAAGAATATATGTATACAGAAAGTGTATAAAGAAATCCAACCGGAAATCAAAAAACAATCGGCGCAATAATAACAGAGCGCAGGATACAATAAAAGTCTGCCAAAATTACAGACTTTAAAGAAAAGAAAAAAACAGAAAAGAAAATCAACCGTGCAAAATCCATAAGCAATTTTGGCAAATTTTAGCGGACGCGCTAAAAATTAATCAGCAAAATAAGTTGAAAATCAAAATTCAAAACGGATATGAAACAGGAGATGAATTGCCGCCCCAATGCAGACAGTCGGACGGACAGACAGACAGTCAGACAGAGAGACATGCTTATAAAGAGAGAGGAAGAATTAGGAACTGTACCCCCATCTGAGCCTTCCAGAGTTGTATCCTGCCAGAGTTGTACAGACTGCACAAGTTGCATTGAGATGATGGTTTGAGGGTTCGATGTGGTTTGAATTGGTTAACAGCCAGGACACTGCCAACTTCGAACTCGAACCCAATGCAATGACTAACTGACAGACAGACTGACTGACAGACCGACTGACGGTGTGACTGTCGAGTCTGATGTATTACTCGACGGAGCAATTCCGGAATCGAAATATCAACAAGCATAGTTTGCAGCTGTCGTTTTGTTATTGCTTTATGACTCTGCCTCTGGAGAACGTCGTAGCACATGCCAAAATGGGTTGGGGGAGGGGGCAGGGCCAGGGCAACCAACAAGGGTAACAACTCCGACTCAGACTTGGTAAACCATTGAAATTTCTGTTTTGTTACGCCTTAGAAGTTCGTTGGACTCTTCGAGGTCTTGAGCTGATAAGAAATTTCGAAATCCATTTTCTTAGAGAGGGGAATTTTTGGATTCTAGATCATTTTAAATACAGTCATACCTTCACAAAGTTGAAGACTTGGTTTCTTTTTATAACGCTCCTCTTACTCTTAACTCTGTATTAAGTTGTAATGCTCTAAATCAAACTTTGGTATTACATCAATTCTATTTTCCAATATATCTCAAAATTTTGACGAATTTTTTCAAGTTTTTGGTGAATAAAATGTGTTTTGAAGAGGGGAACATTTGGGACATTTTAGAAGTTGAAAATTAATTTCGAAGCCATTTTTAAAATAGATTTAGCGCATAGTGTATAAAACTCTAGGACTATTGAGATGGCTAGGAAGATTTAAAAGTATAGAGTGCCAAAATTGTGACTTGAACTTAAATTACCTTAAATTTTTTATCTTTAAAAAAAATTTCGAAACTTTTTTAAGATTGTATTAGCATATAGTGTATATAACTCAGGGACCACTGAGCTGATAAGGGTTTTCAGATGTTTTAAATGCGAAAATTGTGATTTGAACTTTTGTTATTTTAAATTTTTGGTGAATTCCAGCACGTTAAAGCTTTTCGAAAGATAATGTCCAACTAAATGATTAAAATCGGAGAGTTTAGTGGCTCCCCAACTGGACTCTCCAACTATCTGTCCAACTTGCTGTCTGCGTGTGCGCCTAAGGCTGGGCTGGGCATCGGGTGCTCATTAAATCTCCGACTACCTGGTCGATGCCTTTGGCCTGGCTTACCGGTTTTCAAATTTGGGATATGTGCTCACGTTTTTCAGCTATTTTAAGTAACAATAACGAGATGGAAAGAGCGAGAGAGTGAGAGAGAGGGAAACAGTAAGCGAAAGACGGAGAGGAACTACAAAAGCTGTGCCGGGACAGGCCACAAAAACAAGAAGAACCTTCGAAATATAAACAGCAAACAGAGAGAAGAGTAAGAAAGGGAGAGAGACTGAGAGGAAGAGGCCCAAGTACGAGAGTACATTCATAAGATATTTTATATACAGGGCCGAGAGGTTCAGCTTCTGCTACAGCTTCTTCAGGTTTGGGTTCAGGTTCAGGTCCATAGGTAGAGCAACTCGTCTGCCTTAACCTCCTCCTCCTTCCCTTCCTCCTCCTCCTCCTCCCGCTTTGTCTCCTTCTTTGGCCTGTACGCGAACAGCGTTCGTTGCGCTTTTGTTTTTCCATTCACGAAATTCCAGGAAATTTGTAGATCAGTAAATCTCTGCTGTTGTTGTTGTTGCTGCTGCCTCAGTGTTTCCTATAAAAGAAGAGCATCAGCAGAGGACACTGTGACTGCAATTAGCTTAACTAAAGCTCAGTTGATAACTGCGACTCTAATGAGCAAAGCGTGGGAGCTTCCGAAGCGGATGTGAGTTCTCTAAAGACCAAGACTTAGAACCAAGCGCAAAATCAAATTAAGGCACAACAAACATTCAACAACTGACAACAGACAATCAACCGAAAAGGACCAACAGATGTCCCAAATGTGGCTGAAACTAATGCCTGATGACTGAGAAAAAAACAAAAAAAACTAAAAAGGAAAAGTGGAAAAAGAAGTAGGAAACGGCAGAGACACAGCGAGGACACGGCCAAAGGGAAACACACCTGGACGTCGCGACGTCTTGCGCAAAACTCTCAACTCTAGACTCTGCTCGGCTCGGCTCTAGAGTGCCGAGGAGTGAGAGAAGAAGCACCCTTAAAAAGGAAAAACCAAAAAGTAGCAGCACCCTCCATGGTGTGCCGAGTGTTACTTGGTTGGTAGCCCACGAGGCACTTCAGACGTTGCGTCCTCTGTTTCACTTGGAAAGTGGAACGAACTCAGCTGCACTGAGACACTGAGACAACACCACACCAACAAAATCCACAAATGTCTCTAGCTTCGAGGCCCCGTGCTAAGGTAATTTTCATACCCTGCAAAAGCCTATAGCAGGGGGTGTATAAAGCCATGTAAATAACCGAAGCTAGCATTCTGTTTTGTTTCTTGATAAATTCAACTCAATTTAGGTCAAATTTTTGTTTATTTAAAATTAATATCTTTAGTAGATTTAAATTCATATTATTTTACATATCTATGCTGCAAATTTCAGCTCAATTAATTAATAATAATAATCAAAATACATTTTAAAATCTTGTTAAATATTTATAATTTTGTATTCATAGAATTTTCAAAACAACCGTTTAATAAATTCAAAACTACCATTATACAAAATATAAGTATTAATAAAATGGATTATTTCAAACAATTTAATTTAAATGTTTGCAGACTTTCAGTTATTACAATTCTAATTTCCTACACTGAAATCTCAAATCGATCTATTCATTAATTCAAAAGTTATGGAATAAATTAAATATGTACAGGGTATCTGCAAGGTGTTTACTTCATTTGCATAGCTAGTTACCCAAAGAGACATTACGTTGCTGTTGTCCCGTTTATAATTGTTGCAAAAATGCAACAGCAGCTACGTTTTTAAGGGTGCAACGTAATGTTGCCCGCCAGGAATCAATCTCTCTCTCTCCCTTTACCTCTATCTGTCTCTCTTTCGTTCGCGCACTCACTCTTATGTTCCACTCCCTCTCCTTGGCTTATTGTTCTAGTGTTAGAATTGGGCGCACTGCTGCTGAGTTGGGTTTCCTGCAATTCAACAGGAAATGGAAGTGGTTTTTGTTGCAGAAATTGTAATGGGAACGAGAACGGGAACGACAACAACAACAACAACAACGTCGCCTGCCGTTGATGAAGTGGAGCGCGTCACAGTGGGACGCACGACGAGGTGCCACGGCTAAAACAGAATTGGGTCGGAAAGGTACTTGGCCATAAAGCTGCCACCTTTCCCTCTTTACACTCAACTTTTGAATAAATTTCTCAACTTGCTTAAGGAGATTTCAGATAGTTCATAGCGTTTAGCTTAAAGCGACATGCGGTTTAAATACAATTCGTTTTCCTGGCCATCTAAAACGCCATGCTTAAAATAAAAAAAATATGCGTATTTTATTAAAACAAGAATCAAGTGTATTAGACATTGAGATAGATGGTATTTTTGTTTTGGTAATGGTAGCGTGCTACATCTTTTTCTTTTTACTGGATAACTTTAGAGTTTACAAACCAATTGGAATAAAAAAAAGTTTGATGATCGTATAGTAGACTAACTCTTAAAAAAAGCACTACAATCGAGTGTGCTCTCTGTGAGATACCCGGTATCTTTGCATTGGTAGAGAGCTGATACTTTTTCCCTACTTCTTGTAATACATTTTTCAGAATATTCTGAAATTATCCTTCCCACTAAACCAAAAGCTCGTAAAAAATATCGCTAACGATACTTATGCGAAACATCTACGTGCAAAACTATCGAGAAAACACTCGCAAACGATCCGCAAAGTAATCACCCGTCGCTCAGTTTGTGGCAGAGAAAGTTTCGTTCTCGATAGCTCGCCAAAGATTCGATTGCGAGCCTTCTTCGATAGTTTTTGCGAGCCTTTTTCAATATCTTTTACGACTCACTTTTCGCTAATATCATTTTTCTCCCTATTCATATATCATATTCAAGCTCGAATAAGATAATTTGATGATATTTCGCCTCTCGTATCACCTTCGAGCTCGAATACGATAGTTTTACGATACTCTCGCTTGACACTCGCTTCGTGGTGCAGTGGGTTTTTATATATTCCTAACATCTTTTCATAGATAAAGTTGGAGATGTCTTTTTCTGCCTGTACATTTGCAAATGTAATCATACTACTGTGGGCAAAAAGTACCGGGAATTTTAAATTTAAAAAATTTTGGGATTCCAATCGGAAAAAATGTTTGTACTTTTAGGTTGGCACTACTATCATTAACATCTGTGCAAAATTATGCGTTAAAATATTCATTAGTGAATAAGTTACGATTAGTTTTGTACGACGCCAAATGTGCATTTGGCGATTTTGATTGAATCTCCTCAATCGACCCGAAGCGATGTCCTCGGAGAGGTCTTTTGAGCTTAGAAAATAGCCAGAAGTCACACAAAGATAAATCAGGCGAAAAAAGTAGCTGCGGGACAATTTTGGTCGAGTTAGAACACATAGAACAGGGGCAGTATGAGAGGGCGCATTATCATGTTGCAAGAACCATGAGTTGTCAGCCCATAGTTCTGGCCTCTTTTTACGCATAGCTTCGCGCAAACGACGCATATCGCTCAAAAAATATTCCTTGTTAACAGTTTGGTCGGTCGGAAGGAATTCATAATGAACTACAACACGATAATCCAAAAAAACTGTCAACATGACCTTGATTTTTGAGCGAATTTGACGCGATTTTTTCGGTCTCGGCCCACCTTTTGCCGATATTCGCTCGATTGATCGGTAGTTTCCATGTCGTAAGCGTAGATCCAAGTCTCATCGCCCGTAATAATGCGTTTTATAATATCCTGATAGTCAGAAAACATTGTTTCACACACTTCCACGCGGAGCTTTTTTCGATGAAATTGACCGTTTTTTGGCACAAAAATCGCCAAATGCACATTTGGCGTCGTACAAAACTAATCGTAACTTAAACACTAATGAATATTTTAACGTATAATTTTGCACAGATGTTAATGATAGTAGTGCCAACCTAAAAGTACAAACATTTTTTCCGATTGGAATCCCAAAATTTTTTAAATTTAAAATTCCCGGTACTTTTTGCCCACAGTAGTACTTCAATATAAATTAATACTATATCAGAAATATTTTAAATATTCAAGTTCGCGACAACGTTTATGCTAATTCCAATTCAACTCGAGTCAGTTGAGCACTTTCTGGCTACATTTGCTCCACAGTGCTGCATTAAGTTAGGCCCAAGCGTGGTCCACATGGACAACAGGCTGAAGAGCCCAAAGTCCAATGCAACCATTGACATGTGCCAAATGACGGCGACAGCAACAGCGACAGCAACAGAAACAGCGACAACAACATTTGCCCCTCCGGCAAGGGTGACCGTTGCCCGTTGCCCGATGCAAGAGGGCTGAGCCCGACCACGGCTACTGAGCTAATAATTAAAGTAAAGTAAAGTAAAGCAACAACCCCTAAGCGGGGGATTTCGAACAAGGGATTCAAAATAGGGTGAACACCATTTTTTTCTTCTTCTTTAATTTATATTTTTTTTTGCAAAAGCCGTCGAAGAATTGTTAAAAAAAGTACGCATTGTAAACTAGAGCAGGGGCAGGCGACGCACCCCTCGGCCAGGGACGAGGGGTGCGGTGCTGGCATCCAGAGGGCTGTCGCTATTACAACTAATCATTTGTTGTTGTTGTAGCTGTATTGGAATGCTGAAATTAAGAAAACAGCTGGCGTTTCTTCGTATAGCCCGTGGGTAGAAACGTAGCATCTAAAGATCGATCGGATCCTTGAGGTTCGTTGACGCGCGTGTCAACCAAAAAAAAAAAAAGGTTAAGGTAGAGGAAGCGCCTTAAATAAACTGCGAAATCCATACAGATTATGTTTAGGGTTTCAATGCTCATAGATAAGGTGATATTTAGTCGCCTCCTCCCAATAGATGCAATTACATGCGTGAGATTCGATTCGGAGCGTTCGTTGGGATATTTGGGTTCGTTAGCCCGGTTTATCAGGTAGCCAGAAAAGCGCGTTAAACCTTTTTGCCCACGACACGCGAACTGTTCTACTTCCTCCATCCATCCATCCATCCTCCTTCCTTTCTCCCTCTCTCCCTGGGTGTGTGTGTGAAAATCAGCGGAGCATGGCAAATCCCTAGCCCAGTTGCGCCCCGTGCTCTCGTGGGATTAATTAGCATTTGGTTTAGGAATTCTTAAATTTGGGTCACCCCATAATTTATGTATGTACATACGGATCGGCGGTATGTCAAGTGAATGTCAAAGCAAATTGCTTGCTACGGAAAATGCATTTACAGAAACATTGAAATTGATTTGTAAACTCAACTTTCAACTGCTGATGGCATTTAAATATGGGATAAATCCGTACACACAACCAGTTTGTATACCCTGTACGCCTAGAGCGTATTAAAGTGGGTATTATTATACTAAAAAAGTTGTACTAATTTATGTGAATGACATCACTGATTTGTATACAGGCGTATTTTACGATCAATTAATCTGACAGTTCTCATTGAACTCAGCAACTAAAAGAGCTAGAGTTATTTAATTTAGTATGCAGACATCACGGTAACCTATTTAAATAATACTCTACTTTCCGATTAGCTTGTCACAATCCCAGCCGAAAAGATCATGTCTCAGGTTTGCATATTTGTATTCTATCATCCATCAATCTAAAAGTTCTCATTGAACTGAGAAACTAAAAGAGCTAGGCCTATCAAATTTGGTATGTAGGCTTGTCATAATTCCAGCTTGATTATTATTATCTTCGCTTTAAGTAAATTTCCAAATTTATCATTTACAGGGTATTGTCTAGTCTTACAATCTCTCTGTCGCTTTCAACTAGAGCATTCTTGTTGTCAATGGCTTTGCCGTGTGACATTTGCTATGCAAACAAGAAAATTCCTTGCCTGGTCCTGGCCATTTGTGGACTGACAAGTTGTCTTTGATGTACTCCGAGAGTTCATTTGTCTGGGATCTAAGCTGAACTGATATTGTTTGATTTGTTGTAGTTTTTTGTACTTGTAGTTGTAGTTGCAGTTCCTGTCAACTTGTCCACGGTTCAGTGGACTGTCAAGCGGCTGTCGAAGGGTGAACAACACCTCTAGCCAAGGGAACCAAGGGCCAGGGAGCAGGAACCATGAACGAGGTTCAAGCCAAAAGGTAATGCCCATGACCAAAACCAGAATTGTATTTAAGTCAGCAAAAAAGGAGTTAAAAACAACAGCTCATCTGCATATGTATGTAGGTTTACTTAAGTGGTTTTTCTCAGTTATCAGCTAATTTTTGGATGAGAATGAAAATGCTTTGTTTATCTTTAGCATTTAGAAAAAACTTACCAGCAATTTTAAAAGTAAAAGCATGCAATCTGTAAAGTAAATAAGAAAAGTAATATCATTAGACTTCAGTATTCGATTATCATAAATTACAAGTTGAAGATGATTTTAAGAGGTAGTTATACTATATTGAAATGAAATTCTACTTCAATTTATCGAGTTATTCTAGATTTACAGTACAAACAGTTCGTTAGACTTAAGATCACTTCAGCGGCAAGAAGTTTTTATTGTAAACTTCATTGAAATTCAAGTGGGTTTCAGTTGAGCAAGAATCCTTGGCCCCAGGCGCGATACGATTCAGCCTAAATCAACAAGATTTAAGTCGAAGATTTAGAGCAAAACTTGAAATTGCAAAAACTCAATGCGAAACCAACAAAGTTGTCAAATCAAACAAATTCCAAAAGGTATACTATGGTTGCAATCTGGTTTGTCAGCTCACAATGTTTGGTGTTAAAAATATGAGCGGCATTTAAAACTTTTTGTGTTTGCTGGACTGAGACTGGACGGCATGCTTAGAAGCCCGATCCTTCTTGGCCCGATTCGTGGGTAGCGGGGGTCCAACCAAAAGTAATACCCAGTCATGGACCTTGTGGTTGGGTATTTTAAAAACGCCAGGGATTTATGCGTCTGTCAGTGTCGAGACGACGACGACGGCAGCAGCATCGAAACCTGATTTGATGACGGCGCAAGAGTTTAAAGGGCTCGCGTAGGTAGAGAGAAGACGTCAGCAGTCATCCAACAAGAGACCGAAAGACCAAGAGACCGAGAGACGACTCGACGCTGTGTGAAGTCGCCAGACTTTACTGAAATTCCTGGACAAAGTGCCTGACTCTACGCAATAGAAGGAGGAGGAGAAGAACTGCAGCAACAGCAGCAGCAGCAGCAAAAGGAGCATCAGCCCAGGAGTCGAGAGTCGGGAGTCAGTTGTTCGTTCTTCTCCTCGTCTGAGTTGCAGCATTCCACAAAGCATCGACTTTGACTTCCACTCCGATTCCAGCAGACAGCCAACAGTTCCAATGCTGACTGCCACATGTTGCACACACTGTGAGAATGAATTTAATTAAAGAAAATTTTTCCAACATTTGCAAATCCAGACCAATGCAGCGCCACCGCATTCAAGCCAAAACACACACCGATACACACAACTAGTTCAAAGTCTAGCGCTTGCACAGTGATTCCAAATGCATAAATTACACATTAGTTGTTATTAATAATATCATAAGCTCAGTTTTGGAAATAAATAGTTGAAAATAACAAACGTATTGCTTAAAATATTTTGAAAAATACCCTTTATAAAAGTAAAATTCGGTTGCCCTGTGTAGTAATCGATAAATATGCTTCGATTATGAAATTTGCAAACGTGAGTAGACAATAATGTTGCCATTAAATTGGTAAAGTCGATACTCTCGTCATTGTCCACGTAATTGATGGGCAAGAAAATGAAAAAATGAACAAAAAAATACATGTTTAATCAACAGAGAAAGCTGTTGAACAAGTTAGTTATGCCCAGCACGTGTAATCTGTCAATTTCCTTGGCTTGATTACCTATAAATTAGCCAGTTGTAAAGCTTAAAATGATTACCTTGCTTTATTATCAAGATGCAATCTACAAGTTATACACATTGCAACTATAACTATTGATAGAGGTATTCTACTAGAGATAAATCCCAAGTTTATTTATTTATTTACAAAATTAGAGAGAATATAAAATATTTAATCTAATACATTAAAAGTGTGCTTAGAGTACTAGTAACTGGACCTTCGACTCTATGTTGTGCTTATATTATGTGTGTTAGGTTACAAAGTTTTAAGAACATAAAAATTTTGTTAATGTTTTGTGATGTGGGGGATCCCAAGTTTAGATTACAAATATCTATCTATAGTAAATTTTCAATTTAAAACTTTAAATTCTTAAGCCCAGCTCATTAATAATAGGGGCGTTCAGTATTATTATCTGCAGAACTGTAAATGGAACTTTTTCAATAATTATAGCTTAATTGAAAAAATGTGTTTGAGCTTTTTTAGAAATCTTTCATTCCATTTAGCACCTGCACTAAGTACATATCATATATCATATCGTTTCTATATATTCTATATATTTTATTCCAATATTCATTCTCATTTTGTGGTTGCATCTTGTGCACTGTGCATTGCTTCTGTAGGCAGTCAACAATGCCAATTAAATCACATTTCAGTGGCACATTAAAATGCAATAAATATATCTGTGTATATGTTGTCGTGTGTTTGTGTATGAGTGTGACTGTGTGAGAGTGCAGCGACTGCCATTGGAGCGTTAAAAATATTTTATGCTCAGCCCAGTGCAGACGTCGTATTGCTTTCCCCCCCTCTTCTTCACACAGCCACCCACTTCACTACACACACACACACACACACACACACACACGTACACACACTCATCCCTAGAGCTGCAATAGTTGTTGTCCTTTTGCGCATGCTCCAAAAACTACGCGTCGTCGATGTTGAATGTCCGATAAGCGGGCGTTACGAACAGCCAATGAGAACTGAGCAGCAGCTCTATGGCTTCCCGAAAAACTATACCTACTATAGGTTGGTCTGGTCGGGTCGGGTCTCTGCCTGCCAATGTCCAGCAGCAGCTTCCAGGCTCTGAGAGATCCGTCGCATATTTACCGCTCTCATTGCATTTTCAGCATAATTTGGCGTAATTTTAGTACAGCGGCATCTGACATTGTTTCAGTTGTTTCAGTTGCGACTTTTGAAAGGGTCTTGCCTCTGTATCTGTATCTATATCTGTGTGGTGTCCACTTGCAACATTTTCGAGCCCGAGTTGCGCCATTGCCATTGCGATGAGTTCGAAATGGAGATGGAGACGGTCGAGAGCGTGAAACTCGTGATATCGAGCTGACCACGAATTATGCTGCGGAATATTGAACAGTCTCAAGGTTGTCCTTGTTCTCCACCTCCTTTCTCATGCTCCTTAACTTCCGCCCTCCCTAACCAACAACAATAACAACAACAACAAGAAGAAGAACCGGGTGAATCCAGCTGCGTGACTTGTGGCAAGGGCCAAGAGTCTCAGGCGACGGCTTTTGTTTTATGTCTTGCCAGTTTAGCAATAACAACAACAAGTGTAGGCGAGACAAATGTATCTGAGTATCTGTAAAAGTAAGTTTCGACACATGTTAACCGCTGCAGTCTGAATGCTTCCGATTATCCATGAGACTATATGCAAATCTGTAAATTCATATAATCATGTTCAGTCCACATGATCCATTCCTACAACTTATTACTATAAATTTAGCAGCAAAATCTGAATATATTTTTCTCTGGAATTTAAGGCTGATAAAAGAGTTGAATAAAAAAATGTTTACATTTTTTAAGGGATCTAACTAAAAACCTACGTTTAAAATTTCAAACTAGCTTGTTATTTAAAAATTTGACTTATTTAAAGTTATATTAAAAAAGTGGAAACCTAAGATTATGATTTGATAATAAATATTTAAGTTCCATGTATGTAAAATTGTTAGTTCTTTATCATAATTAGTTTTTAAGCCATTTTTGAAACCGGCTTTTAACATTTTAAACTAACTTTTTTTTACATTTTTGAAGTTGTATCTCATATTAACTAGGTCTTTCACTTGGTATAGCACACCTGTCTTCCACCCCGCCCCAAATGCCAGTGTCAGACTTCAGAAAGAAGCTTTCGAAAGCACATTTCTGTGATCAACTTTCGAGCTTAACTGTGGCTCGCGTCCTGACCACAAATGCGGTGTCCAGTTGCAACAAGGGGCGAGAGGAGGAGATCGGTAAAAAAAAGCCGCAAATGAAATATTTCTGGCATTGCAAATGAAATAAATGAAGTTAAGCCAATTTGAGGTTAAGCTCCAAAGAAGGAATTCATTATTTTTGTTGCGACAACAACAAAGGGAACACGAAGAAGAAGAAGAAGCAAAAGCAGTAACAGAAACAGAAGACGAAGACGACACAAAGCTGAAGGGACAAAGACGCGTGTCTTGCGTGTCCTGGGCCTAAAAGAGGAATTTGCGCAAACCACAGAAATGCGACAAATGCAACAATAGCTGTAAAGCCAGTCAGCAAGAATATGGAGAATGAGGCAACACATGGAAGAAACCGCAATAAACTTGTGGAACAGATAAGATGCAAGAATGCAAAACGATAAGCCAAACACCACAAAAACAAAATACAAGAAAAAAACAGCGAAAAACAAAACACATAACATAGTGGATAACATCGGGCAAGGGAGGGAAATGATGGGGTGAGCCGACTGCGTGGGAAGAAAGTTTGGGGGGAACTTTTTGGGTGCGGTTTTAGTTACTAGCGACAACACTATCTAATATAATTCGATAAAGAAGCCGGCAAATGCAATTTTCTAAATATATACTTCAGTATGTACATTCATACATAATGTGTGTGTGTGAGTGTGTGTGCGAATATAATATAATAAAGAGCCCCGAGCAGAGGCAAAGCAATCTAGCAAAAAGTTCACTCGATAACAGAGTCCACAAAAGCTCGTAGACACCGCCAACGTTGCTGTCGCTGTCGCTGTTAACGTCGACGTCGTCGTCGTCGTCGCTGTCGTCGGGCAACTCCAAAAGGTCCAACAAACGTAAACAACAACCAATAAGGCAAGAGCGAAAAGAGAAGGAACAGCAGGAGTAGGAACAGCAGTGACTGCAACATCAGCAGCAGGAGTACAAGAAGAAGGAGAAGAAGCAGCAGCAGCCGACGGCGGCGGCGGCTACATGAAAAAATAAAAACATCAACCAAAAAAAGAAATAAGCACAAATTACTGTCAATAGTCGAATATCAAATACTCTTTTTGTCTTAATTGCTTAAGTAATAGACTGTACAGGGTCTATAGATTTATGATAAACATGTGCCTTTTTGCACTTATTTAGAATTACTTACAGTGTTTTATACAATACGTCAATAAATTGTGTTAACAACGAACTGAAATCACATTTAATTTTATTTACAAATGTTTAATTCCAATTAAAACTAAACGCCAAGGCAAAGTATTTTTATTTTGAAAAATAAAGCAAGTTTTTATCTTTATCAAAATAATTGATTGACATACTGTATGTTTGTTCGTAGTCACGTTTTGCAATTGTCGGTTAGATTTAAATTTTGTTATTTTGCGATTAGGTTTGCCAACTCACCGAGACAGTGCTGCCAACTTAACGATATGAAATTGCCACAATCGTCAAGTTTCGTTGAGTTAAATTCTGCATGGATCACGCAAAGTCATACGATTTTTCTTACTACAAATTAAGCTTGATAACAAAAGAGAAATAACCCTCTGACTTGGATATAAGTAGAAAATATTATGTGCCGCTTGCAGGAGGCTGTCCCATGTTGATATTATTGTTGTTGTTGTTGCTGCTGTTGTTTTCGGTGTAACCAAAGTGCTGCTTGCACAGGATGCAGATGGAGAAGGGAGGGAGGGAGGGAGGAGTAGGTAAGATGCGTGTCTGGGTTTTTGGCTTGGCGCTGCGTTCTGCTGGTTTGAGTCGATGGACTGCAAAGCACAGCACAGAATTCCATTGAAATCGTTTGAAAATTGAGCCCTGTACAGGAGATTTGCAGAGCAGAGGCCTAGTAGATGGGGATGGGGGTGGGGGTGGGGGGCAGTAGTAAGGCGTCGTCTACCATCTCGTAATAAATATACGCCGAGTGGTTTTGCTGGAGGCAAAAGACGAAACGGGGGACTGATGATGACGACGCTGCTTCGTTCTGCTTTAGACTCTGACTGGTTGTTGTTACTGTTGTAATTGTTGTACATTGTACATATACTCGTAAAATGTGTAAAAATAACAAAGCAAATGAATTGCAGTTTAGCAATAAAGCAAAAGGGAAACGGATGCGCGTTACGAGCTTTGAAAGAGGCTGGCCGCACAGGACCGAGGACCGAGGACCGAGAGCCGTGTCTGCTGCACCCGCATATAAACCAGAGCGCACACAAATGTATGTGTATGTATTAAAAGTGTCAGTATTTGTGTCTGTGTGTGTTTGTGTGTCTGCGAGTAGCAAACTGCAGCCACAAAACTTTTTGCATGTAATTGTCAGGCAACGCAGACGTCGACAATGCGACAATAGAGTACGAAAGAGAAGAGAGAGAGAGAGGAAGGAGACGCATGCCAAAGAACTACTACAACAATGTTGCCCCCACAAAAATGCAAGTGCAAAGCAAACCAGAAAGAGCGAAAAACGACAGCGAAAGAGAGAGAGAGCGCAGCGAGCCGGCATATGAAACGTTTCACAGCAACAAAATATACGGCAAGTGCCAAAGCTGAGCAAGCGCCACACACAGACACCAACACCAGCACCAACACTCATACAAATGGATGCAGCGACTGCGCTGCTGCTGCTAAAAGAGAGACGCACAAAAGCAAGCCGCAAAAAAAAAATCAAAAACAACAACAATAGAGAGAGAGGACCGCCTTTAAGCTCTGCTCTCTCGCTCTTTCATTGTCTGCACTCTTTGTGTGGGTCTGTGTGGAAGTGGAGCTCAGCGGCAGCGACGTCGACGTTGGCCAACGCAGCAAAATTTCATGAATGGAATTTGTAAATTTTCTTTTCATTTGCAACGTTGTGCTGTTGCTGTTGTTGTTGTTGCTGTTGTAGCGCTAATCATGTGCAGCGCATCGAGAGAGACACAGACCCCAAGCATGTGGGGCAGAAGACAGGCATAACAACTACAACAACAATGATGATGTACCAATGTGGTTGTTTTTGTCTGAAACGGGTTTTGTGGCATTTACACATACACACATACATATGTACATTTGTTGCACTTTTCGCTCCACCCTGTTAACAGCTGTGCGGGTGAAGGAATGATAAGCCAACGAAAGTCAACAGAATTTTGAGCATTGTCGCCGTTTCTAATCAGAAAGAGCAAGCGAAGCAGCAACACAAAAACTAATGGGATTTTAATTGCCGCACATATGTATGTATGTATTTAAGCCCCCCACCCCCTGTCTATACACTCCCCTAGTCAGTGGGTAATTATAGACGTAAGCAACATTTGGTCAAAGTGATTTGTGCAGAGGAGATAGAACTAAACTTTTCCTTTTCTTGGAATTAGCATTTTAAAAAAGTGTTAAAAAGCGTGGAGAACTTGTGGGCACAACAACAACAACAAAACGAGGACAACAGCAGTGCAATGGAATTTCATTACATTCTGAGACGATTCGCAATTACAGGCAGCATGAAGAGCAGACAGAGCTAAAAAGCAGAGCAAAAGCAGCGCGACAGCGACAAAGTCGACTCTCTGGCAAATTAAATACACATGCATACGTTACATTTGTATGTGTATGTAAGCAAAGCAAATCGAGAAGCAGCGACAATAACAACACTTAATGTCTGGAAATACACAAGCTGCGTATACTCTTTTAAGCGACATTTTTATAATTCACAGTTAACAGACGTTTTCTTCTGTTAAATTATTGAACAGTATGTAAACAGATCACTGTCTATTCTGCAAGTACTATTAACAGAGGTAGTAGACACTTAACAGCGTAGATATTAAACAGAAAAACCCAGATACTTAATTCTGAACAGATACAATTTAGCTTTAAACATTATATTCTTTTAAAATTAATTAAAACATTTTTGTTTTCAAACTGAAATATTTTATAAGTTATAATTTTTATTTTGTATCTTTATTTTAATTTTTGGAACAATTTATTTAGCATACTTTTTGGAGCAGTCAACAGTCAATCAGTTTATAAATTTTAAATTATTACTACTAACCTCAAACTGTTGACAATCAATTATGTTAAGCGATAAGTCTATCATAACCAAAATGTTGCTTTGAATAGAGTATTGAACGGAGCAACAATAACAACCGAAACAGTCGAGCAGTAAAAATAGTCGATTGGCTTTGAACTTTGCGATGCCGACGCCAGCGACGCCGTCGATGATGAGGTGAAGGATATTACCTGAGATTCGCATTGGTATTCGTTTTTGCCTTATATGCCTTACGGCTTATATGTGTGTGTACGGGCATAATCTAATCAAGCAATGCGAAACGTGTGTCGACTCAAAGACGAGGGCAATAAAACAGGCAACAGGCAATAAATTGCCAAGGCGAACAAGTGTGGGCCAACAACAGCAACAGGAACAGGACACAGCTAAAGTTAAGACTGAGTCTGAGTCTGCGACTGTGGCATATGGTGTGCGGGTGTGGTGTCAATACATATGTATGTAATGCAAATACCCTATGTATTAGATACATGGAGAATATCAATTCACAGTTAACAGAGGTTTTCTTCTGTTAATTTCCTCAACAGTATGTAAACAGATCACACTGATTATTCTGCAACTATCATAAACAGAGCTAGAAGGTACTTAACAGCTGCAGATATTAAACAGAAAAAGCTAGCTACTTAATGCTTAACATATCATATTTAGTTTTCAACTACAAATTTAAATGATCTGCATATTTTATTTTGTATCTCAATTTAAAAAAAAATGGTTCTATTTTTATATTTTTAACGAATTTAAATGAAAACTGCAAAAAAAGAAGATTTATTCCCCCCGCAGAGTTCCATATTAAGTTTATCAAAATTTCTGGATAAAATTATAATATTCTTTGCAAGGCTATTTAAGTAAAGAGTATCTTACCATCGATTTAACTATTTCCACTTGATGCTATTGCTGTTATGCAAAGGTATTTCAATCGAGCCCAATGGGTAAAGCAGCTATAAGCAGCTGTTACGCTGTTGCAAGCGTTAAACAAAAGGTACAAATTATCAGCACGAGCGATGATATCAATAAGAGGCGACTGCGAAGCAATGTTTAATTAAAAAACAACAGCAAGAAAAACGATGTAAAATGCCGTAAAGCAGCCAAGAAAAGAACAGAAAAAGAGAAGAAGAGACAACGAGCAACAGGCAACACGGCAAAACGGCAGCTGGCTAAAAGGAAAAACTAAAGGAAAACTGGGCAGGGCAGAAGCAGGTGTGTGTATCGTATAAATTATGAGCACGTACGCGTCGTAGGATGTCCAGGATTATAAAAGATCAAACCAGAAGCAGCAATAGAAGTAAAGGGAGAGAAAAAGAGAAACGGAGAGAGAGAGAGAGAAAAGCCAAAGGTTAAATAAATTGCATCTCCTACAACGAGTAGTTGCATCCCATTCAAAGATGATGCATAATGTTGTCCTCAATCCTTTTCATTTTCCCAGCTGCCCGTGAAAGTGAAAAGCGACTTTGCGATTTTCTCTACTGTGCGCATTGTCTCATTGAATGAAAGAAAAGGAACCTCTCCGCTCTGCATCTTTCAATGATCTTAGCAGCTGCCCATTGCATACAAATATACAGGGTGACCAGAAAAAACGGAGACAAACTTTAATATGTCCGTAAGCAAAAGTATGTTACCGGATTTAATTAAATGTTATTTTATCGTATTCTCCATTCTTTTTTGTACTAGTCACAACATTTTTTATCCATTGCTGTTAAATTTTCCTGTGGTTTCAGAATGTCAAGTAAACGTTGTGCAATTTTAGAGCTGTTTCATCAAGAAAAACGTCAAATGTGAATTTGTTCGTTTGCTCGAGGTGCCTAGGTAGACTGTGTCCAAGGCCACCCGCCACTTTAATGAGATTGACCATGACGGCTATCGTCCGGGAAGAGGAAAAAAAAGCACCGCCAATACTTCTGCCAATCGTCAAATCATTCGAAAGCGGGTGATGCGAAATCCGAGGGTCTCCATGAGGAAAATTGCCCTTGAGACCGGAATGAAACGTGATTCTGTTTGGTAAATGGCGAAGAAGCACCTTGGACTCAAGCCGTACAAGCTCAAAAAATTTCAGATCCTCACGGATGAAAACAAGCGCTTGCGACTGCAAAGATGCCACCAACTCAAGCGTCGGGCCGCAGGTCAGCGATAGGAGCGCGTCTTTCTCACGGATGAGAAGCTGGTAACCGTCGAGCAGGCTCACAACCACTAAACTGCAGGATCTGGTCCGCCGAACCTTCGGGTACGTCGGCCATTGTCAAACATCGCCAAAATCCGAAGTCCGTTATGGTCTGGGGCGGCATTTGCGCCAGCGGCAAGAAACCCCTGGTTTTCGTGGATCAAGGGGTTAAAAGAAACCAAGAAGTGTACCGCCACGACATTCTCGATGCCGTGGTAATTCCTTGGGCCCAACTGCACTTCGGCGATGCGGACTGGACTTTTCAACAGGACTCTGGCCGGCTCACAAGGCGAAAATGACGCAAGACTGGTGCAAAACCCATTTTCCGGACTTTCATCTCGTCTGCTGAATGGCCACCCTACTCGCCGGATCTCAACCCGATGGACTACAGCGTGTGGTCGATATTGGAGGCCAGGACCTGTGCTAAGCCTCACAAAAGTTTGGAGGCGCTGATGCAATCGCTGCTCTTGGAATGGAACCGACTGTCTCCCGAGGACCTGTGGCCCATGGCCTACAATTTTAAATCACGTTTGGACCTGTGCATGGCAGCTGGAGGAGACCATTTCGAAACCGGCTGAGAATCTTACTACTAGTGATCCACTTTATCGTTACTAATTGTTGCTTTGCTAAATTTCTCTCGTTTAGTAAAATTATAGTTAAAAATGTTTGTCTCCGTTATTTCTGGTCACCCTGTATCTACTTATTTTGTATCTGACAGATGCTGAGATACACGCGTAACTGTCCCATAAATTGCACCCGTAATCGATTTGTGGGTCGCAAGAGGGAGCTGAAAAAATATGCTTACATAATTCCATATACATTATGCAATTAGATCCAGAGCATCTTAAAGATGCAGCTGTAAGAGATTCGGGTGTTTCCTTCGTTCGGTTTAAGGGCATAATCAAATCGAATCAATGTTCTGCAATTATTTTTTTTTGGGGTTGCTTTTGGGTTTGCCCATAAAAATGTCACAGCTCTGATATTTTGGATGAGAATTATGATTTGGGTATTTTCTTCGAAAAGGTTTTTTTGGTTGTTTATAATATAATAACATTTTTATAATTTAAAGAGGTTGAAAACATTTATACCCCACGTAAGACGCTCTCATATAAGCAATAAAATCAACATAAGTACTTTATTGATAAGAATGAGGCGAAAAATAGATTATCTCAGTCAGTTTATAATATTTTAAAGTCACTATACAATATCAATCAGTTTTTAAGTAAGCCTTTGTGGTTTTGTTATAAACTCCTTACCGGATTTTGTTGGTCAGGTTTCTTTTAAATAGATACATCTGCCAAAATTATAAGCACTGAAGTAAACAGTGTCAGTATTGGTTGTTCTACCTCGTTTAAGATACTTTCCAAGCTCTATACATAAGCTTATTCGGCCAAAGATCATGTGGTATTCATTAAGTTTTTCTTAAACTTGTGTTTTGGAACAACATACTTGAAATGCTTTTATCTAATTTGCTGGCTTTAGTTTGAACTCCGAGCTGAACTCCGTTGAACTCTGGAGGCACTCTGTTGTGCGCTTCTCATGCTCTCTGCTCTGCTTATCACACTATGCCACAATGTTGCTGGGGTAGCCAAAACGTCAGGCGCGCTTTATAAATCGTTTAAACATCCGCTTTGCGCTTCAACACCGTTTAGGTGACACATATACATACATACGTACACATATTTTGCATATACAGACATGCATATTCGTAAACATGGAGATGTTTATGTATTTTCATGCATGAGCAAATTAATCATAACGATTAATCATTTTTATCAATGAAGTGCGAAGTCGCAACAAAAAATGTTTTTTTATATAAAAAAATGAAAATAAATAAATGAATTTAGCAAAAAACGAATGTATAAAGCAAAGAGATGTCGACGCCAGTGTGACCCAATTGAAGGGACTATGGAATAATGTGTTGTTGCTGTTGTTGTTGACGTCAGCGTCAGCATCAGCAGCAGCGTCAGCGTCATTTAAGTGACGACATCACCCACAGCAGCAGCAGCAGCGGCGCAACAACAAATGAGTTGTCATACAATGGACATGTCTGCGTCTGTCCTGTCCATTTCTGTCTCTCTTTCTGTCTGTCTGTCTGTCTGTCTGTCACTGGCTGCAGCAGGAAATCGATGTTGTCTCCGGCAGCGCTGCTAACGCCGCTGAAAACTTTTTGCTCCAATTTGCACGCACCAACAACAACAACGACGCAGCAGAGACGCTTGTGAGTGGAGTTTGTGGAGCGTATGCGTATGTGTGCGTATATGCCTGTGTATTTGTGTGTGTGTGTGTGTGGGAGCAGCACACTCAAATTCCATATTCCACATTTCTTATGCGCCGAACGCAGCGACAGCGACAGCGGCAGCAGCAGCAGCAGCAGAAACAAAAACAAGCAATAGTAACAATGATGGCGTCGCTGCTGCCGCTGCGTTGAGTTTTTGCTTCGTGTTTTCTTGTTGCTTTCGCGCATTTTAAAAATAGCCAGGCCAGCGAACAGTGTACAACAACAACAACAATAACAACTACAGCAACACTAAATGAACAGCCAACGTAAAGAAGCGACTGAAAGCTTTCTCATCAAGCACCGCAACAGAAATACTCTTTTACGAGGTTACTTTTTGAAACGAAATACTGATTAGAGAAAAGTATTCGTATCAAACATAAAAATAGTTGTGGTTTCTTTGCCCAAATTTAGATAATCTAAATTTAGTATTATAGTTCACAAATTATAAAGTTAAGCGTTGATAAACTTTATATTGAGCTAATTTTACAAATTATTTTTTTAAATCAGTAAGTTGTGAATTTATTTTAATCTCTGATATCTGAAGTTTATTCATATCCTTCGGAGAGACTTGATAAAAATTATTTAAATTATAATTGCATACTTTTAGGGTGTGAAATGCTGCCCATGAAATTGATACCCATTCCCTGGGCTCCGATAAATACTTTAACTGTATCACAATAAAGGGCAAACTTATTATACCCGCACGTAAGGGTATCAAGCAGCAAAAAGGCAACGAGCGACCCAAAACGACCAAAATCAACAACAAAAGGCAACAAAAACATATTAATGAAATCGTTTTTAACTCGTTTCGCTTAAGTATTTTCATGCGTTTTGTTGGACTGAGAAGGGACAGGGGAAGGGGAAACTTGTCTCTCACTTTTTCTCACTCTCTGTGCGTTGCGGTCTCTCTCTCTGAATTTTTGCTGCGGCCTGGTTATAAAAAAAAGTGCAACAACAACAACAGCTAAATACATAAAATATATGATAAAAACAAATGCGATACGATCGCAACGACACGACCCAAAAGTGGCAAATCTACAATTAAAAATCTAAATAAATTTCAAGAGTATTTTACAGGTACAAAATATATGCATATGTATTGGAGCAAGTGCGCCATTTAATTACCACATTTGGATTGTTGTGTAAGCCCGCTTGGGTGCTTCACGCGGCGTTGCCAGATGGCTCGACGCGATAATTAATGCATGAGTATTAATAACGATTGTAAAGTGTAAGCTTATCAATTTCATTGAGCAATCATGTGTATTTGATTTTCCAAGTAAATCACATTTTGTGGCGACCGTGAGGAATGTTATAACGAATTGTAACAGAAACTGCTCAAAGTTGTAGAGCTGCCACTAAGTTGCAAATACTTTAATAATTCCAATTTGAATATACTTTCAAACTTTCTTAACTGAACTTTCTTAAGAATTTGATTTGATATTCGATATATTATTATAATTATTTTTCTGGAAGACTGCAACACCTATCGGCATGGGACAATCAGGGGGTCAGTTGTTATAAGCCGATGAAGAAAACAAAATGAAAAGCACAAATCATTGCTTCCGTAATAATATATCGGATTTTGTCGAGACAGCGCCAACCATTTTTATAAAAGGCAACTGCGCAAAATAACAAGAAGAAGAGACGAAATCACGGCATTTGTGCTGTGTGTGTGTATACCAAACGGAGAACAGGTAAAAAAGCAACTGGTTCACAAATGATGAGCCCAAGCCATCCAAGTGAACTGAAGCACTGAAGGCCAACAGCAGAACAGCAGAAGAACTGTGACCAAAAATATGCAGACTCAAGAAGAGTTATATCTGCCGCATCTGCCTCCCCCCTCCCCCTGTCCACCGCCCCATTTAAGAACTAAAAAGCAAAAAAACGATGACGCAGCGTCGTCGCCGTCGTCGGGTGGAGGTCATCAAACTATGATGACGTCGCAACAGACGCGACAAAATCAAATGAAAGGTGAGCTAAGCAATAATTGCCAAGGGTGTGAAGGAACTATTGAAGAGAAGGTGGAGGAGTGGGAGTGGGAGGCAGTGCAGAGTAGAGTTTGGCAAGCTAACAAGCGAATCTTTTAACTTTACAAAGTTTCAACTCGCTCTTATCACGTGCCTCTAGAGTTCCGCGTTCACTCCAGCATATCTAGGTTAATTGATACGCTGATAAGGCATTCAAACGCTTTGGAAATGGCAAAAACTAACGAAAGGAAACATAGAAAAAAAACATGGGCAATACAGTTGGGATTCCAGCGCAAACAAGCGAAAATATGTCTGATTTTCCTCTGCTGTCTGTAGGCCTAAAGATGGAGTAGCTATTTTCGGAGACGTCAAGCATCCATCATCAAGTGATCTTCGCCTTTAGCTCCTTAACAAGGTCAAGTCTACATACTTATAAACTCTATGCGAATTATAAGTATGTAGATACAAAGTTTGCATTAAAATGGGTCAAAATGTGAAAGTAAACATAATTAATGTTTTAAATATCTACGTTCTTCATAGTTTACCATTTGTTGTTGTTTCTTATGGAGATTAACTTACATGTGCCAAAATTCGAATTAGAAATGCAAATGGCAAATCGAATGTGACGTCATCCCCATCGGCAGTGAATTGGAGTTGTTTGTTCATTTATAAAGCCGTTACTTGCGCACAGGCACACACACACACATACACACAGAAACTCACACGCACGCACACAAGCAAAAGAGAAAGAGTCGGCGGCAAGAAGCAGAAGCAGCAGCAGCAGCAGGTTGATGGTTTCGTGGAGTGGGCAGCGAGACCAGTATTGCCACATGCACACACATACATACATGTGTATTAGAAGAGGGGCACAAATGTTAATACTTAAGGCTGATCTAATGCAAAAATTATATAAAATGCGCATTAGAGAAAGTAGCATACTCCTATATTCTCTCCTTGGGGCAACTGCGCATCAGCTGTGGCGGCCGGCAATACCGGGTGCTCAAAATGAAAATGTCCAGCGCAGCACCCACATTCACACACACACACACACAAGCACGAACATACATACAGACGTCACATTTTTCGCAGCCTCTACATTCTAATACTATTACATACATACATACCTACCACATTTTTGTCGTTTCTCTATGGCCTGAGCTATAGATTTTTCTGCCACGTTTTTCACACACTTTTATTTAAGCCACACACTTGGTTTTGATCTCAATTTGAAGCGTGTAATATTATCTCTTGATTGTGTCTAGTTTTATGCCGCTCGCATTACATTTGATATGCGAAAATTGCAGCGTAAAAATTATTAAAGCAAAATGTGCTTCAATGCTTCCTCTTCGACACCATGACAATTGGTGGCTGCAGAAAGAATGAACGAGTGAGAGAGAGAGAGAGAGCGAGAGGCGAGCAAGCGGCAGCGACGACAAGCGAATTGAAAAGCAACAGCAGCGAAGTGCGGCCACCGCGGCGATGATGACGTTACTGTAAGTGTTGTTGTTGTTGTTTTCATTAAACTTACAGTCAAATCGGGGCAAAAGGGCGCCAACTCTATAAGTTCACTTTATTGGAATATGTATTGTGAATATTGAACGAGTACCTGTATTTTTAAGCCAAATTCAACTTTAGTTTTTTTGACACTCGCGTACTCGCGACGCGTTAAACCAACAGCGAGGAATGAGAAACTTGTGTATTGGTATTGGTGTCGTCGTCGTCGTCGCCGTCGTTGTACGTGTTTTATTGCCTGCTTTGCTTTTGATACTTTGTTTGTTCTTTTACACACACTTTCTTGCACACACAGTGTTGCTTTTCGCTCGCGCTCATCAATGCCGCGCGGCTATTGTCTTAATTCAAATAAAACACGTAATTAACTCTTTTGGCATTAAACCGCTACTAATTTAATGTCAAATTTAATCGGTACACTGCATATAAAAGCAAACACACACACACACCTACACGTTGAGCGGCGCGCAGTTGTTGTTTACATTTAACAGCTGTTGATCAGCTGCGAAAACAGCTGTTAACCAAGCCTGTTAACTAATCTGCTGATTAACATTGACATCCCGCATGTAAGTTGGCAGTCTGGCCATGGCTGTCACCTGTTCAGCCTTGCCAATTTAGCTATTTTCCCGACAGATTTAGTGGGTTGCAACTGGCAAATAAATATAAATATAAAAATATGGTACTGTTTTTTAGCGTTCTGTTATTTTATTTCTATTGCTAAAAAAAAGTAGTACCATAATTTTTATTATTTCTTTAAAATTTGACTATTCAAATCTGGCTATTTTTTAACGGACTAATTTTGGCAACGCTGCACCTGTTAAGCATTCATTTGAATTCGAATTTAGTCAGCTTTTTTTTGCTTATAAAAAGTTGGAGTTAAGTTAAGCATAAAAGTTACTATTTCATCGTAAATTGTTGTAGACGGTAAGACAAAGGCAAATAAGAATTTTGATTTTTTTGAGACAGTGCATTGAACTGCAGTCTGGGAATGCACAAATGAATTACAAAAAAAGAGGGTTGTCTGGGAAACGCGCACGTTGCAAATTCACAAAGGCAAAGAAAAAGGGTAGCAAAAATCTCTAATTGCATTTGCAGCCGCAACACAAATTGAATGCGTCTTGAAAAGTCATTCAGGATCAGGATCAGAGGCAACCCCAGGCTATTTTTTGGGTTTGGGGTGCAGCAACTCAACCGATTGCAAATATTCGGCGCAGTCTTAAAAAATACATATATTTTTTTGATTTTTTTTTGGGCATTTCACTTATGATTAATGGAGACAGGGTTGAATAAAAGGCAAACAATAAATGCAAATTGCGTACGCTTAAGCTAACAACAACAACAACAATGTCAAATTCTATTCATTTAATACCTTTAACGTGGTCATCGCCATCATCATTATGATTGTTATCGTTATCGCCATCGTCACTCAAATATCAATTATCACAAACACTTCGTAGCTGCTGCTTTCGACATTTTGCACCACTTGCATGGCCGAATACGTGATTGCCTTCACCTCGGTGCCCTGCGGATGCTTGCCCAGTTCAAAGGGTTCACCATAGCAGCGGCACACAATCTCAAAGTTGTCCAAATCGAATTTGGTGATTTCCAGTTTCTTGCACACCAAATACGGCTCGGCCGAGAACAGGAAGAGCAGCTCGTCCAGAAAATGAAAGAGCAGACCTTCGATGTCATCGCCCTTGGCTTCGAGCTCATAGCACGACTCCACCGAAACATAATCCAGCTCGGTCATATAGCCAAACATTGCCACGCCACATTGCTCGAATGCCTCCTTCAACGAGCTGCCCCAGCCATGTAATCTGCAATCGGGAATCGAATATTTACATTTCTAACAGGTGCCGGCAACGTGGTCGGTTTGTCCATGGTGAAATTAGTAACTATTTTCACCACTCCACTTTCTTATAATTTCACCATGTGTTTTGTTCACTTACTGCACATCGGCCGTGTGGTCCAAATCTGTCAACAACAATTATCAGCAATTAGATGTGCACATACATATTAAAATAAACAGCTCTCGCATACTCACATTCATATTTGGTTTCGGGCAGTAAAAAGTTCTCCTTGCTAAATTCCACCTCCATTCCGATTTCAGTTTATTATTGTTGCAATTTCGTCAATGAATGTAAAAAGTGCGTCTATTTTGTCAATCAGCTGTTTTTATTGAAGAATTTCCCACAAGGGATATTTTAACAGCAAACAACGGCAACGCAGCTTAACAGCGTATTATTTTAGCAATAATTTTTCAATGTAACTTTAAGAATTTGTTTAGGATTTAAGTAATTTAATTAAACTTGTTATATTTTTCCACCTGCCGTTTTGTTCTTAAAGTTTTCCTACATAAATATTTTAACAGCGAATCATTTTATTTTTAACATAAAATTGTTAAATGTTAACATAAAAATAAGTGGTCGAAAAAGTCCAAGGAAGTAAGACAATCCGTATAAATGTTAATTCAACAAATGTTAGATTAACATAAAACTGTTGAATGTTGTTAACATATACTAGGACAGCTCTACGAAAATGTTAAGCTTCCAAATGGTCGAAAATGTCCAAGGAAGTCAGACAATCCGTACAAATGTTAATTGAACAAAATATGTTACATTTCTGTAATAGGCTGCCTCACATTGGTGGTAAACTTGGCTAAATAAACAGAATGTCTACTGTTACTTGATCACTTTGAATGTTAAGAATGAATGTAAGACGGTCACACTCGGAAACAATAATTTGTAGTGTTGAATAAACATTGCTCATTTATGTGAACATGTTCACTTGCTCTTGTTTTTTAGGTGAGTCAACTTACTCAGATCGCTCAATTGTTCAGATTGCTCACTTGTTCAGTTGCTCATACGTTATACATTTCATACTTTCAATTTAAATCGGATTCATCACTTTATAATGTATAATATACATGTACATAAAACTAAAGTAACAAACAACCAAATTAAAAAGTAAAATAATGAAAGTATTTATTTCCCTTCACTTCTTTTTACTTTTCTCCAAAAGAACATACGCAAAGTGCCGTAACAGAGCTCAGAGCGCAAGGGAAATAAACAATAAGAACATTTGGGCGATAGTAAACAAAGCAGAGAGCAACTGTACAAGACTGAGCAACTGAGTAAGTGAACAAAAAAGAGCAATTTAGAAGGAACATGTTCACTTGCTCACCAGTGCTGCCAACTCTTTCGGGCAATAAAATGCTAAAGTAACCTTCCAAACCTGCTAAAAACGGCTAGATCAAATTCAAAAACAGCCAGAAAAAAAGCCATTTTAGTTTTGATGATTATTTTTTTTTTAATATATATTGCTATTTGAAAATTGATAGACAATTATCGAGCTCAATAAAATCGATATTCTCCTCAGCAGCGTACGAGTCGTTTGTACCAATCATTCTGAGGGACCGGCAGTTTGAAATGCTCTAGGATTTAAATAACAGAGCCCTTTTTAGCATTCAAAATTTTCTCAACAGAAAAAATGTCGATTTGCTGAAATATTTGGAAGTTTTTTGGTAATCTGAAAAAAAGAAACGAAGTGTTAGCCTAATTAATTATATTAATAGAAAATTTCTTACCTCCGTTTAAGCTCATCTACAAGTGCAATTATAAACTCCATGCACCTAAATCGAATCTCCATTTCCATTTCGTCAAAAATATTTTCCTTAATTTTTTTAAGCAACATTTCAAAAGCATAACCCAGATGCAGATCCCTCTTGACATGTCCTTTAAAATCTGTATTTATAACGTCAACTTTGGCTTCAAGGGGTATTACTATTGATTTTAATGTATTTATTGCAAATACAAGATCTGTCAAAAGTTTGCTTGGGTTTGAACTGGTGGCTTGAAAATTTTTGCTTAAAGTCTGCATTTCGCTTAATACAGGCTTTAAATACAGTAAATTAATTTCATCGCTGAACAATTTATGTAAGTTTTGCGCTTTAAAACATTTTTCTTTTGTTGCTGCAATGCTGAAATGAAGCTTAAGCTCAATCCACTGATCAACCATTCTGGCAACTGCAGTTTCTATGGATAGCCACCGTGTTTCGCAGACTTTTGGAATGTAAAGAGGAATTTCAGAAATTGCTAATAGAGGCTAGTTTGATTTTCAAAAAGTCCAAATTTCCCACCAGCAGCTAGATTACAATTTTTCCTGCATTTGACAGTTGAAAAATGCCAGATCTAGCCGGTAAAAGGCTAAGTTGGCAGCACTGTTGCTCACTTCAACTCTTTTGTGTTCACTCACTCATGAGTTACCCAACACTAATAATTTGTCAGTTTCACCTTTGCGGGAGACGGTCACACTGCTCCAAAACTGCATAAAAGTCAGAATTTTTCTTAAGAAAAAATTAAAATTGCAATTGAAAGCAACGATTAAACAAATGGTAACAAATTCCACGGACTCGAAGAGATCGTGGGATTTGTTATCCCCAGTACATGAAAGCATATAAATAAGAGTGAAGAAGAGTAGTAAGCAAGATGGACACCGCATCGGACAATGACAGCGATGAGGGCTCCATTGGCGGCAACGCGGCGAACGACATGGGATTGGATCTGACTGGCATTCTGTTTGGCAACATTGACTCGGAGGGCAAGCTGGTGGACGACGAGGACGAACAGGGACATGCATTCGATGCCGAGCTGCGCGAGAATCTCAGTTCGTTGTCAAAGTGAGTTGTCATCTTGGTATGAAGTATATAATATATGTATGTATGCAATTTCTGTAGAATGGGTCTCAACTCGCTCTTGAGCGAGGTAATTGACCAGCATGGTGGCGCCAACTCCGATGAGGAGACCGAGGACAAGCCTGCCTCTGAATCCGAGTCTACTGATAATTTAAGCGCTTTCGATGCATTGAAGGCTGGCGTGAAGAGCGAGACGACTGAGGATGGCGCCATCAAGGCCCAAGATGATGCTATTGACTATTCGGACATTAACGAGCTATCCGAGGATTGTCCACGCACTCCATCGCCGCCACCAGCAGCGACAGCAGCAGCAACAGCGGAAGAGGCAACAACATCAACGTCGTCCACATTCGACGATCTGGAAGATGCCATACCTGCCTCCAAGGTGGAGGCCAAGCCGAGTAAGTGCAGCTTGCACTGGATCAATGTTTCATTTTAACAACTGCCCGTATTTATAGCCAAAGATGACAAGGAGCTTATGCCGCCGCCAAGTGCACCAATGCGGAGTGCAGGCACCTCGTCCACTGGCACGGAGGATTCAGCCACCAAGCCAGTCAGCCCTGATGCCTCTAGCTCCAGTGAATCTAAAGCGAATGATGCTAAAGGTAGTGTAGAATATAGACCATCAATTCTTATATATTTATATGCATTTGAATCTGTCCATTTTAGCTGAAGCGGATCGCAGACTGGACACTCCTCTGGCAGACATATTGCCCTCTAAATACCAGAATGTCGATGTCTGCGAGCTGTTTCCCGACTTTCGGCCACAGAAGGTGCTGCGCTTCTCCCGTCTGTTTGGACCCGGCAAGCCGACAAGTCTGCCCCAGATCTGGCGTCATGTGCGCAAGCGACGCCGCAAGCGCAATCAGTCGCGGGATCAGAAATTGACCAATACGGGCGGCTCGGACTCGCCCAGTGATACGGAGGAGCCGCGCCGACGTGGCTTTAGTACGCACTTTGGACCGGAACCGAAGCCGTCGGATTGCATGTCCGACGATGAGGACAAGCTGCTCAGCGACTTGAACAGCGAGGATGTGCGCCAGGAGGGCCCCGACAATGGTGACAGCAATGATCAGAAGCCAAAGGTGGCCGACTGGCGCTATGGGCCAGCACAGATCTGGTACGATATGCTGGAAGTGCCCGACTCGGGCGAAGGATTCAACTATGGCTTCAAGACCAAGCCCGCCCAGTCATCCTCCTCAATGGCCAAGTTCAATGGTGAACGCGCCGCAGCCAGTGCTGATGGTGAAGTCGCCCAAGAGTTTAGCATTGCCGACGATGCGTTCCTAATGGTATCCCAATTACACTGGGAGGATGACGTTGTTTGGGATGGCAACGATATCAAGGCAAAGGTGCTGCAGAAACTGAACTCCAAGACCAATGCCGCTGGCTGGCTGCCCTCGAGTGGATCCCGCACAGCCGGCGCCTTCAGTCAGCCGGGCAAGTCGGCGCTGCCCGTGGGCAACAACAGTGGAGGCGGTGGCGGCAACAGCTCCAAACAGGGCTCTGGCAGTAGCGCCACCAAGAAGGCGTTGCAGAGGTTTATTGCAATCATATATCAGATGCAGATCTTTTCATATGCCTTTAACTTTTCAGTGCTGCGCAGAATAAACAGGTGGAGGCACAGGATGACACCTGGTACAGTCTGTTTCCCGTGGAGAATGAGGAGCTCATTTACCACAAATGGGAGGATGAGGTTATCTGGGATGCTCAGCAGATGAGCAAGGTGCCCAAGCCAAAGGTGCTGACCCTGGATCCCAATGATGAGAACATTATACTCGGCATTCCCGACGACATTGATCCATCCAAGATCAATAAGAACACTGGACCACCGCCTAAAATTAAGATACCACATCCACACGTCAAAAAATCAAAGATTCTGTTGGGTAAGGCGGGTGTCATCAATGTGCTGGCCGAGGACGCGCCTCCGCCGCCACCCAAGAGTCCAGACCGTGATCCCTTTAACATATCCAATGACTCGTAAGTTGGCACTTGGAAATCTTCCACAGTACTGTAGTTAATCAATTGCCATTTGCAGCTATTACACACCCAAAACGGAGCCAACGTTGCGTCTCAAAGTTGGCGGTGGTAATCTCATCCAGCACTCCACGCCTGTTGTGGAGCTGCGTGCTCCGTTTGTGCCCACACACATGGGCCCGATGAAGCTGCGTTCTTTCCATCGTCCGCCGCTCAAGAAGTTCTCCCATGGACCGCTGGCCCAGACAATGCCGCATCCAGTTCATCCACTGCTCAAGCACATTGTGAAGAAGGCCAAACAGCGCGAGGTGGAGCGCATTGCGTCCGGTGGCGGCGACGTTTTCTTCATGCGCAATCCCGAGGACTTGAGTGGCAAGGATGGCGACATTGTGCTGGCCGAGTTCTGTGAGGAGCATCCGCCGCTCATGAACCAGGTGGGCATGTGCTCCAAAATCAAGAACTATTACAAGCGCAAGGCCGAGAAGGACAGTGGACCGCAGGACTATGTGTATGGCGAGGTGGCCTTTGCCCACACCAGTCCCTTTCTGGGCATACTGCATCCGGGTCAGTGCATACAGGCGCTGGAGAACAACATGTACCGTGCTCCCATCTATCCGCACAAGATGGCCCCATATGACTTCCTCATCATACGCACGCGCAACAGCTACTGGATCCGTGTGGTGAACGCGATCTTCACGGTGGGCCAGGAGTGTCCACTGTACGAGGTGCCAGGTCCCAATTCCAAGCGAGCCAACAACTTTACGCGCGACTTTTTGCAGGTAAGTGAATTTTATCAAGATTATTAAATGATTTTCCATTTTATTTACTTATTCATTTAAAGCAAACATTGCTGCAAAATATAAAATAATTATGCAATATACAATAGATAATACAATAATATAAGAATTTAAAAAGAAGAAGTATTAAGAACAAAAGAATAAAGAAGAATATAAGATAGATAGGATAAAGACAGAATTAAGGTGTAGGACACCAAGTTAGCGTTGACCAGAAATAGACCTAAGGTCACAGAGAATAGATTGATCAATAGAAGCCAGAGAGTGTTCCAAAAAGAACACATCAAAAATAGAGTTATAACAGGGGCATCAAACACGATAAGGATTGTGCAAAGCATAATCAGTGGTGCAAATAGGAAGAGATAGTGGAAGAAAGTTTCTAGTAGGTCTACAAGGAACAGAGAAGTTAAGACGACTTGAAAGAAAATAAGAATCTATGTCGCCATTAATTAGATTATGTATAAAAACTACACTAAGAATTTTTCTACGCTCAGATAGTGAAGAAAGGTTTATAAGTAAAAGTCTACTGGAACAAGAAGATAAGCGAAGATTGGGGTCCCAATTAAAACTACGTAGAGCAAAGAGAAGAATTTGCTCCTGGATCGACTCAATACGGACCTCATTGTTCTTACATCAAGGGGACCAAATACATGAGCAATATTCTAGAATAAGACGTTCAAGAGATACATAAAGGAGTTTCGTAGTGAAAGGATCGTTAAATTCTTTCGACAACCGCTTTATGAATCCAAGTACGCCCTTGGAAACGTTAATGATAGAGGAAATATGAAGATTAAAGTTTAGTTGGAATGGAAAATTGTCAATCGTATAGGTACCAAGATGGGGTTTCCAACGACTTAAAGTCATTAAAGTCATGAGTTATCCAGTTAAACCAATGTTATTTCTTTGTAAGGTGTTCATCTATCGCCTGTTTTGGAAAAGTCGCGACAATCCACGTCGCATACGCATGGATGACGTGAAGCGTGCCTTTCCAGCTCACTCGGAGAGCAGCATTCGCAAGCGTCTGAAGCAATGCGCGGACTTCAAGCGCACTGGCATGGACTCCAACTGGTGGGTCATCAAGCCCGAGTTTCGACTGCCCTCCGAGGAGGAGATACGCGCCATGGTATCGCCGGAGCAATGCTGTGCCTACTTCAGCATGATAGCAGCCGAACAGCGCCTGAAGGTGAGCAGTGAAAAAAGAGGATACTATTCTAAGCCACATACTTATAATTGCCTGATCCACAGGATGCTGGTTATGGCGAGAAATCGCTGTTTGCGCCGCAAGAAGATGACGACGAGGAGGCGCAACTGCTCGATGATGAGGTGAAGGTGGCCCCCTGGAACACCACGCGCGCCTACATTCAGGCCATGCGCGGCAAGTGCCTGTTGCAGCTGAGCGGTCCAGCGGATCCCACTGGCTGCGGCGAAGGATTCTCCTATGTGCGCGTGCCCAACAAGCCAACGGTAAGCCATAGACATGGAATGAGTTACAGGCAGGGATTAAAAACAAAACGAGTATCGGTTTTAGTCATACCTGTTAAATAATGATTAGTAATCATAATCATTAGTAATTAGATTATTTTTGTTTAGAAGTCGAACTAATTATTAAATTACGATTATTTTCGGATTTGCCCAATTATTTAATGATTACAATTACAAAATATGAGATATAATAATTTTAGGAAATAATCGTAGTGACTATATAATTCACTGTTGAAAAATTTGTGATTATTTAATGATTATGTTTTCAAAAAATCAGAAATAATCTAAAATTATTACAATTTTTCACAAATAATCAGAAAAAATCCAAAATAATCTTTTTTAATATTCGGATTATTTTTGATTTTTTCTGATTATTTTGGCTACTTTGATTGTGAAAATTTAAAATAATTTGATTTTTACTAGATCTTCATTAATAATTACAAATAATCAGAAAAAAATCAAAAATAATCCGAATACTTACTCAAAAAGATTATTTTTGTTTATTTTTTATTTTTTCTAATTATTTTTGAAAAATTTTAATCATTTTAGATTCTTTCTAATATTTTGTAATCGTAATCATTAAATAATCACAAATTTTTCAACAGTGAATTATATAGTCACTACGATTATTTTCAAAAATAATCTAATTGATTAGTAGCTCTAATCGAAATTAAAGAGGTATGGTTTCATTTACGGTTTCGGTATGTTCGCATTTAGGTTTTCGGCTATCGGTTATCGATCATGAATACCGCAAAGAAAACTTAAAAATTAAACATAATAAAATTAAAATCAAAAAATTAAAACTAAAAATGAAAAATAAAAAAGAATATCAAATTTTTTTGTATGTATGAAAAACCGAAAATAACCCCTATAAATGAAACGGTTTACCGGTTAAAGGTTACGTTTTCGGTTAGGGCTTTAATCCCTGGTTACAAGTAAATCAATCTTCTCTCTCTTAACCCAATAGCAAACCAAAGAGGAGCAGGAATCACAGCCAAAGCGTTCGGTGACGGGCACCGATGCCGATCTGCGTCGTTTGCCACTGCAGCGGGCCAAGGAGCTGCTGCGCAAGTTCAAAGTGCCCGAGGAGGAGATCAAGAAGCTCACACGCTGGGAGGTCATCGATGTGGTGCGCACGCTGTCCACGGAGAAGGCCAAGGCTGGCGAGGAGGGCATGGACAAGTTCTCGCGTGGCAATCGCTTCTCCATTGCCGAGCATCAGGAACGTTATAAGGAGGAGTGTCAGCGCATTTTCGATCTACAGAATCGTGTGCTCGCCAGCTCTGAGGTGCTGTCCACCGACGAGGATGAGTCCTCTGCCTCTGAGGAGTCGGACCTGGAGGAGCTGGGCAAGAATCTGGAGAATATGCTGGCCAACAAAAAGACATCGACACAGTTGTCGCTGGAGCGCGAAGAGCAGGAGCGCCAGGAGCTGCTGCGTCAGCTGGAGGAAGAGCAGGGCGATGGCGCCAGCAAATCCAAGGCCAAAGATGAGGCCACCCAGCAGCCAATGGCGAATAGCAACCAGGGACGAATCCTGCGCATTACACGCACCTTCAAGGGCAACGACGGCAAGGAGTATACGCGCGTGGAGACGGTGCGTCGGCAGGCGGTGATTGATGCGTACATCAAGATACGCACCACCAAGGACGAGCAGTTCATCAAGCAGTTCGCGACGCTGGACGAGCAGCAGAAGGAGGAGATGAAGCGGGAGAAGCGTCGCATTCAGGAGCAGCTGCGTCGCATTAAACGCAACCAGGAACGCGAACGTCTGGCACAATTGGCCCAGAACCAGAAGCTACAGCCAGGAGGCATGCCCACCTCACTGGGCGATCCCAAGAGCTCGGGCGGCCATGCCCACAAGGAGCGGGATAACAGTCACAAGGAGGTGAGTCCCTCACGAAAGAAGTTCAAGCTGAAGCCGGATCTGAAGCTCAAGTGCGGTGCCTGCGGCCAAGTGGGACACATGCGCACCAACAAGGCGTGTCCACTGTACACGGGCATGCAGAGCAGCCTGTCCCAGTCGAATCCCTCGCTGGCCGATGATCTGGACGAGCACAGCGAGAAGGAGATGAACATGGACGACGATGATCTGGTGAATGTCGATGGCACCAAGGTAACACTCAGCAGCAAAGTGCTCAAACGCCATGGACAGGGCGAGGACGCCAAGCGACGTGGCAACCTGACGCTCAAGGTGGCCAGAGATGCCATGGGCAAGAAGAAGCGCCGCATGGCTAACGATGTCCACTGTGACTATCTGCAGCGCCACAACAAGACTGCCAATCGACGACGCACCGATCCCGTCGTGGTGCTCTCCTCCATACTGGAGCACATCCTCAATGAGCTGCGCTCCATGCCCGATGTTTCCCCCTTTCTGTTCCCGGTGAATGCCAAACGCGTGCCGGACTATTATCGTGTGGTGACCAAGCCCATGGATCTGCAGACGATGCGGGAGTACATCCGACAACGACGCTACACCAGCCGTGAAGTCTTCCTGGAGGATCTCAAGCAGATTGTGGACAACTCGATGATCTACAATGGATCCCAGAGTGCGTACACTGTGGCCGCCCAGCGCATGTTCAACAGCTGCTTTGAGCTGCTGTCGGAGCGCGAGGACAAACTGATGCGTCTGGAGAAGGCCATCAATCCGCTGTTGGACGATGACGATCAGGTCGCCCTGTCGTTCATCTTTGACAAGTTGCACACGCAAATCAAAACCCAGACCGAGAGCTGGCCCTTCCACAAGCCCGTTAACAAGAAGGCAATCAAGGATTACTACACGGTCATCAAGAAGCCCATGGATTTGGAGACCATTGGCAAGAATATTGAAAGTAAGTATAAAAAAAAAGTATAAGTATAAACATTCTAGATCAGCATTAGCAGCCTAATAAAAATTGAATCTTACAAACCATGAGAGCTAGAGCCACCATATTTGGATAAAATCAAGTCAAAACAAGTGGGAAAGGCTATAGTCGACTATAGGATACCCGTTACTTATTTTAATAAAAAAAAAAATTGTATTGCATGCTTTTAGGCATTTACATTGCTTAAAATCTTAAATCAGCCATTACCACCTTTCTATTCGTCCAATCTTGTTACGATTTAGTAGGATTATAGGTAACAATAGTAGTTAACGTTAATTAGTAAGAAATTTCTAATATCTTGAAAACTTTAAAGAATATATATATACTTTATAGGGTCGAAGATGCTTCCTTCTCCCTGTTACATACATTTCAACGAATACAATATCCCCTTTTACTTTTTTTTTAACTAACGGGTATAATCATAATTTACAAATCAATCCTTTCACAGATCACGTTTATCATAGTCGTGCCGAGTATCTGGCCGACATTGAGCTGATTGCGGCCAATTGCGAGCAGTACAATGGCAGCGAGGCTCAGTACACCATGTATGCCAAGAAGATACTGGAGTACGCACACGCACAGCTGAATGAGGTGAGTCCAACTCAATTATGGATTGATTCCATGCACTCATTTCTCCATCCCACCTTCATTTAGTTTGCCGATCACTGTGGCCAGCTGGAGGAGAATATATTGAAGACTCAGGAGCGTGCTAGGGCAAATGCACCAGAATTTGAAGAGGCCTGGGGCAATGATGACTACGACTTGGGCCGTGGCAGTCGTGCCAGCTCTCCAGGCGACGATTACATCGATGTGGAGGGCCACGGTGGACTTGGACTTGTTACACCCAATTCAATACATCGCACAATGGGCGCGGATTCAGGCCTGACGCATGCTTCGACGCCGGCTCGGAAGCCAACGACTCCAGCTGGCAGCGAGGTGAAACGCGGTCGCGGTCGGCCACGCAAGCAACGCGATCCCGTTGAGGAGGGTATGTCGTACCTTGGCGCTATGCCATATCATTTGATACTAATACATAGTAATCCTCGTGAGGAATTGGTCTTGCATTGTGCACATGCATCAATTTATCATACATACATATTCATATATAAATACATACTCCCTTGGTCTTGTTTAACTATTGGTAATGCTTATGCTTATTCCTATTCCTTACATCATATACAGATGTGTACATATAGTATTTTTATGTATATTGTAGCTAAGTACATAAGCTTTTACATTTTACACACACATGATCCTCTTTGGTAACGGTCTACAGATTGGGTTCCATTAGCTTTTACTAATCCAAATACATTCAAGTTGGCATGCAGATGAGAACGATGATTGTTCCTAATGATCTATGTACAGATAAAAAAGTTTATGATATAGGAAAGCGATGATTTGGACTGTGAGTTGATTGCTGAGTTTTGAATCGATTAGAAATATTGATAATATACTTTTAAATGTACATAAATGTTGTTAATTTATGTTCTTGTTTGCTTAATTATCCCGTTTCTTTCACCATCCTATTTGTCTAGCTCTTTTTAAATTATTAAAAATATCAGGGACCGCAAAAATTAATCAAAATCAAATTTACATAAAAAACTCAATCATATACAAAAACTAGAATGATTATGATTAATTTTGAGTGAAAAAAATAAAACTCAAATAATCATATTTTTAACGAAAAAAATTAAACTCACAAATAATCATCATTTATGGATATTTTTTTTTATCATTAAAGAAAATCCTTAAAATCCTTTAAGTAATCATCAGGTGTGTACAGAAATCTCTTCCACTTGAATTTGACTTAGATTTGTATGAAATTTATGTCAAATTCAAGCGAAATCGATTCCTGTGGCACCCCTGTATGTCATTTTTATAAAATTTAACTCAGAATGATTACTGTCCCTGAACTTTGATCAACTTAATCATACCTATTACAAAGTACAAGGTTATAGTATTATATAATAATATAGATGACAAAATTAAAAAATAAAAATGTAAGTTGTTAGTATTAGTTGTATCTTCAACTGCATGGACTATGTATGTTTTTAGCTAAGAGCATTACGTCCATCTCATCCCAAAATACATATACATAACATGTTCTCTAAATGTATTCCCCAACCTATTCATGTGTGTAGCGAAAAATAGCCAAAAAATGCGTTAGGTTCAAACTATATATAATATTTTTATAAATTTACATGTACTCGTATTCGTACTTCACCCGATTTTTGCGTTTCTAAATTGAAATTAATGCACAATTTGCCAATTGCTTTAATATTCTTGTATGTACTCGTTTTAATTTACACGGCAATGCAATTTATTTGCTAACACGTGATTATTTGATTGTCCACAAAATTGTTCGTTCAATTTCAAAATCAACCAACACAAAATTGAAAATTAATATTGAAAATTACATAATTGCAAGCCAAGTTGTTCTAAATGTTTCACAACCTATTTTACTCGTATATTAAGTACTTGTATAAATGGCAGAATCTCTATAAAATATAAAAATATTTCTAGTCAAAAACTCGAATCTGGTTAAGCGTGGTCGGGGCCGTCCCCGAAAGGACAGCCTTGGCTCGAACATGAGTCAGACGCAATCTTACTTTCTGGACGAAGGTAAGACCTGTAACGGTGTTATCTACATATGTACCTATATTACCTATGTGGATCACAGCTATAAAAAAGCGCGCACACATACACCCACACTCACACACACATCTAATATTTCTTTTCAACACTTTTCAAAATAAAACTTAACTTTTTTTTAAACACACATTTACACATTTAACCCACTGAAGCTTTCATACTAAATTTTGCATTGGTTTGGATTTGATTTGATTTATTTATTGCAATTATTATTATTATTTTAGGCAACAAAACTATAATTTTAAAATATACACTTAGTTTTTGAAATTTTTTCTTATTTACTTTTTCACTTACACAATTATTATATTTATTTAAAATTTTGTGTTATTTAAATCTTTGAAATATTTTTAAAATTAATAATTTGACAATTGTTTCAGTTCCTTGGTAAATTTATTTAAATGATCATCATTATTAATTAAGTATTAATCCAAGTTTAATTTCTTTTACTTGTCGCCAACGAAATGTTCTTAGATCTTCAATGCTCCACGGACGATGATGAAGATGATGAGGAGGACTTTCAGGAGGTGTCCGAGGATGAGAATAACGCTGCCAATATATTGGATCAGGGGGAACGTCTTAATGCGACTGGCGATGGAATGGATTACATTGATCCAAAGAACATCAAGACGGAGTTGGATATTGAGGCACATCAGATTGCAGGTGCGTTATGGGAATGCAATCGTTTGGAAGATGTGCACAATTCTGTAGCAGTATTTGTGTGTGTGTTCAAGCTTGAAATCTAATCTTTAAATATGATTTATGTAACTTTTGGACTTTTCAATCTAAATGTATTCTCTGTGTGCTTGAATTCTGTTTCTACCATTCTACATACATTTACTTTCGTGTGAGATTAGAGGAACAATGCGGCGAGGATGACAGCCAGCAAGCAGCTGAAGCTATGGTGCAGTTGAGTGGCGTTGGCTTTTATGCTCAACAGCAGCAAGGTTCATATTACCTATTCTCCAACCTATTCTCTAGTCCTTTCCCTGTTCTTTGTTTTGTTTTAAATACCGCTTAATCGAATAGCGCACGACTTGCTTGCTCGAGATCTCTTTTAATTCGCTAATTGCTTTTATTTACTTTTTCAGATGAGTCTATGGATGTCGATCCCAATTACGATCCATCGGACTTTTTGGCTATGCACAAGCCTCGCCAAAACTATGGTGAATCGTATAATGCACAAGGTGCCTTTTCCGACTTTATGCCGCAGGCCCAGGACGACAACGGGCAGTACAATCCGCCCGAGGCCAGCACCAGTGCAGCAGCTGCTGGTTTGCAGACGCAATCGCAGGATGAAGATTTGGCCACGACAGGCAATGACAACGGCATGGGCATCGATGAGGATCTAGATATATCCGAGAGTGATGAAGAGGACGACGGTGGTGTGCGCATTAAGAAAGAGGTGTTTGATGACAGCGAATTGTCTGCCCATCAGCAGATGCAACAGCAGCAACAAACGTCTCAGCAGTCGCAAATCTATCTACTGGATGCTTCCAATGAGCCCGTCCAGGCTGTCGACTATCAGCCACAACCTTCTGACTTCCAGCCCGCACAGGAGCTCGAACAGCTCCAGGCTCAGCCGCCAATGATGCAGCCTCAGCCCGATCAGCAGCAGCAGCAGGCGCCACAGGGCGAAACTGACTACGATTGGCTGACATTCTAGATATACAATTTCTATGTTGATTTCATTTAATTCCAAGCTGGAAATAATTAAAACTTGTATGAATTTGCATCATGATTGTCCACGACAATTAAGGATTTATTTTCTTAACTTTTCATTTCTTGTCAAACAATCTACTTGTTACATTTAGAATAACTGTTATAATAGAATTAGAATTAAGCAAATAACTAAAATCACAAGTGATTAGTTCAATGGACTAGTTACTTAGATCTGCTAAGCTAATTCTAGTTGCAAAAATCATTTGATGAAATTGATAAGAAATGAATTTCATATTCTTAAAATAAATTTATATATTGATAATGTTACTTCTTTAAATCCAGAATCTAATAAGACCGAAATGAAATTTCAGTCACTATCAGTAATCCAAGTTGAAAATGGAAGCTTACATTGCTCACATCCATTTGTAAACATAAATAGGACACTCGTTTGGCTTAAAATTACAATGAATTCCGCAAAGGAGCCCGAATCGGGGCTATTGGATGTTACATATCCCATTGCAGTTAAATATTGCGGTCATTGCTCCATGCCCATCGAGTATTGTGAGTTCTATTCCGAGTACGACAAATGCAAGGAATGGTTGTCCAAAAACTATCCCGTCGACTACGAAAAACTAATGCAGCGCGAGGCTGAGGAGGGTAACGAGGCCAATGGTGGCGAGAAGAAGCGTCAGAAGCGTGGCGGCAAGGGATTGCTACGCGTCAAGAAGGAAAGCTGCGATGATGATGCACCCAAACGCATTTGCCTGTCGTGCGCCACGCGTGGCAAGAACAAACGGGTGACCATTGTGGCTGGAATGGGAGCATTCAAGATCGATTTGCGTGCTGCAGCCAAATTCTTTGGAAGCAAATTTGCCTGTGGATCCTCAGTGACGAGCGACAATGAGATTGTTATACAGGGCGATGTAAAGGAGGTCTTGCTTAAAGTAATACCAGAGAAATGGGAGGAGATACCAGGTGACGTTATTGAGGATTGTGGCGACTGCAAGAAGGGCCATCCAAATTAGTACCAAAAACAAAAGCACATTTAGTTTTCCAGTTAAAGAAAGACAGCAGCAGCATCACAAAGAATTTAATATGTAATGTAATAGCTCAGTTTTACAGTAAACGCAATAACGCAGCAGGTCCTTGAACAATGAACTTGCATGTCACAGTCGTCGTCCTCGTTGTGGTTGCATTCACCACATGCTCCCATATTGCTTTGAAGTTTGGGGTTTATTTTCTTATTCTTTCATATGTATGTCTATTCGCGCCCTAAGGCAGCTGGATAAGCGTGAATCGTGAATCGTGCATCGTTTGTGAACGTTTACAATAGCTTCAAATGGCCGGTGACACGATCGATGTCAGCTGCTGCCGCGGGTCCAACGGCCAGCACAGTCTTTGAATTGGGCTCGATCTGTGTGCGGCCGGCGTCGCGTATGAGGCACGTGTTCAATTGCTTTTGCTCTGCTGCCCGCTTGATGGCCATTAGCTCGGCTTCGCTCTCCACGCGTACGGCGATTTTGGCACAGCCGCAGTTCTCCCAGGCGCGCAGCAGGCGTGGCGTGCGACTTACAGCTCTTTGGTAGGCTCCCACGGCTCCATGGGAGCACTGGGCGGCGATTTTGCCCTTGCCCATTTTTAGATCGTTGCGCACGACCAGCACCATTTTAAAATTGTCGTTAAAGCCGCTATAGATCTGAAAGTAGTGAAAACTTTTAGCACCACTGTGTGCGTGAGGACAGTTAATTGCATTTCGCATTGCTTACTTTGTCGGCAACAGCGGCAGCTGCGCCCTCAGCCCCCTGCGTCTCCTCTGTTGACGGTGTGTCGTCGATTTTTGCGCACGCTTCACCTCGTTTCAATGCATATTTGTAGCCGACAAAGAATGATATCATCACAGCCAATCCATTTATAATTTGTGTTGTATCCAACAGCTTATCACCCATTCTTATTTCAATTTTAATTTAATTTATATACCTAACAAATTTGTGAAATTCGCCAAGAACCACCAATATGCATTCGAGTTGTTGTATCGAATCGTTCAGAATAAGTTGAGTTGAAACGAAATGGTGTGACAACCCTGGAGTCACTGAAAGGGTCGATAGTCCGATTTCAAAAAGTACCCGTCTTTGGTATTTTTTGCAAATTTATTTTGATTTAAAATTAATTAAACAGCTTTACCCGACTCGCAAAATTAGTGAAAATGATTATCTTCATTTTGGATAATTTATAACTACTTGTTTTGATTTAATTATAATTTATTGTTAAATGAACTTAAATATATTCGCAGTTTAAATTGCGCGCCGACCTTTATAGAATCAGAAACCAACGTTTGACTTGAAGAATATATAAAACTGATAAATTAACGATTAAAATTTAATTAAAGTACAAACAATAGAATAGATTGCATTATTAATCCATCAGATCGATACAGTCGATTTATGACCGATAAGAACTATTTTAATAAAATTGTGGTATATATTTAAATCGCTGGTATTTATTCATGGCATTTTTAAGATGTTAGTATATTTTTCGCTTCAGGTACACTGGCATCCCTACTGACGTGTCGGACCAACGCGTCGTCTGTCCGCCGCTATACAACCTGTCATTTTTTGTCTTCGTGGAACTAGCCCAGAAATTTGTTTGCGAAAAAAGTTCGCGTTTGCAATAAACTAGCCTCGATAAACATTCGCAAAAGTCAAAGAAATAACAAGGCGCAACCATGGGCTTGGCCAGCATGCTGCAGGTGGATGAAATGATGGGCGACTTCAATAGAATGAACAAGCGTCAGGTAAATTGGATATTCGCCGTCTGTTTGGTTAATTTTGGCTAATTGAATACGATAACATCATTGCAGTCGCTGTACCAAGTGCTGAGCTTTGCCATGATCGTCTCCTCGGCTCTCATGATATGGAAGGGCCTGATGGTCGTCACCGGCAGCGAGTCCCCCATCGTGGTCGTGCTGAGCGGCAGCATGGAGCCGGCGTTTCACCGCGGCGATCTCCTGTTCCTCACCAACTACAAGGAGGAGCCGGTGCGTGTGGGCGAGATTGTGGTCTTCAAGGTGGAGGGACGTGATATTCCCATTGTGCATCGTGTTATCAAGCTGCACGAAAAGTGCGTACACTTGAAACTTCATAAATATTGGAGCATTTATTAATTAGTCACACCTTAAATCAAACAGGGAAGACGGTTCCGTCAAGTTCCTTACCAAGGGCGACAACAACAACGTGGATGACCGAGGACTGTACGCGCCGGGACAACTCTGGCTGACCAAGAAGGACATTGTGGGGCGCGCCAGAGGGTTTCTGCCCTACGTGGGCATTATTACCATTTTCATGAACGAATATCCAAAAGTGAAGGTAGGTTTTTAAGGCCCCATTCAGACGAGCACTTTTTCACCGACACTTTTTGTCAAAAAACCGTCCGTGTCCCTCACCATCGCTGACCGATGGAATAGAACGTGTTATATTTCCATCGGTGAGCGTTAGTTTTTTACCGACGCTTTGAAATTTTGTATGGTTTCGACACACGGACAGCTTTTTGAAAAAATATGACAAAAAGTGTCGGTGAAAAAGTGCTCGTCTGAATGGGGCTTAAGTGTATTAAACAGATGGTTTCTGTAATTATTTGAATCTTTGTATTTTCAGTGGGCTATACTTTCAATTCTGGCAATATTCGTGCTGCTGCATCGAGAATAGAACCAGGTTAAGCATAGGTACAATTTAAGTAGGATCTGCGATGGATGTTGCACAATCTCGAGCCTGTTTGCATTTCATTTGATGTGCATTTTGTAATTTGTTCTCTTTTTTATAAGATACCACACAGAAAACAACAACACTTTAGGTTCAAGTTCAAGCTGAATTTCAATAAAACAAACCATTTTTAAATATGTATCCAAACGATTCAACATGTATTTGCTTCAAATTCCAACAATTCGCTCTTCAGTTGTGGTCCCCAACCATATTTTATGGCGCCGCTTTTAGCGACGATTCGATGACAGGGTATCAGAATGGACACCTCGTTCCTTCCCACTGCACTGGCCACCGCCCGCACCGCCCTTGGCCGCTCCACAAGCTGGGCGAGCTCCGAGTAAGTGATGGTGTTGCCGGACTTCAACTTGATCAGTTCACTCCAAACGGCCAACTGTAAATCGGTGCCCATAACTGCAACATCGATGGCAGCGGCGTTCTCCTTATCACCACACAGGGTTGCCATGCACTTTTCAATGGCCACAGCATCTAGCACAAGTTCTGCCTTTGGCCAGTGTTGACGCACTTTATCCAGAGTTTCATCATTACCTTTTTGCACGAAATACAAAATGCAAATTGCGTCGCAGCTTTTGGTGCCTTTGGTAATCGTCGTTAGACCAAGTAACATTCTTCCAAATTTTGAATTTGCATAGCCATATTTAATAGTTTTAGGCATAGCCTTCAATGGCGTCAAGATAACTTGTAAATTATTTGTTATCCACATTTTCGGTTTTAATTTTTAAAAGTTTAGCTTGTTAGTATTACAGTGTGGCCGCAGTTTGATGTCATAAGATTACCCATTCTTTTAATGAAAAAATACTAGGGTTGTTGATATAATATTGAAATATCGATATTTATTTTTCGCTGATGACATATTTTTGGGCGATATTTTTTCTGATGATATTATCAATATCGACAGAATTATGTGATACTCACGGTAACCTAAAAATATCTGATTCAGCCAAAAACAAACAAAAAATGAGGCAAATTTATTAAAAAAGAGCCAAAACTTTTATTTTTAACTTCTTGTTATTTTTGCATTTAATTAAATAAAAAATATTTTGTCCAGAAACACTTAAAGTACTAACACATACTTCCAAAGTATTTCAAATTTGTATCTTAATTTAGTGATTATGTTATTTAATAAAAATAAATATGTACTTTAACTTAAAACTATAAAAAATAACTGATTCTAAACTGTTGAAAAAGAGCCAAATCGAAAAATAAATTGCCATTGCGCCAACAGGTGGTGATACTATTGTGCGATATTTTTAACCGTTTAATTACCGTTGCCGAGAGTTAAATTTCTTCGACAAACATGGACGTAAAAAATAACTTGGAAAAAAAATGGATTCAACTAATTCAAAGTGCAAACTTTGTAATAAAACTATCAAAACAAGTGGCAAAAAAAAATTATATTTTATTTCATATCGAAATATAAACGTTATTGATATTTTTTAAAATTTCAACAGCCCTAAAAAATACAAATTTAAAGTTTTGAATTTGATTATTTTTTTGATGCCATTCAAAAGCTGATAGCTCTGAAGTATAAGAGTTGCATTCAAAATCGATATTTATAGCGATATTGTTTCGATAACAAGCGGGCTATTTAAAACATAAATAAATTTGGGACCAACCTTGAGAAATGTTATGTATTTCGATTTATGGTCATAGCAATTTATAATGTGGAATTAAAATCCTATCTATCACATAGGCAAACCGACTTTGATGAAGCCAGTTGATGAATCTTTCTGGTTATTTTTCTACTTTGCAAATTAGTCAAGATATCAAAAAAACCCAAAAGCAAATCCCCATGAAAAATTTTAATTTTGAACACATGTGATACAGTGATAGTGATCTTTACGTTCTTTGTAATCCCCTAATTCATCAAAACATAAATTGATAAGAATTCAATTTGTGCGGCGAGTGATAATGGAAATTAGAATATCACACACTATTAAAGTATTTTAGCTCAAAAGTTTTTTCGTTTTTTTTTTTTTTAATTTTCTCAAAGACATCACACCAAAGCAAAGTTAAAGTAGCATTAAAGTTTCTCACATTTCAATTGAAGATCAACAATTTTTTAATGATTTTATTTATTTTCATTTTATAATTAGATTACAGTTAAGACTAGATTAAATATACATATACATTTACATACATACATCAAGATTGAATACAAATTTTTGTTCGAACACAAAACTCGAATAACTTTAGTTCTTGCATTTATCGTAGAAGGCCTTGCTTATAGTAAAACAATAATAATACTACATAGACGTACGATTACTATAGTTATTTAAATTGCTATAAGATATATAGCTCAATCTAAGCTATTGCTTACGATTATGAAGTTATCATAGCTTTCTCATATAGATTTTGATTTAGTTTAACGTATTTGTATTTAAATCTTTAAGTATCTTTATCTGTCTTTTGTATCTTTAAGTTAAGAAAGACGATTGCTCTGCGTGATACAGTTAGTTAATTAGTTGTTAGTAAGTAATAACCCTGAGTTTAGTTAATGCTAGTCTAGAATTCAGCTGCAGCATCATCGGCAAGTATTTATTAGTAATATTTACAGTTCCCGATTCTATGCAGATTTTCTAGCATTTGATTTGTGATTTGTACAAGATACAAAAGAAATTGTTCACTTTTTTTTTTTAGTATTTAGTAATTGGCTACAAGTATGACATAATTTTATATTTATTATTTTATTTTTATCAATTTGTTTTAATTTGTTAATTTTTTGCCTTTTTCTCTATTTATTTATCACAACAAAATGCGCTTGACATTTGGCAATTTCACAATACAGCAATAATACAAAGTACAATAACAACCCAAAACAAATAACAATAAGAATTACAACAAGAACAACAACAGCAACAACAACAACAATAGCAACAAAAACAATCGCAGCAGCAGCTTTAACAAAAACGACAACAATTGAAATTGTTCAACTTTGTTTGCCTGCTGTTGCTGTTGTTGTTCCTGATGCTGCTGTTGTTGTTATTGTTGGCAATTCGTTGCTGACCAATTCAGGAGCCTTCAAATCCACCTGCTGCTGTTGATGTTGCTGTTGTTGTTGTTGCTGTTGTTGGGGCTGCTTTTCAGTTATCACAGGCGCGCTGTGCTGCGTCAAAATGTCCGCCGGAATGAGGCCTTCCTTGACGCGTTTCTTCTGCTTCATGCGGCGATTCTGAAACCAGATTTTAACCTGTGAAACACACCAAAAAAATATTAGTTTAAAGTACTTGAACTATTTTAAAAATCATTCTAAGCACATTAAAGCTCATCGCTTAAGAAACATAACTCTTAAAGTGCATAAAAGCTTTTTAAATTATTTAGCATAGCTTTCACTTTTGCAATACTAAGATTTCTTTAAGCTTAAAGCTTAAATGTCACTTTCAGCTAGTGTCATTAAACTAGAACTGCTCTGACTTGAAATATTTAAAATATTAAAATAAAATATTTGCTCACGGAAGAAAAGCTTTAAAAATGCTTAAAAACTCGACTGGTTCTATTACAAAATTTATGTAATTATTTAATTTTTCTTTAATATTAACATAAGCTAAAATGTATCAAAAGAAGTATTTAAGCGCATTAAAGCTAATTTATTAATGAAAATAAACTTTTAAAAACTTTAAAACTCCGCTCGCTTTGATAATTTTTGATAATTTTCATATTTAAAGCCTAGAGATTAGCTTTAACTTGAACTTTTGACCCACCTGCGTTTCGTTCAGCTGAAGCGTATTGGCAATTTCGATGCGACGGGCGCGCGTCAAGTAGCGATTGAAGTGAAACTCCTTTTCCAGTTCCGTCAACTGTTTGTTGGTGAAGTTGGTGCGGCCCGAGTTGTTGGTGGAGGACAGACTGCAGCTGCTGAGGCCCGCGACTGAACCGGCAACGGCAGCAGCATTGCCACTAGAGAGGCCTACGCCCAGGCCGTTGGATGCACTGCCCGCAGTTGGATTGTTGGACAGCAGCAGGGGATTTTGGATGGGCAGGACGGCGGAGGTGCCGCCAACGTTGCCGGCGCGGCACATGTCGAGGTGACCATTGAGCTGGTAATCGTGCATGTTGCTTATGTTGGCAGGTAGTTTCGGTGCTAAGAGACGAGAAGAAACAGAAAAGAAAAGAAAAGAAAAAGACAAGGAATAAGAAAGAAGTCGTCATTGAGTTGCCTTGGCATTTGTTGTGGTTTCATTTGCTTTGGTTGGCTGAGTGATCCCCTGGCGTTGATCTCTGCCTGTCGCAGCTAATCAGTGTGAGAGACCCAGAGACCTAAAGTCTTTCTCTCTCTCTTTGTGTATTCTCGGGCCTCTAACCATAATCGTTGTGGGCATTCATTTTTTTGTATTTGTTTTTGTTTCTTTTTGGGTTGTGCCTCTGACTTTTGGCTCTTTGCGTGATTTTGCATTTTATTCATAATTTGACATGCGCCCCGTGGCTAAAGCCGACGATGATGAAAATGATCTCTACCTTTTCCATAGAAGGATTTAATGTGCCTAATAGGCTTGTTTGAAAATATTGGGATTATCCTGACAGCGGGAATTGACTTTTTTCGTAGTCGAAAGCCACAAACATCAACATGTTATTGTGGGAGGTACAAGAATTATGATATATTTTGATTTTGTGGGTTTTTTCTTTTTTTTAAAGAACTGTCTTGCCTTTTTGAGACGTGACAAAAACTGTTGTCCTTTCCATTTAAGGATATCCAACAGATTCTAGGGATTTTTAGAAAAAATATATATTTTTTTAAACTCATTTTCTATTTAACAAATCTGAATTATATTCCTTTTTATACTAATTATTTGCAATTTAAAAATAAATTAAAAAAGACAAAATAACGACAACTAAATGGAACTAATTTAAAGTCATTCAGAAATAATCAACATAAAAAGTCGTCAAATTTTGTTGAAATAAAAATATGTGTTTTGTGGCAATTGAGGAATAAAAGTCATTCTTATATTGGAGGGCAACAGTGCTATTAAAAACCTTTTCACACAGTCATAAATCTAAATGAAAGTTTCATTCGCATAAATCAATTAAGTAGTAGCATTAAGAAGTAATAACGACAGGTAATTTAAAAAGGAACCAAGTACAATATTAATAATAAGTAAGTAGTCGATTTAATATACTCGTTTATATTTGTTTATTTCTGAGGAGATTGTAAATTGTTTTTTTTTTCTGCATTCGAAAGAGTTTTCGGCGATAATAAATCAAACTAAGTGATATCATAAATAAAATGTGCCGTCCACACGAGCACGCGAATGACTGATGAATTTATGACACCCACTGTTAAGGTAGCCAATTGGCATAGAGATACAGATGGCAGCCACTGTGACACAATTTGCACAGTAGCCTACAGTTTTTGATAACGTGACGCAGGAATTGAAAAAATCCAAGTCGAACTCAAAAACTGCTATCGTAAGACACACACAGATACACACACACATACAGTTACAGGAGTGTCTAAGAAAACAAGCCCAAGGATTATGTTGTGAGTGGTTTGGGAGAGCGACATTTGAATTTTCCAGGCAAACACAAACACAAAAGCAACGCGACTGAATGTCGCTTACCGGTTATCAATGCCCCGGCATTCGGGTAATGGTAATGGTAGTGGGTATCGGTGTGGCTTACGTCTATAAGTGTGAGTGTGAGTATGGGTATTGGGTATTGGTTTGGCTTGGTTATATGGGCATGGAGCAACTGCAACTGCTGCTGGTGTCGCTCGGCATGTCAAACATGTCGCGGCCAGTTGGCGGCACTGTCGCCTTTAGCTGGCGTCCGCGTCCGGCGCCAAATGATATCAACGTTTGTAATATTAGTTTTAGAGAGCATTATCGGTGGATCGCTTCCACTTGAATGAATGCATGCCCAGCTCGCTCGCTGACATGTCTAACTGGCGTCTCCACCCGCTCTACAACTACTACTACTACTACAACTGTTGACAGTCTACGGGTATAACTGTGTGTGCAACTCACATGCACAAGGCCATTCACAGTGTCTACTGTATGTTGTTTGCCCGGGGAGACGCGGGTGTTAAGCGCCAGGGCAGCACCGTGGCACCATGGCGCTTACTTAAATGACACTGCTGACAATCAATGTAAACAAGAACTGAAGTTGCAGCAGCGACAACAGCAACAGCAACAGCTGAGGGTTGCCATTGTGGATCGGGTTGCATGTGCAACATGGGGCAACAATCGTTTCGTTTCGTTTAGATGGCAACAAAGTCGAATGTAATTTGATAACATCGCAACTAGCTTTAATTACAGTTGCAGTTACAGCTTTAAATGCATTTCCATTTGTTGACTTTTGCATAACATAACTTGACTCAATTCTCGTGTGAAAATCAGAAAGTCAATGATGATCTCAAGTGTTACATAATTCCACAATCAATGGGGATTAGTTTCGAAAGCTTGATTTGTAAACAGTTTGATTATGGATTAGCTCCTTAAATATTATCTAGTTGGCGCTCATTTATCAATTAATCTATATGGGCGATGGAAAGACAGATTTTTTTCAGTTGTGAAAATATAAATCTTTAATTACTCCATACTCAACTAAAATATACTTGTTAAATGCAGTGTGAAATATATAAAAATATTAATAAATGTAAAACAGGGTACTTGCTAAAATGTAACATTTAATATCAAAAAATATTTGGAAAAGTAAAAGGTATTTACAATGCCAATTTTTCCATTTGTGCAGTAATATTTTAGTAATATAACTTTTTGTTTTAATTAGGAACTTTCTTAAATTTCTATATTGTTTAAAAACTACCCTACTATTAAGCATAATGTTTTATATAAATAAGCTAGTCAATAAATGTATCTAAACAAAAATAAATCCATTCATGGTATCATCTACCGTGGGAACTAACACATCAATAATTGAATTAACTAAGAAAGTTACAATGACTTAAATCTAATTCTAAGCGAACTAAACTTCACAATGATCATGATGATCAGGGAACTTAGAAATCTTTTAAGTGAATTACACTTTTTGCATAGTCAAAATTTGTGAGTCATCCTCAATGGTCGGCCATTTTGGTATGATATTATCAATGATATGATATGTAGGCGCCAGTGGCACTTTACACAGATCCCCCCGTCAGCTACAGCAAGTCTCTTGCTGGCGAGCGGACGAGGAGGGAAGCGGACGAGCGGAAAAGCGGACGAGCTGTCGAGGCCGATGGCGATTAAGTGGGCAGACGTTGGCAGTTGCACGAGCGTCCGATGAGGGTCTGATGTCTAGTGTCTGGTTGGGGCTCAGTTGATAATGTTGCTTAATTCGAGTGCCAATAGAAAATTATATTGCAATTAAAAGTAAATTGTTTTAATTGTTGGTTAAATACTAAAAGACAAACAATGTCATGTGGCTATCCAACTTAATATTCCAATGTCCAGCCTAATCACAATCATAAAAGCTGCAAGCCAACAACTTTTTTTGGACGATCGTTATTTTCTAGTGACGATTTGATTGATCACCACGGCAGTTAAACGATTCAAAATAGCACTGAAACTAAGTACCTACACATATATATAATTTATGGCCTGCCGTCGGTGAAAATCAAAACTGCAGCTCAGTTCAGCAACTAATTTGACATTCCAATTCCAACTACAATAATATTTCGCAATATCCGCTGATAACGACGAATTTGTCGAGTCAGCAGATGGTCAGATTCATTTCGAAAGCCAGCTGACCACTGGTCAAATAAGCAAAGGGTCAGACAAATAGCCAGCTAAGCCGAAACAAATAAAAATGCTCTCATTGACAGTAAACGACTAACAGAATGCCCTAGAAAAATTATAACAAACAGAAAAGGCTAAAATCGACTTCCCGACTAAAGGATACCCGTGACTTATTTAAATAAATTTAAAATATTTTTTAATGTATGCTTTTAGGCACTTGCATTGCTTGAAACTTAAATCAGCTATTACTACTGTACTGTTTGGCCGATCTTGTTGCGATTAAGTAGAATAATAGCTTATAATAATAGATAACGTAAGATATACTAATTTTTTTGAATAACAAAAATGAAGACATTATTATAAGTTATGCGATTGTAATGATATCAGATGAAGCGAAATATATCTGAGATTATTCAAAATCAGACCGAATATGCCCTAATTTTGTGCACTTCCTGGCTACAGGGTATACAAGTCGTGCCGCGTCGCAGGACTAATTGACTTATCTACCATTTAACCCCTTGTTGGCCAGTGACAGTTTTGGCTGCGGGGGTGTGTAACATATATTTTTTTTGGGTTAGAAAATTGTTTCTCATTTGTTGGTCATTTCAATACGTCGCTGACTTGACTAAAACTCAACTAATCCAATCCATTTATGCTGTCAGTTTTATTGGCCGCCTGTCAACTTGAACTTTCCACATGTCATGCAATGATGCAGTTTCTGAATTTCTGGATTTTTTTGGAACGTGAAATGCATAAATCCAACTACATGCATTGTACCCTTCGGTATAGGTAAAACTTTTCTTATTAATTGAAAGTTGTTTGTCCGTAAAGACGTCCCGTGGCTTATTAGTCACGATGTGCAACATTATGGACACACGTGAAAATTGGTTAACAATGAATAAAGTTTGAGTACTCAACAGGAAGACTTTCCTTAACAATTTCCAAAACATACTTAAGCCCATTAAATATATGTTCTCCGGAAGAGGTTGAAGATTTTATCGAAATAAATCGTTGCTTTTCTCTGTTTGTATTTTTCGTGTGTGTTTTCCTTTTGAAAATGACACAAAAACCAAGAACCAAAAATCGAAATTTAAATATTTACACAGATCTATAGATACGCACATATTTATTTTGTGGACGCGTTAATAGCAATATTTTTGGCTACTGTTTCCGTAGATTACTGAAAGTGAATTCCAGTAGCCTGAGAATCGGAACATTATTTGGTTTTTGATAAGGTGTTATGTGAGTGTGAGTGAGTGTACATTGTACGTACTATCACAATAGATAGAAAGTTTGTGATATGAAGAAAGCATGTCTACTAAATTCAGACGTCATTCCAAAGGCCAAATTGCAGGTCTGAAATAATTAATAATTTTTGGTGACATTCAACAGACTAGAGTTTTTATAGGGAGGTATATAAAGACATTCTTTGATTTGTATATTTATGTCTGCAAGAGAATGAAATTTATTTTATAAATAAAATTTTTTTTTTTTATTTTAAGACATTGACCTTAAACTATTTTTAAATCAATAAATGAATTAACACTAATTGATTGCTTAATATGAATCATGCTAAAATATAAAATAAATAAATGATATTCAGTTTTAATCCTGTCTATAAGGTATTTCATTTTAGTAAAATATTTAAAATGTCATTGTGACGTTTCAGTTGAGTCATAAGGCTTTATTTTGATACATGATTACTAATTTCTTTAAAGAATAATTTCATTTTTCTGAAAGTCTGAAATTATTTGAGTCCCAAGAATACAAAAAAAATCTATAAATAAAATAAATTATTATTATTTTAAGACATTAGCCTTAAACTATTTTTAAATCAATAAATGAGTTAACACTAATTGATTGTTTAATATGAATCATGCTAAAATATAAATAATAAATATATTATATTCAGTTTTAATCCTGTCTATAAGGTATTTCTTTTGGTAAATTATTTAAAATGTCATTATGACGTTTCAGTTGAGTCATAAGGCTTAGTTAGCAAGAGGACTTTGAGACTGCGTCCATGTAGCGAAGGTGGGCTCGTAACTCTTTCGGTTGACAGTCCAAATCCAAGGCCAATACGAGTATAAACTGTTCTAGTTTCTCGCATGGAAAAGTGTTGCCGCAGTTCTTGCGATACATTTTAAGAAAATGCCCGAATACACAGGCTAAAAATGATTTATTATATTGAAATTATCTCATGTAAACAAGTCAAGCTGCCAGTTTCAGCTAATGCCACTTGTCGGCAGCTCCTCTTCCCCTCTCTTACTCAATCTAAACACCAGCCACAGTCCAAAGTCAGCAAAAAATGTTGTTAATTTGTCTAATGAAAAATGCTTGAGGCGAGGAGGAAAAGCAAAAAGTCGGCCTATCGTTGAGAGTTTTCCACATTGGCTAATATTGAAGGCCTTCCATCCCACACACACACACATCTGTGTCTCTTTTTCCCCTCGATCTGCCTCTCTATCTCTTTCTGCATTTTCGCACGAAGATTGATGATGACATTAGCATCATTGTCGAAAATTTTAAAGCCCAGCAACAAAATTGCCAAAGGACATGGAACAAGAATCTAAAGAAGACGCGTCTCGAGTTTTGTGTCGTCTTCGTTTTCGTTTTCGTTTTAGTCGCCAAATGTTTTCAAATTTGTTTTTGTTGACATTTTAATTTGCAAATACTTACAGACAGCCTAAATATACATACATATGTGTGTGTGTGTGTGTGTGTGTGTAAATGTTGTGAATCAATTTTCGTCGTATGCCAAAAGCTCACACGAATGGGGCATTAATTGAATTAAATCGTCAAAGACGCTGACGCTGAACGCTAAAGACGCGGGCGGAGCTGGAAAGGCGTTGTGTCAAGTGGATTTCAATTTGGAGCACTGAAAGTGTTGACTGTCAGCCATTGGCACACGCACACGATATGTATATATGTACTATAGTATATACTTGTCAACCCACATTTGGCATTGGCAGCCATTTTTTCTTGGCTTTTATCGAGCACCCTTATTTATATGTAGAGCTAGAATTCTATGGGCTGTGGCAAAAACAGACATATGTATATACATAAATGTATGTATATAAACATATATATGTACATATGACAAAAGGGAAACTATGGGCATCCACTATTCATGTGTATGTGTGTGTGTGCCTCTGCATTTTCGTTGGTGATCCGTCATGTTGTCAGAATGTATTATTCGAATTGAGATTTTACTTTTTTCCTGCCATTGAATTGAATTAACACAACACACACACACACACACAAGCAGCTGTGCCTCACATACACACACACTCACACACTCGCACACACATACACACTTGCATACAGCTATAACTGTCTCTGTTAACTTTAACTAGTCAATTTCTAATATAAATAGAATTCGACACGTTATTTTCTAGTGAATTTCTTCTAAAAATACATTTTTATATGTTTAATCTAAAAAATTTTTCATTATCTGGTAAGTAACTACTTGAATTATTATTATCCGTTACGAAGAGACGACTTCAGGTCTACTCTTTTGACTGTTAGTCAATGAAAGCTAATGTCATAATATATTGTGGCAAGCAACTAGACATGTTTCCAAGTGGATCTATAAGTGGATTTTTAAAAGAAACTGATTGATTTTGCTTACTTATGCGAATAAGAAAATATGCATTAGAAAATATGTATATTATATTAATGCTACTTGATAAGAGAAATAATAATAATAAAATTAGTCCAACAATATAATAATATAACTACATATAATAACATATGTAACATACATATGTAAAAGAAGTCATACTTCTTTCAATTAAAATTCAAAATTATTGCAACAATTTTTATTTAGATCAATCTTTTCTTAAGGTAAATCTTTGATGTCCAACTAAGACAATTAATACCAGAGGCCACTAGAATGTCCACTTTAAAGCTCTCCGGCGTCAAGCGGTGTCCATTGTTGTTATCAGTGTGGTGAACCGAGCAACGGGATCGGGATCGGGGTACTGGGCACTACTACCTAGTGCTACGACTATGAGTATGAGTACGAGCACGAAACGGATCATGGTGACACTTTTGTAATGCGTTCGATATCGCCATTTCACAATTGATATAAATAAAATCAAGCAAGAGTGCAATTGTTGTCAGCGTAATGACTAATTAATACCCTATAGTTATGTCTGATCTAATACTATTTAAATAGACTTGAATTAAAATTTTTGAAATATTATAATATTTTCTGAAATTGAATTTTTATTAAAAAACTTATCTATGTTATACAGGGTGACCAGAAAAAACGGAGACAAACATTTTTAACTATAATTTTACCAAGCGAGGGAATTTTAGCAAAGAAACAATTAGTATCGATAAAGTGGATCACTAGTAGTAAGATTCTCAGCCGGTTTTGAAATGGCCTCCACCAACTGCGATGCACAGGCCCAAACGTGATTTAAGATTTTTGGCCATGGGCCGCAGGTCCTCGGGATACAGTCGGTCCCATTTCAAGAGCAGCGATTGCTTCAGCGCCTCCAAACTTTTGTGAGGCTTAGCACAGGTCCTGGCCTCCAATATCGACCACACACTGTAGTCCATCGGGTTAAGATCCGGCGAGTAGGGTGGCCATTCAGCAGACAAGATAAAGTCCGGAAAATGGGTTTTGCACCAGTCTTGCGTAATTTTCGCCTTGTGAGCCGGCCGGAGTCCTGTTGAAAAGTCCAGTCCGCATCGCCGAAGTGCTGTTGGGCCCAAGGAATTACCACGGCGTCGAAAATGTCACGGCAGTACACTCCTTGATTTCTTTTAACCCCTTGATCCACGAAAACCAGGGGTGTCTTGCCGCTGGCGCAAATGCCTCCCCAGACCATAACGGACTTCGGATTTTGGCGATGTTTGACAATGGCCGACGTTCTTGGAGCCTCTCCGGGCCAGATCCTGTCATTTTGATGGTTGTGGGCCTGCTCGACGTTGAACAGCTTCTCATCTGTGAAAAGGAAGCGCTCCCATCGCCGACCTGCGGCCCATGGCCAAAAATTTTAAATCACGTTTGGGCCTGTGCATCGCAGCTGGTGGAGGCCATTTCAAAACCGGCTGAGAATCTTACTACTAGGGATCCACTTTATCGATGCTAATTTTTACTTTGCTTAATTTCCCTCGTTTAGTAAAATTATAGTTAAAAATGTTTGTCTCCGTTTTTTCTGGTCACCCTGTAATTACTTTTGAAACTGAATACGTTTGTAAAATTTCATATTTAAAGGGTATGTTAAGAGAAATTTCAATGATAAAATCGAAGCATAGAAACAGTGTATTGACTAAATAATACCCTATAGTTATGTCTGATTTACTTCACTTTAAGCAGACTTGAATTTAAATTTGTAAAATATTAAATTTATTTTCTGAAATGAAATTTTGGTTTCAAAACTTATCTATGCAATTTACTTTTAAAACTATATACGTTTGTAAAATTTCATATTTAAAGGGTATAAAACAGAAATAGCTCAACCATGATAAAACCGAAACATAGAAACAGTGTTTTGACTTACTAATACCCTATGGGTATGTCTCATCTACTACACTTTAAACTAACTTAAATTACCTATTTATTTTTAAATTATAATTACATTTTCAGAAATTGAATTTAAGATTTTTTTTTGATTTTTTAATAAAACTATATACGTTTGTAATATTTCATATTTCAAGGGTATGTTAACAGAAATAGCTAAACAATGATAAAATCCGAACAAAGAAACTTCAAATTGACAGCTTTCGTTTAACTTTTATCTGCTGAAACCGTTTGCTGCCGTTCGGCACTACACACAGTACACTACACCACAAACACCACACACCTCACACACAACACCACACTCAAGTGCCTCTATGCCCAATAAATACCTATGAATGCGTTGGGAATTTCGGAGCTTGAGAGCATGAAATCACCTTCACATGTTTGGCGCGCCTAACGAGAGACAATTGTGGAGCTACACGGGCTCAGAGGAGACATGTCCAATAGCGGTTCAAAGGCGGGGGGCGGCTTCTTTGATTTGCAGATCATTGGCTAAATGCGTGTGTGCTTTTTTGGAGAGCCCAAAAAGAGACCAAAGAGCACCGCTACATTCGGAGAGTCGGTCTATTGTTCTTGTTGCACTATCTACTTACAAGTATCGAACCAGTTCTCTCTATGCTCTCCATTGTCTCTAAGCGCAAATAATCAAAATTGTGAGCAGCTTAAATTGTTAGTCGACTACTGTTTGTTACCTCACATGATTCATTATTGGAGTAGCTGAAAGTGTTTTGTTATTTCTTTGATTTGTCAGCTTTTGTTTTTCTCTTACATCGAAATGCCATTTGGATAAAAAATAAAAAATATTAAATAATAAAGCCCAGTGGCAATACAATTGATGCATGACACAGGTTCAAAGGGATATCACATTTCGACAGCATTACTTCATTGCAATTGAGATTTTGAGTTGAATTTACTCGAATAAATAATATAAATTAGTTAGATCTAGTGAAAGGTGTCTCTTCAAAGTATTCAATGTCATCTCTTTAATTCTGTTAAGCTCAGTTCCTTAACAGTTTCAAAAATTCTGTTTGGTATGAGTTGGAATTTTTTTCTTGGAGTACGCCTCAAAAACTATATTCAAATTAGTTTCCCTGGGTTTCGTTTAAAGGCCAGGTTTGAATCGTAGATTTGAAGTAGACTTATTTAAAATACAAATTCAAAGTACTAACATCTATCAATTAATAAACAAGCAACCAACTAAATGGCAGATTGAGGAACATTTGTATATCTAAATTAATTAGGCGTGTGGAGTACGTGAGGTCGTTTCTTATCAGTGTTGGTCGATATGAATACATACATACGAATTTGTATGTGGTCTACAGTCTGTATGGTTCTTAGGCATAACTACAATATGAGTAGCATGATTTTGTGCAATTTTGTTAAGCAGATATTGAAGCGTGCTTTTATCGGGGTATCTTTGGTTGTTGTGTTTGTATTGTTGTGGCCAGGCACGTAACTGGATACTTATATAATTTAGTAAATTATACACTTGAAAAGTATTAAAGGCAGCCAGCAGGGCAGACGCCACTGTCACACTGTCAGCTCATTCTAACTCTAGGCTGGGAGAAGGAACCTTATGCGAATGCAAACAAAAGATAAGATATCCTCGTTTTGGCGCAATGTTTGCACGAAATGTCCAAAAGGCAAACAGTTAGTGGCCAAAATCAACTGACAACAGTTCATGGTTTTTTTTTTGGGTAATATTACATAATAAGACGAGCGCACCCTTGAGTATCCTTTAATGCTCTGACAACTGGCGGGTGGGTCAGAAACAGGAACATTGCTTTTTGCTTCAAGGGCGGATTTCTTTCTCTCTTTTGGCCTGTCACGAAGTCCGCTAATGCGCTTCTCATGTTGTTATGATCTCAAAGTCCATATATGAAAACTGACATTTGAGGTGTGTAAGTGTCGCAGTCAAGTCCAGCGAGAGAGAGAGAGAGCATTTGGGTTTGAATACGGATTCAGATACTGATAGCTGCACTCTTAAGTGGTAATTAATGTAAGTACCGCGGCATTTATCAGTTTACAAATCGATTTAGTGATCCAATCTGATGAGAAAAAATCCCAGTTGCTGTTGCTGCTGTTGAAGGTGCATAGTTCACCTCTTGCCTCTTAACCCCTTAAGCCCTTTCCTTCAGAAAGAAATTTAATAACACGCTTTCCAAAATGTTAGCTCAACGCGCGCGACCGAACAAAATTTGTCACGACACATGCCTCACATTTTTTTGGCTCTTATTTTGGTTTTTTGAGTTGAGGTCCGAGAACGATCCAAACTAGCCAGTGTGACTGACGTACGGTGACAGACAGGCGGGCGGGTCTCAGCGTCTGTCTCTCAACTCGGCTCGGCTCGGTTCGGTTCGGTTCTGGCCAAGCGTTTGATCTTATCTCAAATTCCTGGTGGTCACTTTTCTATCCACAATATCATTTCGTTTAAATAGTCTGCCTTTGCCCTTTTGTTTTTGTTGTTGCCAGCTCTTTATGTATATAATTTTTTTTTGTTTTGTTTTGAAATGCACGTAATTAATTCATTTCACTGTGGCACATTCGGTGCTGCGTCGCCGTCGCCGTCGCGTGTTGGTGTCAAGAAATATCAAAACATCACATCAAATAAATGTTGAATACGCCAAGCGAAAGAGCCAACCTGGCCTGGCCCAAAAGGTCCCCTTTGTACCCGGCTCATACCTCCATCTCCTAACACCTTTCGCTACTACAATATACACTGAACTTTTGGCCCAAAAGTTTTTCAGTTAGTTACTCGTACCACTCAAATCCGACAGTTATGTTAATTTTCGTGTTAGGTTTCATTTTTGTTCACTTTTTTCAGCTCTATTCATTTTTCATATTTCATATTAGTTCATTTGGCATAGTTAGCGTGCCTGGAGTCTCTCCCGATTCCCATTCCAATTCCCCGCCAAGGGGAAATGCTGCGACAAAGTGGTAGATCGTTTAAAAAACAATAAAACACGAACCAACCGAACCCAACACTACTCGTAGATGGGACTCTACTATAAACGAGTCACGACATTCAGTTCGACACGACTCGGAGTACAAGTATTAATTAAATTGTTATGCCGCAAGACGGTGGACAGTTTTCAATTATGGTCGCCCATAAAAAAGGCCAATAAACGTTAACAAATATTGTGTAGAGTATGATTTAGTGCTATACGAGTAGATGATAAGTGCACTCATAAAATGGGTGACAAAACTCTCAATCAATGTGAATTGAGCAAAGGGCGGGGCATCTGAATGTAAGCACTTCTATTATAATAGGGAGAATAGGGGCTTATGTGGTATTATCGTAAGCTTTGAAACTGTTTTAATACTTCTGCACTATTCAAAACTACTTATTTGGGTATTCTTTTGCTAACAAGTTTTTTTTTCCGAAATATATATAATATTTATCTGAAAGTATTCTCCTTAAGGATAATATTTAATTTTTTTACACATATAAATGGATTGACTAACAATATTTTCTTTAGGTTTCATAAAAATGTACAGGAGAATAACTATAGAAGTAATTAAAGATTTTTTTATACAAGAATTAAACATTTCAAACTCTCAATTAAATAAATGGATGCATCTATAATTTATGTATTGATAAAAATAAAAACACACGTTGAGAATAGGTCATCAGTTAATCAGTCCTTAATATGAGTACCTGCTGCACTTGAAACGGTTTCTCTAGTTACTCATCGGGCTAATACTGATTTGTATCTCTAATTTGAGCTCTCTGTCTAGTGCCAATTTGCTGTCGTTGGACAAAAATTTCTAGTCTATGTTGTCACTGGCAAATCCCTCGAAAAATGTCAATTAATCTTAATTTTTTTCATCCACAGCGGGAGAAGTTTTCCATTTTCAAGCAGTCACTTTTCCCCTTTTCAAGCTGGTCTGGTTATTGAAAAATGCTGATTAACACATTAGAGCACATTGAATTGAATGCAATGAATGTGAGTGTGAGTGCGATTGCGAGTACCCATAACGTATGCAGGTATTTTATCCACGAGCTTCTGCTGTGCGTGAATGCCAATATGTCGAATGCTACCATTTATAACCATGATTGCTGATTATGCTGTTTCCCTGGCTGAAAATGGATGACATGACAGATGGAGTGGAGATGGAGCAAGGCACAGCCAGAGATCGCAACTGCGACTGCCACAGAGCGAGACCATATCGAGCTCTTCCCTCTGCATCTGTCGCTTCCCCTGTCCAGGTCTTCAGGTTGGACTCAGTGACAGTTCGGTTGCAGTGGAGCTCAAACAAGAACTCTTATTTAAATAATCATTTTTTCTGACAGCCAACTTGACTTCCAGATCGGCATCCAGCACCCAGTGACAAACAAATGCAATGTGAGTAGGTTCGCTTCATTCTTTTCTTTCATATTTATTTCATTATTATTAATATTATTTCTTTATACATTTTTCGTTTTTTATTTTCTTTTCTTTTGCGCTTGCACGCTTTAATTGTTTGTTTGACTTGTGGTCCAGAGACGTTTAAGCGCCCAGTTGGGATTTGGGCTCGAGCTTCGAATGGACTCGGATACCCGTTGCCCCTCGGTTCCACTTGCACACGTCATTGCCATGGAGCATGGAGCATGGAACATGAGCATGAGCTTTGGGTGCGGCGCGTGCAGAGAGTGAGACAGATAGAGATCTCTGGCGTCGTTTAATTGAAAACGATGCATGTAAATGACACTTTTCAGCATTAATAAGCAAATATTTGTATGATTATTGGTGTAGCCAGGGGATTACGTTATTCAAGCTGTAAGTGCTTGGAGCCCTCATATCTCATATCTGATTCAGGCCGGGATCAAGCTGATCAAGCTGCCTGCTTGCCTGTTTACCTGATGCCTGCAACAGGTAAAGTGCTTTAACTAGTTTCTGGAAGTCAAATAAGCCTGTCACATAAAATTGAACAACAACAGGTTCAGCGAACTGATAATCAAGAAAATTTAATAAACGCAGATCTGATATAGTAAATCAAATAATTTGCTGATTGTTTGTAGATTTTAGAGAGCATTTTTGAAATTAGAAAGAACTTATTTTTAATCACTTTAGTTAATTTTCATGAATTGAGATGGTATAATCTGTTAAACCCTGTCTCATAATTATATTTATTCATTGTAAATGTTAAATACTCCACTTGTGCGTGTATATTAAATTTACAATTAATATCTTATGGTCCTGAGTGAGGTATTCATTTATCATGAATTTCAGTTTATCATCGTTGCGTATTTTCTTAGCTGGCTAATTCCAAGATACAAAACTTCTCAGCGCACTGACAAGTGACAACCTGACTGACTGCACAGCATTGACAAAATTATCTGAAATATGCAAGAAATATGCCAAAAGGCAGAGGGGAAACTGAAACGGCTAAGAAATTATGAGAGAGAACGGCAAAACAGGCGAAATCTTTGGCATTTGAAGAGACATTCTTATTTTTAGGTGACATGCCCTCGGTTGGACGTCTGACGCACTTGGGTTGCTCGTATATCTGGACTGTCAATCAGTTTTGAAAGTCATCGTTTCTGTTTCTGTTTATTTCTTTTATTTTCCATTTCATTTTATTTTCTGATTTTGATTTTGTTTTTACCCTTTTCGAGTTATAATCATAAGTATGTACTAATACTATGCTGTCGAACTGGTTTAATATATTCATTTTGTTGGATGTGATCTATTGATGAGAGCGTTTAAATTGACTTTGCTTAATGGTCTTACGTGATCACAGAAATGGCAAAACTATTTTATAATTGGCACCAGCATTTTTCACATTTTAGTGAATATCGAATTTCTTTTTACATTGTATTATGTAGTCATTTGAATAAGGTGTCGATATGATTAATAGCCAGATTGTAACCGAAGTATGATTTATGTGATATATTTGATGCTTTTAAACAAATACGTTATATTTATTCTAGTGATCTACGTTTTATTATAAAATTAAATATTGCATTAATAAGCAATTTAATTCAAATGCAAAAGAAAAAGTGGTGCAAGACTTTTCCTTTTTGCACTTGAAACATGTTGTTCTATAATGCAATAATTAATATTAATTCGAATGAATCTTGTTATTTTATAAATAGAAAAAAATTATATTCAAAAAGCGATAGTAAAGTTTGATACTATCCTATTTATTTGAAAATTCCCTAGCTCTTTAGAACTATTATCCAAGTGAAATGAGAATATTTCGAGTGTGGTGCTAGTATTATCTCTTATAATATTGAAATAACTGAGATTTGGAAAATAATATTGTCTGTTTATTAAAAGAATTAATTTTTTTAGATTTTTGAATTGTGAAATTATTGGGATTTGAAGGTAAATATCAATTAATTTTCTAGAATATTTAAAATATTTTTTTTTGATTTCAAAAACTTGTTTCACAACAGCCAAATTTTAGGTCTTTAATTGAACTAAGTATTCTCAAATAAATTTGTTACGGGATGTAAAACTCACCTTGTGGCTTGGGAACATTCCGTTTGAGCTGCATCCATTTGTAGGTTGGAATGTTGGTCGCGTGATTTGGCGATTTTGATTGTGAGCTCGATTGGTGCGTGGAGCTGTTGTTGCCAGCGGACGCAGATGCTGTTGAGGATGAGGTGGAGCTGCCAGGTGATGTGACGCCACCGCCACGCTGATTGCGGGCCATGCTCATGCCGTTGGGTGATAGCGCGTGCTGTGGCACAACCTGGTTGCTCGTAGCCTGTTGCTGTTGTTGCTGCTGTTGCTGTTGCTGCTGCTGCTGATGGTGTTGCTGTGCCTGCTGCGCGCTGGTAGTCAAACTGGCCAGATGACCATGGCTGAGAGTGTGATGCAAATGGGCGTGGGGATAGTCCATGGCAATGCCCGCGTCTAGGGCATAACCACCGCCCATATGCTGATGATGATGCCACATTTGTGGTGTCGCTTGCTGCTGCCCGGCAGCCAGCTGCATCATGGGATCCTGATCGTCCAGCAACAGACCCGGTGGCGCTGCTGCGTATCCTGCATGCAGGACCGCTGCATATTTCTCCTCGATTTGGGTGCCATAGCCAAGTGGTTGCGTCTGCGCCTGCTGTGCCACACTGGGCGAATAGAGGCAGTCCAGATTCGTGTACATCATGCCATTCTCGGAGCTGATGATGGGCGCATGCGCATCCATTGCCTGCTGCTGTTGCTGCTGTTGTTGCTGTTGCTGCTGTGTGGCATTGGCGGCTGTCACTGGCGAATTGTTGGCGGGTGGCGGCACCGTTGCCACTGCCGCTGTGGCGTAGTACGAGTGCACCGAGTCGCTCTCGTAGTAGGAGTCGGCGGGCGAGTGACTGCTGGGATGCAATGGAGTACTATTCGCAGCTGCTCCTCCTCCGCTGGCTGTCGTGGTGATTCCATACTCCGCCGCACTGGGACTGAACAGATGCGAGTGGGGATAGAGTTGATGTTGTTGCTGCTGCTGCTGCTGCTGTTGCTGCTGCTGGGCAAGTGGATGTTGCAGCTGGTGCTGTGCTGGAGGCGGCGTTAGTTGTTGCTGCTGCTGATAGTAGTTGGGCGAGTTGCTGTCGTAGCCATTGTAGGTCAGTTGTTGTTGGTGTTGCTGCAGCTGTTGCTGTTGCTGCTGGTGTTGCTGCTGCTGTTGTTGTTGATGCTGCTGTTGCTGCTGTTGTTGCTGCTGCTGAAGGTGGTGGGTCGGAGAGGGAAAGTAGTTGCTGCCATAGCCATCATAGGCCGTGGCAGTGGCATGTGGATGATGATGCGGATGGTTGCCGTACATGCTGCTAACGTCCATCATATTGTATGCCAAACTGCACTCAAAAAATTCTATTGCCTAAAACAAGTGAAAAATTGCCTAAAATTTGATCTAACGTAATTTGAATTTGTGAATATTGCCTAAAATAAGTAATGTGTTTTCTAATTTCAAATAACTAATATATCAATTCGACAAATATTGGAAGATTTTACGTTAATTATTGAAAACTTAATGCATTAAATACATGAATTAGTTAAATATTGGTTAACTTTACGTTAATTTTTGAAAATTTAATATATTTTAGAAATTGTATTTAATATTAATATCTTATTTATACTTAGTGTTTAGTTTAATTTATGCAACTTATACTATTTTAGGCAATATATTTAATTTTTGTTATTTTAAAATTGACTGCTTTAGGCAATATTTTTTGATTTTCAAAAACACATTCAACTAACTTTTTGCAAAACAAGTATTTTGAGAGTGGGCCAACAGTTTGTAGAAACAGAGGCAAAGCAAGTGCTCCAGCACAAATGAATATTTTGCTTAGAACACGCGGATAATATTTGATTTTTTATACACTTTGGCACACTGACACAAAACAGTATTATACGAGTGTGAAACACGCCATTACAGTTGAAGTAACAGTAAATTTTGATAGAAACTGTCTCAGTTTCAGTTCCGACGGTCTTTCTACTGACCACGCGACGATTCTCGAACTTCGTGCTGCATGCGCGCTAACCAAGTCGTGACTGATTGCTGGCCCGGGACAGCCAACCCAGGGCAACACACACTGGCGACACTCTACCAGCAGCCAGGCCACGCCCAGCACAAGCAACAGCTGTTGTCTCGCTCGCACTACTCACATGTGTTGTGCATGAATATGGCTGCAGTAGCGCTAGCTCGCTCGCTCTGCTGTGTACGTGCAGGGCAAGAGTTCTTATCAGTGGGCCCCGGTTCGGGGGTTAGTCATTACCGGTTTTGGCAGTTTGCTGTTTTTCATTTAGTTTTTTGCCAGTCCCTGGGCAAATGCTGATATTAGAGTTACGCCCATGTTCATGTCTTATTTAACTGGAAACTACAAACGTACAAACGTATATACTTCATGTGTGTATGTGTGTATTCTGTTTTTTCTGACACTTTTGGCACGTTTTGTTATTTTGCGTTTTTCGCACCTACACAACCAAATCCCAAATGAATTGACAGTTGCAGGTACGAGTACTGTTCAAAATTCGGCAACGAAGCTCTCTGAATTCGGAACGGGATGTACCAACTGTGCAGCTGTCAATCGTCATCGTCATCGTCATTTCCACATATGACAGCCCATCTATGTATTGCGGAATTTAAATCGCCTTCGTCTCCTTCTCCTTCTCCGATTCCGACTCAGAGTTTAAGTCTGACTCAGTGGGATGCAATTCGTAGGCGCCCCCTACGAGTCTGTCACACTGCCCAGATAGAGATACAACATTGAGATATCTTTATGGCCCGAACCGGCATTGCACCTTTCACGCACAATGCATCATCTTTGGCTGCCTGCCTGTCTCTCTGTCAGTCCTTCAGTCTGGAAAACTTTTGTGTTTTGTATTTCTTCTCTTTTTTTTTGGTTTTTGTACAAGTTGATTGACATTTTCACAAGTTTTTGTCGTGTACTCGTAGTTGGTGGTTTCTACTGGCCGTGCCCAAGCCCAAACCCAATCCCATTCCAATTCCCATTCCTAACTCAAAAAACAACAACAACATCAACTTGCTTATGTAGAGTTGTTGCACAGTCTCGTCCTTTTGGGTCTTTGGCCAGCGCTCCAAGGTGATTCGTTATATTTTCGGACAGCAGCAATTAATACTAACAGGATGTGTGTGTTTTTGTGTTCAGCTTCCAAATGATCCCAGCTACTCGGCCAAGTGTTCATATCCCACCTACATGTGGACACTACAATACCAGGATGAGTTTATTATGTTATCTGCATTTTGTGTTAGTTTGGGAAAAGTTTGAAAACTTTATTTGTAATCTAAAGGACTCCAGATATTGACCATTACTTATTTATCTCTTCATATTTATGCAGAAATATATTTAAATTTATGCAGACCTACATACCTCTATTGAGTATAAATAGTCACGGCTTAATATAAATATTTCGATTCAGTTATTGACTTTATGAGCACTTAATATTATTCGTACTCAGATATGAGTGAATGTTTGTCGTGCAGGCATAATTAACTGATAATATTTATTTATTTATGCTGATTAAGTTTATATTGATTTAATTGCAAAGCAATTAATACACTTGAAACCCTATTAACAATAACAGGTGGCTATGTGACCTCTAACTAATTCAAACGATTAATTGCAAATAAAATAATTTAATACATATTTTGTGATAGATTTTAAAAATGTGCAAAGCTGTAATTCTTAAGGGAAACCATGTAGTAAATCTTGTTAATGAAGAAAATTCAATATTGAATACATAATATTTAAATGAAATTGTATTTTAGCAGTGTACTATAAGAAATTTTTTCCATTTCTATACTATAGAAATTTTAATGGGAAATACTGAGCAAGGGGTTGATAAAATGAAATATTTTAGGAATTTCAGTTTAATTCGTTTAATTTCAGACCCAAGATATTGGTCTAAAATTGTCAGAAATTTTTGAAAAATAGTTAAGAAATATCATCTCCGGCCCCTTCTGAAGTATGTAATTTTAGGATTTCAGTTATAATATCATAGCTCTTCAGCTAGTTTTTAAATATTGGGTGAGTTCTAATAAATTGATTTATTTTGAATATATATGTATATTTCATAGCTTACAAAATATCTTATTATCATGGTTTTATGAGAATTTTTGAAAAGATTCACAGCGATATATTTAATGAGTTGGATTTGTCAATCTTTTATAAACTACAAATTGTTATTAGATTTATGCATTCGATTAAATCGAGTAATTAAAACACTTTCTTAGCCCCTTATGGAACCATTCACTTAGACAGTTTACATGACTTAAAGCTTTAGATCAAGTGGAATGGGGGCACTCTAGTCACAGGTAAGTCAAGACATCATTAATGTCTGTGAGTGCAATTGAGGCCGTCGGAAGTATGACAAGTGGATTTGATGGCTACTTAAGAAGGCGTCAATGGACAGACGTCGATCGACTGAATTGTCGTCTAAACTAATTACAATTGTTACAAAAAAAAGCCAAGTCAAAAGTGACCAAAGTTGACGCCAGTAGATGGGGCGCCATCGGGTTACAAGGCGACTTTCCAAGTTGTTGTAACTTCTCACCCGAAACGGCAGCTGGCCATATGACAACGGGGGTTGGGGACGTGACGAGTAACGGTAACAGGCGTAATTGGCGCTGCACAAATTGATGGATTGCTTGGCGCCGACTGTCACAGCTCCCAGTCCATGTCCATGTTCATGTCCAAGCCATTCGGCGGTATTTTTTGTAGTTTTTTCTTTGTAAGTTTTTGTTTTTGCTTTTGGTAAATCGATATTTGTGCCATTTTTTGACTTTTGTTGGTCGTTTTCAATTCTGTAATGATTAATTAATTGTACGCACTTATCAGATTCGACTGTTAATTGTTACTGTTGCCTGTTGCATTGACGGATACGCCGACTGAGTCTGAGACCCAGACGGAGCCTGTCGCCAAAATGTTAACGGCTCTAAAGCTGAGCTCCTTTAATTGAATACATAATTACAGGTCGACCAGACGACCCCATTGTTTTCTTTTATTAATACAATTTTAAGCTTATTTCTGGTCATTTATTTGAGTAAACAAAATATGTAATTACAACTTGAATTCATCACAAATAAATCTTTTCAGAGTTTTGTCTACTGTTTATGAACAAAAGATATATGACACCTTGTGCCATGATTGATAGATGTAATAATGTAAAGTACCAGTACTTTTAATTCTCCATGTGGAGAAACAATTTAAGTAAGAATCATATTTAGATTGGTACAGCTCTTGCATGACTAAGGTCTAAGACTAAAGTAAAACTGTGAAAACAACGTAAGCGAAATATTCCCAAAAAATGCCAATCTGTACCTCAAGCATCATTTAAGAATACAAAAAGTTTTCCTAAAAATATGTTTATAATTTTTTTAAAACTGCTGTTGAAGTTTACGATATTTTCGCGGTCAGGGACTGATATTTATATACAGATTGATGTATGTAAATGTAGAGATATAAATATAATCCTCTTAGGACTATAATTTTTACCGCACGTAATTCTTTAAAGACAAACTACATTCATATTCTTTCATTCATATTTGTGACAAATTTATTGCCATATTAAATTCTTATTAATAAATCAAAGCATTTTAAACAATATGAGTATTTATTTATTAATAAATTTAGTTTTCTACAGCTTTTTATATATGAATATAATTGACTTCATAATAATTAAATTAAATCCTATTATAGTCGAGCTCATAACTTTTAATAAAAATATATTTTTTTTTATGTGTCCAATGTCCACCCATTACAAATGTTTTTATTGAATAAATATCATTTACGATACTTTTGCTTAGATAAATTGTAATAATTTAGTTGAAATAGTACGTATAAATAAGTTTAAATAACGTTATCTTATCGCACAATGCAAAATGGTTGTTTATCGAACTATTTGTGACCAAGTGTAATGAATTTTGCCCTTTGGAGCTCTTTCGAAGTGAGTTGCCCATTTAATATTCAAATTATAATGTAGAAATACAAAATTATACATATTTTTAAGTAGAAGCTAATCTACTTACACATACATATGGTACATATTTTCATAGCATGAGTCCATTTATTTATTTGATTGTTTACATTGACCATAAATACGCCACTGACCTTGGCTATTTGTAATTCAAATTTATGCAAAGGTTCGACATTCGTGATGTTCGTATCAAAATTCAAACAACTTTAATATGAGGAAAACTCTTGAATATTTCTTTCATTTTGCACGCGGATAAAGTGAGAGTGAGACAACTAGATGTGCACCTCTTATCCGTTGCTCATATGAAATCAGCCAATGGGAAGCGAGGTGGCAAGGTACAGACGTCGATTGGGTATTAGCACAACCCTTATTTGTTACAGCTTCAGACTGTGTCACAGTAAAGACAGCTGCACAGAAGGGAGTAAAATTATATCCCATATGCCCTTATGCTGCAGTTAAAAAATCAGTGGCCAAATTTGTGCAGATGCTAACTGAATACAAGAAGATTGTGTTGTTATACAAATTGAGTTGTCGGATATTAAAGTGTTGACAATATGCCTTTAAAGATAAAACCCAAAAGTCTTGCGAATCATATATAAATAGAAATTTACAAGTTCAAACACATTAAAAGTAACTCAAATGGGCGTAAGTAATAAGTTGGCGGGTTGAAAATTGAATCTGTATCGTTGCACACATGCAACTTTTTACAACAAATTAAAAGAAAAAGTATATCTGCGATTTATGCTTTGATTGTGCCTTTAAGCATGTGAATCTGTAGAAAATTTTTGTGATTAGTACGCCTGTCAATGTTATGTTAAAAACAACCTCTAATATTTAATTTCTTTCATTTATTTGAGTTAATACAGACAATTTTAAAACATATTAGTTTAAGGGAACATTAAAATGGATAACGTTATTCAATTATTGTCAGACAGTTTAATTACTCAAAATAAAAATAAATTTTTAGAACTTACCTAAGTATGCGTGTTTGCTTGTAAAGATCCCATAAATACATGACCCTTTAAAAAGTGATTTAAAAATTATTACAGGGTATCTACGACTGACCAGACCACTAGAACACTCTTCTATAATTCGTAAAATAATCTAATCAATCGTGCTGCTTTCGTCACTAGCGCGGACTCTCGTCCGCAGTGATTTGTACAGGAACGAAAAGTAGATGACAATTTTAATTCATTTATAAGCGCCATCTGTGGGTAAAAATTAATTTAACAAATTGTAATGCATACTTTCAGGCATAAACAGAAAAAGATTTATTATGTTGCGCATTATTAAGTTGCCCTAGAAAGCTTTATGGATTCAGTGCGAATAATGACAAAAATAAATATCCAGTTAATAAATTATTGTAGTCAACAAATATATTATTTTTATTACATTGTTGCATTTATACGTAAAATTTTCTTCAAAACTTGTGTAGTTTTCATTTAGGTTTTTAAAGATCTTAGGCAAATACTTATAATTATAATAAAATTTGCAATTATTTTGGTCTGCACGTTATTGACTGAGGTGACAGATGCACTTTTTAATTTGGCATCGAATGCAAAAGTCAATTACAAGACCAGATGATGTCGGAAACCTGTCGATGGCTGATAAACTAGTTGGAATCGTCTTAAATTAGTGCAAGTCTGGAGGTCGGACATGACCTTGCCACAGGATGGTAACAGGTATTGGGGATCTGGCAGTGGCATTGACTTTGTGTTCGATTGAACTGCAACAGCAGTGGCCTATATAAAAGGGTCTACCGATCTCAAGAGCACTTGTATCACTTCAGCAGTCGTCAAGGAAGAGTGCTAAATATTGTTTCAGTTATGTTTTCCAAGGTAAAATTTAAAATGCACTTATAAATTCTGTAATTTAAATATTTTATTATTTTCCATAAGGTTATTTTGATTGTGGCTCTCTTTGCTTTGGCCAGCGGTGGCCTGTTGCCCAGTAAATCAGCGAACAGGGAGGACACGTTCGATGCACATCCTCGCTACGAGTTTGGTTACGATGTGGCGGATGCGGTCAGTGGCGATGTCAAGTCCCAAAAGGAAACACGTGACGGCGACTTGGTCCAGGGTCAGTACTCACTGAACGACGCCGATGGCTATCGACGCATTGTCGACTACACGGCCGATGCCGAGCGTGGTTTCAGCGCGGTGGTGCGACGTGAGCCACTGACTCCAGTTGCCGCTATTCCGGTTGCCGCAGTGTCGGCGAAAAAACCAAAATCAACTCTACTGACACCCAGACTACAGCCAGTTCAACCAGTGGTGGTCAGAAGCTATGTCACACCCACCTTGATCCACCACGCGCCAGTGGCACATGTTGTTCATGCTGTCCACCAACAACAGCAACCCACAATTGTCGCACATCACGTGCCACATCTGTTGAAATCATCGATACACGCTGCTCATCCACAAACTATTTCATATGTGTTCCAACACTAGAGAGAGACAAAGTCTGATATCATATAATATATATAGACTGCAATGAACGTTTACTGTTTATGAATAAATCGTCTATAAATCGATATGAATATAATCTATTTTTTTTTTCAGTTTAAGTGAAGAGTTGATGATTGATATATTTCTTTGGGACTTTTTTACATATATCATCCTTATACTTTGATAACATTTTGAAATTATTATTTAATATTTAGTGATTAGTTTATCTGTCCTAGAAAGTATTTTTGTTCTTTTGTCTACCCTATACATAGAATATTAATATATTCTAACTCTTCTGGAAATTGTGCATACCAATATTTTTAAAACGGAAATTTGAAGATTTGATCATATTAATGCATGGTTTCGAATATTTCCAATAGATCTGTTCAGTCGAAAAGCAAGAATTTTTTAATACAATATGCGTAACAAAAATGGAGTTTTGTTCAATTAACAAAAAAAATCTTATGTAAGCTTCAGTTTAGATTTCTATACGCATAATACAAACATTTAATGATTGGACATTGATCGGAAGTTGGAAGGTGGCGACAATAAAAAATTAACCATATGAAATCCAATTAGAGCTCGAATCGAACGCCAGTACCCAAATACATAAATGCTTAAGGTCGCTGCTGCTGGGGAGACAATTGTATATGTATGGGTGGGTGTATCTGTGTGGATAAGTGTGTATGGGTAAGTGTGTGTGTGCATGCAAGTGCACAGAGAGCTGCGCAGTCAATTTGAAAAACCGTTGTTATGCATTTGCGCATGCGCTGCATACGTTATTAATAATTACGATGTGTGTGTGTTGTTGTGCATGTGATGCGTGTGTGTGTATGTGTGTAAGCTTTTCGAAAGCGAAAACCAAATGAGCAATCGCATCGATTTAGCAGCTCGTCTCGTCGTAGTGCACGTTTGAGTATGCGACTTCTGAGTGTCTGGGGCCAATTTTAATTCGGCTCGAGTGCGTTCAATTCAATCAAGAAGGCATTATGCCTTCAACTTTGTTGTTATTGTTGTTGTTGTTGTCATTGCTTTGTCACTTGTGTTAGCCTTGGCTAATAATGTGCTTGGGCCGATCGTCTTGGCCCACAACACCTGCTTCACCTCCTCCTCCTTCCAGCCATGAGTGCTTCTAGTCTTGGTATTTTTTAGTATTGGTATTTTGTAGTTTTGTATTGTCGCCGTCGTTTTGTGACGCAAGTGGCACGCATTTGGTTACGAATTCGGGCACATCGCCTCGAATGTGGTGCGATGTTGTGCGATGTGGTATATAAGCCCCAGTTGGACACTGTTCAAATCAGTTCAACACCAATTACGGTATCTAGAGCAACAACAACCCAAACAATCCAACAATGGCATTCAAAGTAAGCCCATCCTCCCACCTTAACACGGGAATTTATTAAAAGAACATAAAGGATATTTAATTGTCCTCTGCTGTGCAATGTGAAAAGTGATTTAAGACAGTGTGTTCTATGTTCAATTGCAGTTCACCATTCTCTTCGCTGCTTGCATCGCCGTGGCCAGCGCTGGCGTCGTCCCAGTTGCCACTCCCTTGGCCGCTGTTGCCCAGGTGGAGGAGTACGATCCTCATCCCCAGTACACCTACGGATATGATGTTAAGGATGCGCTCTCTGGCGACTCCAAGACCCAAGTGGAGACTCGCGATGGTGACATCGTCCAGGGCCAATACTCGCTGAATGACGCCGATGGCTACCGCCGCATTGTGGACTACACCGCCGACCCCATTAACGGCTTCAACGCTGTGGTGCGCCGTGAGCCTCTTGTGGCTGCTGTGGCAGCTGCTCCCGTTGTCGCCGCCCCAGCGCCCGTTGTCCGTGCCGCTCCCCTGGCCGCTGCTGCCCCCTTCGCCTACGCCGCTGCCCCAGCACCAATTGTGAGGGCCGCCGCTCCTCTGGTCGCCGCTGGTCCAGCCCTCGTCAAGACCCAGTTCGCTTCGCCACTTATCTCGTACGCCTATTAACTGATCGATAGGTGATGCCCGACCCGATAATTGCCGTTAGTTGTTATTGAATAAAGAATGTGATGTCATAGAAAATTCTTGCGTTTTCCTTAATCATATTTTATTTTCATCTTTTCCCTCTGCCAACTGATTTTTGTCTACGTCAAATAAATAAATATATAAATAGATAAATACATATAATTAAATAAATAAATAAACCAATAAATAAATAAACAAATAAATAAATTTATTTATTAATAAACAAATAAATCAATATATAGATAAATAAATATAAACAAATAAATGTATTTATTAAGTAACTAATAAATAAAAATACTTGTCAAAGTGTTCATATAATTTAAATTAGCTCAAAAGATCTGAATATTTTAGAAATTTATTATGATCATAATCACAGATGAACCCTATTTCAAAAATAGATTTATTTTTGAAAAGCTGTAACAAATAACTCAAATCATTATTCTGAAGCAATCTTTTTGTTTATATGAGATTTCGTAATGTAAACAGTAATTAAAAACGGTTAGTATTTAAAATAAAAGAACCAGTTCCTATATTTGAATACAACACAAACCATTCCAATTATTGTAAAAACTTAAAGGGGCCCCTAGTTCCCAAAGAAATTAAAAAACATTACATGCAGTAAGCCATTTGACTTTCGCTCTTCCAGTGTGTACTCTGTACATACTCTTTTCAAGGTCGCGTTCGACATTGAACCACTTTAAAGGGCCATTAAGACCAGAAGAAAGAATCAACTGAAAGCATAAACAACAAAATGAACAGCAAAAAAAACAAAACAACAATAACAAAACACAGCAAAGCAATGTAAACGGTAATGTTAACATACATATTTGATTCACGGCTGCGGCTACGTGAGATGCCCAAAAAAATCACTTAAAGTTGGCCGAGAACGAGGCAAGCGGACAAACACAACGGTTAAAATTGCGAATATGAAGTTGTGTTCAGACTTGGCAACAATTTAAGTGTCAACTTGCTTTCGAGTTTTCAATAAATCATGGAATATCAAGCATTACTTGATCGATTGTGTTAATACAATGGAGTTATAAGTTTTGTAAATGTTATTACAGATGGTATAACTATAAACTAATTAATTATTTATTAAAAAATATTTTTGTTTTAGTATTTATATATCGAAGTAGTTAAAAATGCCAGATTAAAGACTTTTGAAGCTCAATTTCTCTTTTCTAAATCTAATTATATTCATACAAATTACTTCAAAATACTTTCGATTTTTATACAACTTGTGATTTTTATTGGACAACATTTGTTGTCAGTATTTTGGTAGTGTGAACACGCTTAAAGTTTGTTGTGCTTTATGCGCTTTGTTGTAATCGCCTTGTGGTTTTATGGGCCAGGTACATGGACAGGCCAAGTGGCCACCTCGACTGGGTCTTTTGTGGATTTCAAAGCAACTGTAATTGTAATTGGTATGGAACGTATTCGGTTGTGTTTTATTTTATTTTATTTTTTATGATCTGCTACTGCTGCTTGGGACTTAACATGGGAACGGGTGCGAGCCACGAACATGTCATCGGGTAGTCGGACACGAATTGATCGTAATTAACCATAAAACCTGACTTTGACCTTAACACTCGAAATCGCTGGTCACTTGTCGCCGGTCAGCTGCAACTGCAGCTGGAGGACAAACAGGCGGCGACTTCGGGCCATGCCCATGGCATAGTTGGGCGTACGGCTGTTTAAAAAAACACGTTCATATGTGTAACAGATGTTAAGCTAAGAGAAGACACAAAAACAAAGAGCGCTTGTGACTTGCCTTATCAGTTGGCTGCTATCTTGACGATAACACAATGGCAACGATTTAAATTTTAAAACAATTGCGTTCGCCGTAAATCATTCTGAAATTCACTCGTAAAATTGGGCGTTGCATTTGGCGAAAGGCCCCAAAAACCAAAACCGAAATCGTATTGACCTTAACTTGTTGTCTTGGCTCTTGAATTTTGAGTACTATAATACGTCCGCATCAATTTGCGGTGATTGGTGTAAATGGAAATGGTGCGATTACCAGGCAGATGGTGACTGTGACTGTGGGCTGTACAATTTACAATAATGAGCTGGAAGCGTGCAATCTGCGTCAGAGCTGTCTGCAATTGATTTAAAGTATATGCTAGTGATGGTTGTGCTCCTATCTGATCTACCGTATGCCATAATTGACTTGTGAATTGCCGTTGACTACGTGATCTTAAGCATTTTTGGAGTGAGCATTGTTTATTTAATTGAATTGTACTATATTCCATTAATGGGATAATTGTTGTATCTTTCTGTAATTTCTAGTATTACTAAGATTTCCTATTTAATTTAAAATATATATTTATAGTTTGTTGATTAAAATAGAATTTTCCGATTAACTCAGAAATAATATGTAACACTAGTTTACAAAATACAAAAAAATTTTTGCTTTTCATGTCTGAGTGCACTTTTCTTATGGACTTTGGCCCACTAAACACGAAAATCGCACTTAAACATTTTTTTATGGAAGCGTTTTCGAAATATTCAGGTTTTTCCAAATTTTCGAAGTTGCTCTCACATTTTAGAGTATACCACGAGATCTAATTTACCGATGCGGTCAAAAAAGCACTCAAATTAAAGGTAACTAATCGCTTTACAACTTTTTTTCATATAGTTTTGAGATCGGCTTAGTAGTTCAGAAGCTAGCGACTTTTAAAAGTTCTAAAATCCTGTTTTTCTGTGATTTTTTGAGCTCGAGAGCTCACAAATTGCTCTAAAAAAAATAGATATCGCAAAGGTTAAAATTTGTTTTGAGTATTTAGCGTAAAGCTAACACTGTTACAAAGAAAATAGGCAACTGTTTATGAGAATCCATGGATAAATGGCGGAGATATACGCTTTTCAGTGAAAGAATATAAATCATCTTTTTAACGATTTTCTAGTTTGGTTTGTATGGCAGCTATATGATACAGTGGTCCGATTTAGTCCTAACTTTGTCAGGATGTATGGGACCATAACATATGCTGGTTGAGTAGGATTTGTTAAGATATTTCAAGCAACAAAAAAGTTTTTACCTTTGCGATATCTATTTTTTTTAGAGCAATTTGTGAGCTCTCGAGCTCAAAAAATCACAGAAAAACAGGATTTTGGAACTTTTAAAAGTCGCTAGCTTCTGAACTACTAAGCTGATCTCAAAACTATATGAGAAAAAGTTGTAAAGAGATTAGTTACCTTTAATTTGAGTGCTTTTTTGACCGCATCGGTAAATTAGATCTCGTGGTATACTCTAAAATGTGAGAGCAACTTCGAAAATTTGGAAAAACCTGAATATTTCCAAAACGCTTCCATAAAAAAATGTTTAAGTGCGATTTTCGTGTTTAGTGGGCCAAAATCCATAAGAAAAGTGCACTCAGACATGAAAAGCAAAATGGCTGTAAACTAGTGTAATAAATGATAATTTTAAAGATATTCTGGGAGAGTGTAATAAATATTAAAACGGAATTTAACTGATACCTCAGATAATTCATAATAACTGATATAATTTCTAGATTTCATTGTCGATCTCCTTCAATCTCTATCCTGTTTTCTCATATTTTTTATGAGCTCTCCTGCTGTCTTTTCCATTCAGAAACTCTTTGTGTATATGCTTAGAAATATGCAACAATTTATTCAATTTAAGGACATAAAGATGGCTTCAAACAATGTCGAATGGCTGAAGATGATCTCTAACTTAGTGATGGTAGGCAACGGGAGCAGCCACAGTCTTGACCACATGATCGACGGGCACACGGTTGACGACGGCATTGAAGCCATTCTCGGGATCGGAAGTGTACTGGACGGTGCGCTTGTAGCCATCGGCATCGATCAGGGAGTACTCGCCACGGACCACATCACCATCGCGTTCCTCGACCTGGCTCTTGGAGTCGCCGGAGATGGCATCCTGGACATCGTAGCCAAACTTGTACTGGGGATGGGGATCGTATTCATCGTCGTGCTTGGCCAGAACTTGATGGCCATGGGCTACGGCAACTGGAGCATGGGCAACAGCCACTGGGGCGTGGGCATAGGCGACAGCTGGAGCAGCTCCATGGTACACCTGCTGGACGGGCACGACACCAGCGCTGACGGCGGCAACGAGGGCAAGGATGGCGAAGAACTGCAAGGATTCAAATGACTATAAGTTAAGATTCAAAAAAGGATTTTGTTCAGATAGATGGAGCTTACCTGGAAGGCCATGGCGATTTGGTTTGATGGCTGAGCGAATATCCGAATACTGATGCGAAAGCTGAGATGCTGTGGAATGATTTGCAGACCGCGAACCACACGGTTTTATACTCTAAAATGTAACTCGCGAAATTGAAATTATTTTTGTTATTACTGTTATCTTTTTTTCGCTTTTGCACAATACATTTTTGTCACTTGTATTTTCTTATTTTTTTTTTTTTTGCTGATTTATCGACTCCAAGCGAGGTAATTACGAATATGAGCAGATATACTCGTATGTACATAAATTTATGCAATATCTGCGACATGTAAATGTGTGCAGATTAGTGTCATAGTTAAGTGGTACCCACAACAACCACACAACCACACCTTCTCCAACTGCTGTGGCTTGACCGCGGGCCATTTGTGACTTCAGCGCTTTCACAATTTCACCTTGAAGGTGATATCGAATTAACTGCATGTATTTAACCATTTATTGAATTGACAGACCTTTAAAACTGAACGCCATATCATTTAAGAGTAATTTTTATTTTTAATCTAGCATAAATAATGACAGACAAAAAACTCAAATAAAAACATTGAATCAAACTAATTATTATTCAAGAAGAGAAAGTATATTTTCTCGATTTACGTTTTAATTCTTTAGTTGATTTTAAGATTTTCTTAAGTTGTTTTGGAGTTTTTCTGGAACTCTCGTCAAAAAATTTAAACTATATCTGAGTTATTTTAGAAAATAAAAATGTCATTGGCTTTCCTTAAATTCCAGTTCAACTAAATGTTGGAACCAAAGAACTCCCAATGAATTCAGTACTTTCATTCTGATGCCCATTCACTATTAAGAAAAACAACAGTAATTTTTTTAAAAAACAATCACATTTAGTTTCCAAATCATAAACCGAGCATTCACTCAAATCGTAGGTCAGGAGTTGAAAGTTTACAGGTTCCTAACGGCATAGGCTGGTGCTGTGTATCTCAGGGGGGCGGCAATGGCAGGAGCTGCAACTGCGAGGGGAGCAGAGCGGACCAGAGGGGCGGCGACTGCGAGTGGGGCAGAGCGGACGAGGGGTGCGGCAACGGCAACTGGAGCGGCTGATCGGACCAGAGGGGCGGCAACGGCAACGGGGGCAGCCTTGACCAAGGGCTCGGTAACGGCGACGATGGGTTCGCGGCGGACGACGGCGTTAAAGCCATTGAGTGGATCGGCGGTGTAGGTGACGGTGCGACGGAAGCCATCGGCATCGATCAGGGAGTACTCGCCACGGACAATGTCGCCGTCGCGCTCCTCGTATTGACCCTTGGAGTCGCCGGAGAGAGTGTCCTGGACATCGTAGCTGTAGGAGTACTGTGGATGGGGATCCACCTCCTCGAGCTCCACCTGCTTGGCGAGAACGGGCGCGTTTGCCACGGCGACGGGTGCGACGGTTCTCAGCACGGCTGCCTGGGCCACGGCGAGCATAGCCAATGCGAATGCGATCTGTGAATGATCAAGATGAGATGAGAGTTATTGGTATCCTAGCGTAATCCACAAGTCGCCAGGACTCTTTAACTACCTTGTAAGCCATTTTGATTGGATTTAATTGGTGGTTTACTCGGTGCTGTGTGAAGCTAAAGCTGAACACTGAATGTCTGCCCAAGTGCTGGCCATAATGTTATATAGTCAATCCGGTGACATTGATGACACCTAATTGGAATTCATTTTTGGCACTCCAAAGCCCCTCCAAAGTCGCTGGTATTGAAAGTGCATTTCGGTGGACAGTTCCAACTCATTCATTCATTCATCACGTACTAATGTCACGTACGTTCTTCAGTTCTCCAGGTCGACATCGAGACTCGTTTAAATGGGAATCTTATAATTAAAAACCCATACTGCATATTATATATTTATTTGTACTACTCTGCACAGTTTACAGTTATTGCACAAATCAATTTAAAATTAATGGTGTGCGAATAATCGAAAACAACTTTGGATTTTCAATCACTATGCGAATCGACTTGTAATCAAAAGTTTTAAATACATTATCTCAATTAATGAAAGACTTTTGGGTTTTTTTGAAACAGCTATGAATTTTAAAAATTAGATTTATATAGATTTATTATATTATATTATTTTTTAATATTAATTACAATTAATACTATTGGAAGAAAGATAATTGATAAATGACACATAATATTTCATTACTTAACTAATAATTTGGTTAAAAAGCTCTATATTGAAATAAAAATAAAGTACTATATGTATTAGAGTATTTAGTAATCTTTCTGAAATAAAAAGAATATAATAAGTAACTTTTAATTTAAATGGGTTCTTAGTTGTATGATAATATTAGACATTAGTTTTCGTTGTTAATATTATCATTATAGCTTCAAATAACATTAAATATTTGTTTATAAATTAGAATAAAAATTTTCTAATAATTCAAATACAATCAATATGTTTAGATCGTAATTCATTTTAATTATTTTTTTTTCAATTAGTATGACTTTTAGATTCCCAAATATTTCGGAAAATAAAATTAAAAGCAGAATTAATCAAATTAAACAGTTTTAATAGGCCAATTCTTCACGGCTTAGAATTGTTTAACATGTTTAATGTCGGATTTGCATCTGAATGCAGCTTGAAGAAAAAACCAGTTTTTGCACCCCCAAAATAATTGAATTTATTTGGATGACAACACACAAAAATCTACGAACGACACTCTATGTGCCATTCGTATCTGTATTCGGCCTCAATGCTACATTTTCCACACTTATTGCACTAATTACACGACTTCGGACACGAAGAAAGACGGCTCCGATTCGGTAGCTTGGGGTCTCTAAGATCGCTCTATATAAGCGCTCGGTGGGAAGCACAAGTCACAGTTCAGTTCGCTCTCCGCTCTCAACAGTATCCCAAAACAAATCTCAGACGCAATGGCATTCAAGGTATGCCCACAAAATATTTAGCAGTTCAGATTTCCACTACTACCACTTATTACTTTCAGTTCGTCGCACTCTTCGCTCTGATAGCCGCCGCCAGCGCCGGCGTACTGCCCGCTGCCCAGGTCTACCATGCTGCTCCAGCCGTGGCCACCTATGCCGCCCCAGCTGCAGTGGCCCAGCATGTGATCACCAAGGCTGCCGAGGAGTACGACCCCCATCCTCAGTACAAGTACGCCTACGATGTCCAGGATGCCCTCTCCGGCGACTCCAAGAGCCAGGTGGAGGAGCGCGATGGTGATGTGGTCCGTGGCGAGTACTCCCTGATCGATGCCGATGGCTACAAGCGCACCGTCCAGTACACCGCCGATCCCATCAACGGCTTCAACGCTGTGGTCAACCGCGAACCCCTCGTCAAGACCGTTGCCGTTGCCCCCGTCGTGAAGACCGTTGCCGCTGCTCCCGTTGCCCACTACGCTGCCCCCGCCGTGGCTCACTATGCCGCTCCAGCTGTGGTCAAGACTGTGGCCCCAGTTGCCCACTATGCTGCCCCTGCTCATGTGGCTCACTATGCTGCCCCAGCTGCCCACTATGCCAGCTATGCCGCCCCCGCTGTTGCCTACCATCATTAAAAGCGTTAAGCTCGCCGTGATTTGTTATAGTTAAATGTCGAAGAATAAATGTTAAAAGTACTTTCAAAGCCATCATATTTTAATTGAGAATAGGACTCCAACTAGGAATTATAATTAGCCGATTAGGCCCACACACCCCAACCGAAGTGCCTTCGGCCAAAACTGTTGCCAACTCAATTTGATGTGACATTGAAATTCCACATTCGTCAATTACGACTTCATTTGTTACATTCGCCATGAAAATTAACAAATCCTATTAACAAATGAAAAATGCGAATTCAAGCTATTTAATCTTCCATTATTTGGGTAATCAAATCTTGTAGATATTTGTATTTATTGGATTTGCTTAATTCATATTATCTTATTCCATTTTCGTACTTGGCGAATTGTTACCGAGTTCACTTTCAGTTTTGGGTTCCCAATTCCATTTAAAACATGACTTAGACTATTTTATGGTAACTCGTTTGACGCTGGTCAGACGCACAACAAGCCGAAGAGATGGAATTGATATTAACGCAATAAGAACTACTAATTGCTTCAATCTTGTGTATATTTTTAACTTTTACTCACTGTATTTTATTACGGTCATAAAATAGAGTTGAATTGTTAGCGAAAGTCTGTCGGGTAATTTTATACTCAAAATAACTTAGAACATTTTAATTTAATTAAATAGGACTAAAAAATTAAAAATTGGGCAACTTTAGACGATTTTCAAAATATTAGATTTCTGTAAAGTAATATGTTAATTTTGGAATAGTATACCTATAACTAAATATATCTTTTAAAACGTGTTAAGAAAATGTGTACAGTTTTTTAAAAGTTTGAAGTTGATCAAATCTTTGATCTAGCAACTTTACAAATCAAATTTTTTGGTAAATTTGGCATGATATTTGACGCGGGAATTTAGGGGGACCCTGTGAACATATTTATGCGAAACCTACTAAATTACCCCAAAACCAAGATCTGAGTACAGGAACTTAACTAGGCTGAGTACCTGTGAAACTGTTTCCTGTTTAACCCCTCTAAGTAGAGAACTCGAAAATTTAAAGAATTATGAATTATTGTAATTTATTTCAACATTGGCAAGTTGATTTGCAATCAGTTTCAGTCAACACATATAACAAAATGGCATTTAGTAGTGATGGGCCACATGGACAGCGGGGGCGGCGTAGGTGGAGTAAGCCGGGGCGACTGTCTTGACCACAGCGGGGGCAGCGTAGTGAGCGACAGCTGGAGCTGCATAGTGGGCCACATGAGCTGGGGCAGCATAGTGGGCAACTGGAGCTGGGGCAGCATAGTGGGCCACATGAGCTGGGGCAGCGTAGTGGGCAACGGGAGCAGCGGCAACGGTCTTCACGACGGGGGCAACGGCAACGGTCTTGACGAGGGGTTCGCGGTTGACAACAGCGTTGAAGCCGTTGATGGGATCGGCGGTGTACTGGACGGTGCGCTTGTAGCCATCGGCATCGATCAGGGAGTACTCGCCACGGACCACATCACCATCGCGCTCCTCGACCTGGCTCTTGGAGTCGCCGGAGAGGGCATCCTGCACATCGTAGGCGTACTTGTACTGGGGATGGGGGTCGTACTCCTCGGCAGCCTTGGTGATCACATGCTGGGCCACTGCAGCTGGGGCGGCATAGGTGGCCACGGCTGGAGCAGCATGGTAGACCTGGGCAGCGGGCAGAACGCCGGCGCTGGCGGCGGCGATCAGAGCGAAGAGAGCGATGAACTAAAATGTGATATGATATTTCTGTAGTAAGTGAGGTAATGAGTACTCAGGATAAGCATACCTTGAATGCCATTTTGAGATGCTTGGTGTGTGACTGGAAGCGTGTGCTATCGAGTGGAGCGAAGACTGCAGTATGATTAGAAATTGGACCGAGTGCGGCTTTTATAGAGCAAACCGAGCAAATTGTAGTTTTGGAAATGGGCAAGTGCATGCCCGAGGTTGTGGGCTCATTATTAACAACCGAATTACACATATCACACATACACAAGAAGCACACACTAATAGAGACAAAGGGAAACGAAAGGCCGAGTCGAGTCGAGTCGAGTCGAGTCAACCCGATTCGAGTATTGAGTGCAGGGCGAACGCAATGTCTTAACCATTTGTTTGAGGAATGTGGAGCAAATCGGGTCTTGTCTGACGATTGGACATACTCGTACTATTGCTCATGCTCATGGACATATGGTCGTGGTTCCGTACTCAGATCTGCCTTAACTCAAACTTAAAAATCTGCCTCGGGCTATTTGACATTCAATCTGTGTGCGCGACATTACAATTGCAAAAATTGCCATTGTTGCTACCGGATACTTTGGCATGCCAAACCGGTTACCTCAAATGCGAAAATATACAGCTACACTAAACTTAATGAAATTAAATGAAATAAAACGAAATAAAATACAATAAGAGTGCAAATACATTATATATGCCCGTATTCGAATAAATATATTAGTTTATGCTCTGATTGTTGACTTTTAATGCGGCGAATCATGTTAAATTAATGCTAAGTATGAGTAACTCGGAAAAACCCTATTCTTGAACTTGAATCAAGAAGATTGTAGAGCAGAAATACTTTTTTGCTTACCTTGAATGAAAACAGAACTCTGATATTATTGCTTTTATTGCATTAAAACTATATAATCTTCAAAACAATTTATATTATTTTATTTTATTTTAATTTAAGTCCTGTCGGTCTGTTTGTGAGTCTATCTGCTCGTCAGTATATCTATCTGCCAGTGTGTGCTTTTGGATTAATTTTATTTATTTATTATTATAGCTCGACTAAAAGCAGTTGGCAAAAAGTAAATGAACTTTGACAATTAAATTAAATAAATTAAACTAGAACTAAAATTAAAAAATAACAAATTAGATTAATGTAAATTTGTACTGTACACTGAAAAGAAAATGAGTTAAGTTAAGTGTGGGGTATGCAATGAAATTATAATTGATCCAACATTTGTTGCAAGGATTGGGATTAAACTAATCGATCGCAGAGTCTATAAGACCTATTGACAATAAATGTGCTAATTATGTTCCTGTATTAAAAAATAAAATAAAAAGTAAAAACAATAGTAATTTAAATCATTCTGTTAAAGTTTGATTAGAATTACTCATCAATTAAATTATTTTTGGAAATAATCTATACATACTTATCACTGTTGAAAAACTTGTGATTATTTAATGATTACGATTACAGTAAATCAGAAATAATCTAAAATTATTACAACTATTCAAAAATATTCAGAAATAATCAAAAATAATCGAATTATGATTAATAATCATGACTTAACAGGTATGCTCTTAATATACTGTAATTCTGAGCAATAAAATCAAAAAATCTTGAAAAATTTAAGTCTTCCTAGGTAGACCTCAGAATATGATCAAAAAATGCAGTAGTATGGTATAATAATTACTGGTTACAATATTTAATGACCACTTAAGAAGTAAAAATTCACTAAAATTAATATATTATATTGCATTGCCATATAATATATTCATTTTAGTCATTCAAAATCTTATTTTGTTAACTGGCATTGAACTTTGACTCGATTGATTTAAAAACGACCACCATATTCGTATGTATTCCCTTAAGACATTGAGAGAATAAAATAAAACAAAATCTGTATGCTTTTTAAAATGTATTGAAATATTTACAATAGAACTATTTAACAGATCCTAAGTAACTAAGAGTATGTGGCAGTGAGTACAATGGGGGGAATGGGGGATGCAATAATACTTTCATCGGTGCTCGTGGCCAATCTAGTGGTGGTAGTAGTCGTGGGCATCGTGGGTGGCAGGGGCGGGAGTCTCATAGGTGGCGTAGTGCTGAGCCTGATGCTGGTGCTGCAACTCCTGTTCGTGGTGGTGCTGCTGGTGCAGTGGCTCGTGCTCGTGGTGGACATAGGTGGGAGCTGGAGCAGCATAGGTGGGTGCAGCATAGGCAGGAGCAGCGTATTGAACAGGAGCCTTCAACACAGCCGTTGGGGCCGCATGGTGGTACTGCACAGGCGAGGCTGGAGCGGCGGCAATCACCTTGTGGTGTGCGTGGGCGAGGGGCTCGCGGTGGACGACGGCATTGAAGCCGTTGACGGAGTCGGCGGTGTACTTGACGGTGCGACGGAAGCCATCGGCATCATCCAGCGAGTATTCGCCCTGCACCACATCGCCGTCACGGGTTTCCACTTGGCTCTTGGAGTCGCCAGACACGGCATCCTGCACGTCATAGGCAAAGTTGTACTTGGGATGAGGATCATCTGGGTAAACCTCATGGGCGTGGGCGTGGCCGTGAATATCGTGAGGCTTCTGGTAGATCACATGCTGTGGCTGAGGAACCGCAGCGTGGTAGAGCTGTGGCTCATGATGTTCATGATGCTCCACAGGGATGAGGCCAGCGGAGACGGCAGCGACGAGGGAGACCAATGCGAGCAACTGCAGAGAGAAAGGTTAGTGTGTCAGACAAGGATAATTTGAGGATTTCTTTCAGACTTACCTTGAAAGTCATTTTGCAGATTATATGAAGGGATTTCTCTTATATCGAAACTGGGCTGTGAACGCTGTGTACTCCTTCTTCTTTGAGGGCCGTGATTTGAATAATAATTGAACAGCCATTGCATTTGTATTTATAGACGGAATTTCGTTGGCCACCATGGCCAAAGGTCCATTGTGTCTGGCCTTTCTTTCACTTTTTCGTAAAGTTTTACAAAAAACACAATAATTTGAATTTGAGTTTTAATTCATTTGCATGTCGCTTTGTATGGCGTTTTTTTATTTTTTATTTTACTCAAAGTTACCAAACGCTGCGAGATTTGCACCCACGAGTCACACCCATTTGGCCAAGTTGCTTATGAATGGACGGAAAGAAAGAGCAAGAAAGAGGCAGCTAACAAAAGACTCAGGCGAGCAACTTGGCTTTGATCGCCGTCAGAGTTCGAGTCGACGAAGTTGCCGGAATCGGGATCGGGGTCGGGGTGGGGATGCGGATTCGGTTTCAATTTCGGGTATGTGGCCGAAGCAACTCTCGAGTCATGTAAGTAACCCAATAAACACAACTTGATCGATGCCAGCATTGCACTTGACACACACTCCCCCTAACCCACTGGCTGTCCAGCTCTCGCACTGCAATGACCCAAAAATAAAATACAAAATGATTGAAAAAAGACGAGAAAAGACAACAAAAAAACAACAACAAGTATTTGGCCCATGTCCAAGACTCTCAGCTCGTTGTCAGACTTGTAATGTCTGAGCTTTCGGGTTGAAGCTTTTTCAGTGGTTGTTGTTATTTTGTATACCACTGACTTACGGCATAAGTGCTCAATCATGCCACAACAAACCTACACACACACATAAGCACCTACAAATCTGTATATGAAGTGACTCAACTCATTGCAAAATGATGTAATGTTCCGCTGCTCGCAATTCCGTTTGAAAGAATATCATTTGAGGTCGTTTCTAGGAATGAAATGAAAGAGTTTTTACAAATATTCCACTTCAAGGTTGCTAGCTTCAGTGAATGAAATAATTTAAATAAAATATATAGTTCATAATTAAATAAAATAAACAAATTAAAATGCACCATTAAATAGTAATTGGTACTTAAATTAACTAACTCTTCTATTTTGCAGAGTTTTGTGATGATTTTTACACTATTTATTTCATATTAATCAAGATCAAAATTTTATGAATAAATATATAAAATGTAAAATATTATTAAGCAAAATATTTTAATAATTCATATCCTGGGGTGCCACAGAAATCTCTTTCACCTGAAAAATGACGTAAATTTCATACAAATGTACGTCAAATTCAAGTGAAAGAGATTTCTGTGGCACCCCAGATCGTTTAGTTTTATCTCATGAAATTTCCATAAATGTTCACACCAATAAAATTATATTTCTTCAGCGTATAACAGTGTCAAATATATTAATTATAAATATTACTGTATCATTGTGTATTATATTTAAAATTTATTACATATTTTTCTATCTTTATATTTCCTCAACAAAAGCTTATTAAATACCTGTGCATTTGAAACTCTATTTTAAACGAGTTTCCTTTAATTAAGTATCTACTCACTTTAATTAATAAAGTTAAGGCTTAAACTTTTAAGACCTCTGCCAATAGTTCAATGTCGTATCTGACTTTCAATTTCAATTCGTTTAATGACTATTTGTTTGTAGAAATTGCCCAAAAAAGAATAATTAAAAGTTTTGCTCTTGGGCGAGAAAGGTTCATTCTCATTCTTATTACCCAGCCATTATGCAAACATAAAAGCGATAATCAGAACTTGTGATCTTTCGGGGTCTGACGTGCGTCTGGCCAGCGCCAAACCAGTTCCCTAAAATAAACCGAGTCATGTTTGGAACGGAATTGGAAAAGCCGCAGCCGAAGCTGTAGCTGAAGTAGAAGCCGGCAACAGTTTGCCAAACATAAATAAAGTACAAAAATAGCAACCGGAATCTGAAAATCAGAATGTTGAGATAAATTCCCCGTTGGGGCTACTCCAATCACGGAGATAACCACAGTTCATTGTTTGTTGATAGGATTAGTTAATTTTCATGGCGATAGCTTGGAAGTGTAACAAATGGAGCCGTAATTGAAAACTTTGACTTGACTTTGGAATTTCAATGTCGCACCAAATTTAATTGGCAGCACTTTTGGCTAAAAGCAATTCGATTGGGGTGTGTGGGCCTAATCGGCTAATGGTTTTTTTCTTCCATAATTGAAACCAATTCAGTCTTCTGTAACGGAAATAGAGATCTAGCAAGCTACAAATGTTGTGAATAGATTAAGTTATTAACAATGCGATTGATTAAAAGAAGTTGAATTATAATTTTCATGTATGCATTATTTTATTGTGAATGTCAATAAATAAATGTACAGTTTTATGAGCAACAATTCTATACAAAAACAGTCAAGGATTCAACACTTTAATGATGGTAGGCAACGGCTGGTGCGGAGTAGGTGGCATAGTGGCCAGCGGGGGCAGCATAGTGGGCCACATGAGCGGGGGCAGCATAGTGGGCAACGGGAGCCACCGACTTGACGACAGTTGGGGCAGCGTAGTGAGCGACAGCTGGAGCGGCATAGTGGGCAACGGGAGCAACGGTCTTCACAACAGCTGGGGCAGCATAGTGGGCAACGGGAGCTGGAGCGGCATAGTGAGCCACATGAGCGGGGGCAGCGTAGTGGGCAACGGGAGCAGCGGCAACGGTCTTGACGACGGTGAGGGGCTCACGGTTGACCACAGCGTTGAAGCCGTTGATGGGATCGGCGGTGTACTGGACAGTACGCTTGTAGCCATCGGCATCGACCAGGGAGTACTCGCCACGGACCACATCACCATCGCGCTCCTCGACCTGGCTCTTGGAGTCACCGGTCAGTTTGTCATCCACACCATAGGAGAAGCGGTACTGGGGATGGGGATCGTATGTCTCGTCGGACTTGACGACCACCTTCTGGGCAACAGCCACTGGGGCAGCGTAGGTGGCCACTGGGGCAGCATAGGTGGCAGCTGCGTGGTATGCCTGGGGCACGTAACCGGCGCTGGCGACGGCGACGAAGGCGAGTGCGAAAACAAACTGTGAATTGGCGAGATAATCCATTAATACACATGTGAATCGAGTTGTGATTCCATTGTCCAGTGGCTGGACTTACCTTGAATGCCATGTTGCTTGGGTTGTGGATTTGGTTGAGTTCTTTACAGAAGCGAGAGCGAATGTTGAATGATACTGCTTCTGGGCTGGCCAAGATATTTATAGTCACTCGAATGAGTTTTCACCGCTAGCCAATTTGATTATGTCTACATACCCTAACCCATACGAGTACCTTACATTTACCTTTACCTCTACCTCTACCTCTGCCCGTAATCGCAATCGTAAGGTGCTTAACTGTGGCCTTCTGCATATCATGTTCGAAATTAGCGCAGTCACCGCTGCTGCCGTTGCTTATCGAAGAGATTGTCAAGCTGCCTCTGCCTCTGACTCTGACTCCTCAGAGATTGGTGGCAAGTGCAATTGCAAAGGGTCAATTATTTAGAAAGGATTTGGGATTTCCTTTTGACCACAAAATTATTTCAAGAGAAACCCACGTACATGTAATTTGGACATTTTAAAGAAATTACATCTGAAATGAAGATACAAGAAAAATAATTGAAATAATTTTAGAAGGAAACAGCTGGACTATGAATTCTTGAATATTATCCATTATGTAATATATTAGTAAATACACTCCCAAACATAATAATAATAAAATAATATTTATTAAATTAATAATATTTAATGTTACTATTATACATATTTAATTTAAATTAAAATAATTATTTAATGCAAATAATAGAATTTTAGGTAACCTAAATCTTATTGGAAAAATTCTTTCATTCTTTTAAATAAGCTAAGCATGCTTTCAGCTTAACTAGTTTTAGACAATACCAGCTCGTAAAATATTTTTAAAACTTTTATGTAACAAGTATTTCTTAAATTTATCAGATTTTTATTCATCATTTTATCTTATTATTTTATTAACTTATTTACTTTATCTGATCGACAACAATTTTATACTAATAAAATTAACATATTTATGCCTCACATTGTAAGTTCCAATTAGCAGAAATGTTCCCAATTTACACAACGAATTTCTAGAATTTTTCTAGCTGGTAAAGGTAAATGTTCGACAAGTCAAAGTATATTATTTCGGCGTGTTATATAATAATAGAGATTGTTACCCTCATGTGCTTGCAGATTTGTGATTTAGATAAGGTATTATTTAATACTATTATGTAAATTAGATTAATGAAATACTGTACACACGTGCACATACATACAGACATAAGAACCGTTAAGCCTTTCTAAGCCTAGATATCGGATCAATGTATGGAATACCCCGCTCGCCAGCGATCTTTCTCTTTTTGGGCATGGTTCTCGCTGATGGCGACATGATTAGCTGCACACCCACAGTACTTACCTGCGAACAGGAAGTACTCGTATCCATGCGAGTGCGAGTAATCGCCAGCAAACAATCAACGGCCAAAACATTGAGTTTTTGCTGTCACCATGGAAATAATACGCTCACTCGAGGCAGCGCGGTCGCGTCGTCGATTTGCTATATAAGTTGACGCTTACGCCCAGAAATGTATCATTCGCCGATCAAGTTCACTTCTGTAAAGAACTCAACCAAATCCACAACCCAAGCAACATGGCATTCAAGGTAAGTCCAGCCACTGGACAATGGAATCACAACTCGACTCACATGTGTATTAATGGATTATCTCGCCAATTCACAGTTTGTTTTCGCACTCGCCTTCGTCGCCGTCGCCAGCGCCGGTTACGTGCCCCAGGCATACCACGCAGGTGCCCCAGTGGCCACCTATGCTGCCCCAGTGGCTGTTGCCAAGTCCGACGAGACATACGATCCCCATCCCCAGTACCGCTTCTCGTACGGCGTCGACGATCAGCTGACTGGTGACTCCAAGAGCCAGGTCGAGGAGCGCGATGGTGATGTGGTCCGTGGCGAGTACTCTCTGGTCGATGCCGATGGCTACAAGCGCACCGTCCAGTACACCGCCGATCCCATCAACGGCTTCAACGCTGTGGTCAACCGTGAGCCCCTCGTCAAGACCGTTGCCGTTGCCCCCGTCGTGAAGACCGTTGCCGCTGCTCCCGTTGCCCACTATGCTGCCCCAGCTCATGTGGCCCATTATGCTGCCCCAGCTCCAGTTGCCCACTATGCTGCCCCAGCTGTGGTCAAGACTGTCGCTCCAGTTGCCCACTATGCCGCTCCAGCTCATGTGGCTCACTATGCTGCCCCAGCTCCAGTTGCCCACTATGCCGCTCCAGCTGTCGCTCACTACGCTGCCCCAACTGTCGTCAAGTCGGTGGCTCCCGTTGCCCACTATGCTGCCCCTGCTCATGTGGCTCACTATGCTGCCCCCGCTGGCCACTATGCCACCTACTCCGCACCAGCCGTTACTTACCATCATTAAAGCGTTGAATCCTTGATTGTTTTTGTATAGAATCGTTGCTCATAAAACTGTACATTTATTTATTGACATTCACAATAAAATAATGCATACATGAAAATTATAATTAAATGCTTTATATTGCAATTGACAGAGTTGAGATTTGAGTAAAGAGATAAAGAGAGAATTCTTATATTTATTGATCTGATGATATACTCGTATATTGTATTGAATTTCTGAATAATACTCGTACTATACTCGAGTGTGCTTTGGGTGTTGTCTTATTCAAATAAGTAAAGAGAATCATTGTGATTGGATTTGCATTTACCTGGATGGGCAATTCCAACTGCAGTTGTTGTTAATTGGGAAGGTCGTTCACATTGTGCGCACTATTATCCTGTTTTTTCTTACTTTATTTTTTATATTTATCATATTTTTTTTGTTGCTTCTGAGGAGAGTTCATAACTTGTTTGGCGGCAAGGCGAGGCGAAACAACGGAAAAAGTTCACAGACATTAAAAGGCATGAAAGGATCGGCAGTGCTGCAATTCATGTCCTGCTGGACTTTTGTTTGAAATTGAAATCCCCTTAAGGATGCCGAGTCTCAATCGCAGTCTGAGTCTGAGTCTCAGTCGTCAGTCGGGTGCAACGAACTGTCGTTGTCCTGCCTCATGATGATCCTGGTTCCGTCAGGCTGTCTGCTCGACGTCCTCAGACACAATTTGAAATTCCTGCCTGGCCTCTGACACAAGGGGGAGAGAAGAGCAGAGAGAAGCGCATTTGCATTTGAAGGGCGGACTGGACTCTAGCCAGGATTCAAAGCTGAATAGCCTCGGGGTCATGACTTCAATTTTAAAATGACAAACGGATATTTTGATGGTTCTGTGTCCTGCGGAGTAAATAACCACAACTATGATGAAATCTACGCAGTCAAGTATGCTAGAACTACATATACAATAAGATTTGAGAATTCTAGTTTCCCACAATTGTGAAATCAATGTTGCCCCCTTTCGAATTCTAGATGCCTCCAGATCTGCTGCACCTGTTGTTTGTTGTGTCCAAAAAGAACTATTCTGCAAGGGGTCGTCCAAGGTCGGGGCTTTTAACAACTGACCCTAGTTCGGGATGTTCTCCTGAGATTGCTGCTTAAATCGAAGCTAATCAAGTGGAAGATTGCCACGTTTTTTAGGTGCATACACATCGATATATCGACTGAGCGAGTTTCCGACTGTGCATATGTGTGTGAACCCTTCTCAACTTCATCATCATCATTATTATCATCTGCCGCTGCTGCCAACAGCAGCAGCAACAACAACAACAACAGTAATGCAAACCGACAATGCAGACAAAAAAAGTGAAGACAAAAACAAGCAGAAAGTACATAAAAAAACTGAATGTAAAACCCGATCAAGTGAGTTAAAGGATCGCTCTAAAGGGAGAACCAACAATCTGAAGAAGCTGAAGCTGAAACTGGCTTTCGATCGACGCTTTGAAGAGACTCTCATATAAATAGGAGTGATGTGCTCCTGGCTGGCTCATTCAGTGTTTTGTGCTGAGTCCAAGAGGTTGGGCCCACGGCCAGCAATCGTGCAACATTTGGATTCGTTTCGGTATCGGGCTAACAGTTGCCGCAGACAACAACAACAACAACATCACACAGAATGCAGATCTGTAAAACGTAAATAACAAAAATTATAATTTGAATATTAACAATTGCTAACCGGTCATAATCTATTCTCTATTTCACTCAATAGCTCAGATCGTGTTGCATCTGCTCCAGCTGCGCGCACCTCAAATCCCAAATGGAAAGTAATCATTGATTAGCAGTTTGCTCCCAACCACCGCTCGGCACAGAACACCTCCAACATTTTCGGCATATTTGGCACCGCACATCTAAACGTCATCATCATCCAGCTACACCGGCAAAACAGCACCTTAAGATGAACCCATGAACTGTCGGCGGCAATTGGCACTTGATTGTTAGCCAGGGCCAATTCGCATTTTGGCACTCATCACAAGGCATTGAATCGCACGGACCCGTTGGAAGACCCCCCAAAATCATTCTCGGCTCTTGTACAAAATTCACATTTGTGATTAAGTTTAGGTGTAACCAATAAATAAAAAAAAAACTACAATAGGCTACCAAACTCGAACGTGTTTTCATTTTGATTGCTCAAACTCATCTCATCTTTTACAGTCATCATGCGAATTCCCAAGTGAATCTGACAGATCTTTCTTATTTTTATCAATTCAGGCAACTAATAATAGTTGATCATAGATCGTATTAAATGTATTTGTAACTCTGATATACCCAATTATTTTAAAGTTAAATATTTTAAGTATTAGGTAAACTTATGAAATCTATCATGCGGCTCATAACAAAAATTAAATATATAATATATAATAAAATTTTAATAATAAAAATGACAATTTATTTTTAAAATTAAAAACAACGGCCTTATTAACCTGGAAAATAACTATCAATAATATCAACAAACTGGCCCAAATTAAACTTCACAAAAAATATAATAATCATACAGTCAGGAAACATTACTGGTAAGATAATTAAATAGTAGAATATTGAAGTATAATATTTATATGACATTGCTAACAATTTTTTAAGATAGTCCTTGGAATATTAAATTGGGATTCCTATGGTGAAAACATTTTTGAATGTAGGTCAATGAACCTACATATTTTTCAGGAAAGTTCATGTGTTATGAAGATTGAATGTATTTTGGATTAAAATCGTCTTGAATTTTCCTATGGAGCTAAAGGATTTTTTAATCAATTTCTTAACTAGCTGTATATTTCTTAAATTCTTATTTTTATTCGTATATTACTTATTTTCGTATAGCAGCCTGGATTACTTGTGTTATTCGGACTTTCTAGATTACTGTCAGATTATTAAGGAGCTTTTTATTTAAATAAATATACAATCTGTACAAATTAGTCATTAATGCTATAATTTTATATCTGTTATATCTATCAAACATATATTCTTAACATATTTAGACATTACTTCTGTTAAACTGCAGCATAGCCTAATTTTCTGAAAAACGTATATCATTAACAAAGATTAAGTAGAAGAAAAAAACCAAACATAACTTAAGTGCGATTATAAAAATATGCATGAAAATGCTCTAAAATATTTCGTTATGATTACTTTGTACTTTTATAAAGCGGCCGCAAGTGAACAATAATTTAAGTATATCAAGGTCAGAGGGGCCCCCACAAAAGCCTATGACTGGAACTTATGGATCAAAAGAAATAAGCCAAACACACACACACACATACACACATATGAGATAGACACATATGTGGTGTTGGCAAAATATATAAGTTAAGTGTAAACTGGTTTGTATTACTTTAATTGCTATTATTTCACTTGTTAGCCAGTTGGCAGTTGGTAGTTGGCCTGGACAGGGCCGTTGAGGTTTGGTGTTTACTGTGTACTTTGCTTCACTTTGTTGAAATTGTAATTTCTCACAAATAAGCATAAACAACAACAACAATGAAAGATAACGTTAACTATTTTTGGCTAAATGTTTGTAAGTTTCATGTTACATATTTGTCACCGTCATCGTCGTCATCTTCTCCTTCGTTTTCGTCTTTGCCGGCTTTGTGAACGTGGCCAACACTGTGTTAACGTGGCTAACAAAACCCCGGCTCTTAAGCAGTGTCTTGCTTTAATGTGTTAATGGTCAGTAATCGTAATTAACCAGCTCAAGTTCCAGTAACTCGGACTCGTTAACCGATAAATCCAAATTCAGCTTTTAGATTTGAAAATTGAAACAAATGCCAGAGCCACAAAGACCTGTTGACGTTTTGTCCGCCACCGTATGTGGCCAAATCAATTTCTATTTCAATTTCAATACGATTTTTTTTTGTATTGTCGATTTTGGAATTTCAAAAGTCTAATTAATTTCAATACAACATTGACCTTACAGCCCAAAACTCGTGCAGCTATTTACCAAGTTTAACTCTAAGCTCACACTCGTTCGCAACATGTGTGTTTTGGCCAAGCATTGTTGGCTAAAGTCGAGTGTGCAGTAATCTAATTAATTTAAATTAAGCAGGACACGCTCTTAGCCACAATGACAGTGCTGACTTATAGAAAAATAAAAAACAAGTGGTATTTATGGGCTTGCCGAAATCTTAATGCCCTTGCAGATATTTTGATATTTACTGAATAAAGTATTTACATATTTAAAATAGTTTTTAAAACAAGAAAGCAATTATATTATGCTGCAGCTAATGATTACATCTATAGGATTATTATATAGTTAAATTGTACAAGTACTTTGCTCACTTTAAAATCTAAATGCTCTCTGTAAGGGTATAGAAACACGCATCCATTGGGGATACAAGATACGAATACGGACCCTACCACATGCCTTGGCTTTGGCAAACGGCAGACAGTTGTGACATTGTTTAGGTTTTAGCCTGCACTCGACATAGACACGGTGCTCGACAGGACTACGGAATTACCGACAGCAGCACCCAGCAGCCAGCAATTTTGACAAACACTCGGCCTGGTGATCAATCTTAAATTTTCACCGCTTCTGTCAGAATTGTGCGTAGCCGACGACAGGGGATTGGAACAAGGACTGGGATACGGACTGGCATTGGGATTGAGATTGGTATTGAGAACTGTGACTGGGCCAGCATGTGGCGTTGTTGTAGCTGTTCCAGTAACTGCAGTCCACAAAACGTTGACAGGAAAGCCCAAAAATTGCTGCTGGTTGACGAATGGGCTCGGCTGGGCTCCCGAGGGATGCAAACTGCGACCAATGACCAAATGAAGCATAAATGTCCGCACTTCAAATTTTCAATCAATTTTTTTTGGTAACCAATACCACCAGGTATAAGAACTTAAAGTTGCTGGAGAGAGTGGGATATTATATTGAAATAATATTAGATTCGATTGATAATGCTGATCACGAATATACACTATACTTCCTAGAGTTGCTGTATCTTTTTTGACGCCTATACTCTCTGATGGCAATCTAAACTGATTCACGACAAAGTGCTTTACATGGCCAGATAAAAATATTTCACAAATTATATCTAAATCTAGTCCATGCATATAAATTCTAATATATATTGATCAATTTTGAAATTTTTGCAATATTGCAAAACTCTGTAAATTTGTAACATTTGTGAACATGTGTATCTTGTATCTTTAAAACGATTTATATTTGCTGAACACAGTCATAATCCCACAGTTCACAGTTAAGCATGCTGAAAGCAACGGTGTATGGCTTTAGTCCCCTTCAACGCCCGAAACTCATCCATCATTTGTTGTCAGTCTCTTCGAAGGCATTTCCATTCTGGCGTGTTGAAAAGGCAAAGAAAAGTGTGGAAATCATTCTCATGTGGAAAGTGTTCTTTTGAACACCTTTACGATTTTTTTCTATCCATTTTTATATCTTAATAATGCAATTTTGTGGCTTAGAAAAAGACTTTGTTGTAAGTATAAGTGGTAATTTATTGATTTATTTCATTTCATTTATTATTAGGGTCTAAATGTCTTTAAAGTTAATTGTATTGGAATTTAGAACAACATACAAACATTACAAACATTAATTTTGCAATTTGTTTTATCTCATTAGAATACAATATTTAATATTACATAATGGAAATTTTATTTGAATCATTGCGGATTCAATTTGGAATTTCCCCATTTGATTTGAGCTACAAGTAATTTTAGAATATTTACAAAACACAATTTGAGAAGTTTTAGGGTTATTTTGATTTCTGTTTTCCTTTTGTTAGATAAGAACTATAATATAGTATGCTTATAATCAAATAATTTTGATTAGAACTGGTGGAAATGACAGTTAAGTATTTAATTTTTACTAACTATTTACAATCGGAGCTTAATTTATTAACAATCAAAGAGACTCACGTTGGCTTTAAGCCAATTTTTAAATTGCCCAAAGTGGTTTCTAATTTGAATTTGAGCTCTACTGATTTTTAGAGAGCCTCAAACTATTTATATACTCGTATCTGTCTGAAATTTAAGTATAGAATAGAGCATTTTATGATTCTAACTAAATGTCTACATACACATACATACATACATATATTTAAGGACAGACGCATATTTCATTAACTTATTTACAGATATGTACTAAGACAAAAGTGATTACAATGACAGCTGAAATTAAGGACAACAATTCGTGACATTGCAGTTTATTTACACTCTACTCGGATATTCAATACGCTGTTCCTCCGCTTACCAAAACTAACTGAGCTGATAATATTCCGGGGCGAAATCATTTGCCAGGTTGCTCAGGAAATTAAAGTCCGACGAGCTGTTGGAATTCTCCAGGCCGCTGATGGCAGCGCCGCCGCCGCCGCCAACGGCAACGGAGCCACCAGTGTTGGCGAACGCCTGAATCTGCCCACCAGGAGCTCCATTCAGCACGAAATTGGCGTTCGCACTGGCGTTTGGTATGTGGACATGGGAGGTCGGAGTTGGGGGTGCACCCACCACCTGAACAGCAGCAGCAGCTGTTGCATTGTGGTGTCCGTGTAAATGGGGGTGAGTTTGAGCCTGCATATGGTGATGCGGCAGGTGGGGGTGCGTGTGGGGGTGGCTGTGGGTGGGCGGAACAGGCGACTGTTGTTGACTGGGCGCTGCCTCATAGTAGCCGCCGCCAAAGTTGTTGTAGCCATCACAATTCTCCATTTGCAGACCAAGAGCGCTATACGTTTCACCAGCTCCAATGTGATGCATGTGTCTGTTTAAATTAAATAATTTTAAATAGTTTAGTAATTGAATGATTAAAATTCGGTAAGTATGGAGCAGCTTTGTCTCGTGTGGAGCAATTTCGTTAAGAATAATGTAGTGTAGTTCACTGAGTGTGAACTTGGCTAACATTTTGCTGTTAGTTAACTTAATATAACATAGAGGGAGCTTTACGAATACGAAAATATCAAAATATCAAATATCAAAATATTGGTGAACAATGGGTGTTAAGTGTGCTGTACTTTGGTAAAGTGTGGAGTAACTTCGTTAAGTGTGGAGTCGAGTTGCAGATGTTATTTTAGTTAAACACAGAGGGCGCTTTACCTACTGTTGGTTTGTTGGTGTTTAGTGTGGTATAGTTTGGTAAAGTGTGGAGTAACTTCGTTAAGTGTGGAGTCGAGTTGCAGATGTTATTTTAGTTAAACACAGAGGGCGCTTTATCTACTGTTGGTGTTTTGTGTGGTGGAGTTTGGTAAAGTGTGGAGTAACTTAGTTAAGTGTAGATTCGAGTAGAAGTGGGAGGGCTCTTTAAGTCAAATTAAAAGTAAATACTTACTGTTGGTGGTTAATAGGCGTCTGCTGTGGTTGATGCTGCTGTTGTTGAAAGACCACCGATTGGTGTTGGTGCTGGAAATTCATGTTGTCATAGTAAGCACCGCCAGCCTGTGACTTGGGATCATAAAAGTTGCTTGGCCCGTTAATAGGTGGCGCTTCAAAGTCACCAACTGGTTGATGCTGTTGGTGATGTTGCTGATGGTTCATGTACGCGCTGCCGCCATTGGTGTCGTTGTAGTTATAGTAGAACTGCTGCTCATGTTGGTGTTGCTGTTGACTGTTTTGGTGGAAATTGTTGGTGTTGGCAGCGTTGGTGTTTGGTTTGGGACTTAGATATTCGCCGTGAAGCGGTTGTTGCTGCTGCTGTTGCTGCTTGTGCGGGTTGTGGTGCGGCGAGGCGGCAAATTCAATGTCATATTTGCCGTAATAGTCTTGTGGCATTTGCTGCGGCGGCTGTAATGCTTTCGGATTCGGATTTGCATTCGGATTGGGACTGGAATAGTAGCCAGATGCGGGAAAATAACCAGCTGGCCCTGCGGAACTGCTGTTCTCATTCAGCGGGGAGGCAATGGCGTTCACATTCACATTGACATTGGCGTTCTGATACCGCTTCTTGCCAACAGCCTTAACAGAGGGCGGATTCGTGGCGTTGGCCGCGTCGGAGTCGCGTCGGAAACTGGCCAAACTGGGACCCGCATCGTAGCCAAACGGCGATGCCTTCGACGAGGTGGACACGGCCTCCTTTTTGATGACCTGCGAGAGGCAATGGCTAAGACAGAGCTCTAAGATATGAGGATCAAGACATTTACCTGGTTGTGTCCATCGTCCTTTTTCTTGACCTTGATGGGACTCTCGTCGATGTCCTCGTCCAGGCTGACGCTGGACGCGACGCTGGAATCGGCGCTGATGACATTCGAGGCGGATACGGTGGTGCTGCCCAGCAGATTGGACGAGATGCCCGTTTCCAGCGATGAATTCGGAGTTACTATCAAAAATAAAGAAATGTATTGAAATGAAATTTAAATCCATAGTGTGAATACTCACAGCTTCCTGCACTGGGATTGTTGTTCGTGGCACTGGGCGTGTTGTTGTTGTGTCCGCGGGAATTGGACGTGGAGTCAGGTATATCATCGGAGGGCAGCTCGCAACCTTGACACGATTTCTTCGAATTCGAATCTGCGTTTCACGGGAATTTAAGTAAATCAGTCGATTCGAGTGCGAAAATTGATGATTTGGTTTTTTTGTTTTTTTACAAAAAAAAAGGAACTTAAGCTGAAGATATAAGCGTGTATATATCACGAAAGGGGTTAGATTGAAGTCGCGTGTGGAGACAGACAGTCGGACAGACAGACAGACAGACGTACTGAACAGAGTCTCTCCCAGCGAAATGCAAAAGTTGAGCCCGTCCTCCAGCTGACTGACAATGATTGATAAGCTACAGCGTATTCTACTCTGCTCTTCAGCGTAAAAGCCTCGACAAAAGTAAAAGTGACCCGCTAAGAGCAAACTTGCTTCTTGGTTCTTGGTTCCTTTGAGCCACAGAACACAGCCATCCGTTTTGTACACAATTTGTTAAGCCCCCCAGTTTCCTTAGTGCTTTAAACTGACCCAAATCCCGAAAAACCCAAAGACATCTGCTTGGGCCAACAATAATGAATGAATTTATTAAAATAAATACAGCCAAAAAAGGAGTCTTTTTAGATTTTAATTCAAAAATGCAAATAAATTCTCGCTCTTTCTGAAATTATTACGTTAATATCTGTTTACCAATGTACTCTTTTTTTTTTTTGTAAATTTGGTTTATTTTATTACCTGATCTTTATAGTTGACTGTACACTCTAATTTAGCTATACCTGATTAAGCTAGACTCTAGACTATATTTGAATCTAAATAGGGTCAGATAATTATTTTTGATCTCTTAGTTATCCGAATAATTTAGGATATATTTATTTATCTTACTTCCTAGTTCGACAAGGATATTCTTATAAATTAATGTACTATGATACTTAAAATCCCAGTTATTTCAGCTATAAATAAAAAACTTCCCTTTTTTTCGCTTACAACTTCAGCTTCAGTTTTAGGTTTTAAACGGATACTTTAAGTTCAGTTTGCACTTACTGCTGTCGGATTGATCATCGTCACCTTTGAGACTGTCCTTGTTGTCCTCGTCGTCCGTCTTTGAAAGCGTTTGGCGTTTGTGTTTCATGCGACGATTCTGAAACCAAACTTTAACCTGAAAGGGAGAAATGCGAATGAAGGTGTGAAAGAGTGCAATTAAAGGTAAGAAAACAGCTCGGCCGCAACGAAGATGGCCAGTTTCAAGGGCCCTCTCAGGCCTCTGCCAATTTATCACAAATAATGAAAATTCTTCCACCTTTGCAAGAGAGAAAGAGGGAGAGAGAGAGAGGAAACGGTGGCCAGAAATGTTTTTTAAATAAATGAAGGCAGACAGAGTCTGACAGAGGGAGTAAGAGAAGGGAATAACAAGGGGGGCAGTAGGAAGTTGTACTCACCTGTCGCTCGGTTAGATCCAAGCTGGCTGCAATTTCAATTCTTCTTGGGCGGCATAAATATTTATTGAAATGGAATTCCTTCTCCAGCTCCAAGAGCTGCGTGTTCGTGTACGCGGTGCGCAGTCGTCGGGGCAGGCCGTTTTCTGGAACGAATTCAGCTGCAATTGAAAATTGCATTTCTTGTTTGAGTCTTTATGTGAATGTGAATTTGAACATGGGCGAAGCCGTATCTTCACTCTCTACTGACAAATTGCATTCGCTTGAGTTGCAGTTGCAGTTGGAGTTTAAGTCAGAGTCCGAGTCGGAGTTGATTCCCGGGGCGGAATCAATGCCTGACATGCTGATGCATTGCGACAACTTGAAGTATTGTGCAACTGATGCAACTGCAACAACAACTGAAACTACAACTGTTTGTTGGAACTGTAATCAATCCATCAGCTCGTCACCGGCCATAACTAATTCAGCGCTTCGCCAGCCAAGGACCAACTTCGTGTACACCTCGCCCAATGTTGCAGCTGATGTTGTTGTTGTTGTTATTGTCGTGCCACCAAATAAGTGGTACGCATCTCGCAAGTTTCATTTGAGCATCGCACATCTGACAACGCACAACGCACAACGCGTACAGCTTCCAACAATCTGAAGCGTTAAGTAATTAACAACGAGAAATCTAATCAATCAATCTGAGTGCCGCGTGAGGCAACGACACTTCAAGTAGTTCGGCTACTGTTCATCTTCATCTTCAGCTTCTGCTGCTTCGACTTCTGCTTCTTCTTTTTACTTCTCATTTGGGCAACTTCATTTGAATACTCGACTAGGGCGCATGTTAAGAAGATTATGCAACACCATAACGACATAAGTTCGCTCTGTTTTTCGTAACCAATTTCACAGTCTCAGATCGTTTGGTTTCTACAAATATTCTACACTACCTTTCCCTGAATGTAGAAAATTTGCATAATTTAATTATTTCTCGTCGATACCAAAGTTGAAAAAAAACATTTTTAATAAAAAAGAAATTCGAGACATGTACAGCAATAAAACATTGACAATTTTGGGAGATACAATTTTGCCAAATTTTGATTTGCTTTATACCCCTAAATACACACTGAGAAGACCTTGGGAAATCCCTTTATTAGTTTAATTATATATGTACAATATAAAATTAAGTAAATTGATGAAAAACTAAATTATATATTTTTTTAGTATATAAAATCCCTAATCTTTCCTAATCTGAATTTTACATTAATAAGAAGTTCACTTCCGAAGTTTTATTTATTTGTTTATTAATAACATAGCTAAAAATATTTTCTTTTGATTTACTTATATACCTAACTAAAGTCATGAATAAATTCTAAACTTTAAACTATATTCTTTACTATGTGAAGTATAGAAATAAAAAGAAGAATTAATCTTTTCCACTTTAAATGACAAACCAAAAAAAAGCTTATAAATCAGTTTATCTATAACTTCACTTATTCTTATACTTATTATGTGATATAAGTATTACATAAAGCGGATGTCAAAGTTCAGTTATAAAACTATTAAATTAATGCTTTTCCTACAATATTAAAGAAGTGGAAACAAGTCGCATATCATATAATATTTTTGATATTTTTGGCGCAACTTATTTGCATTGATGCGATGAAAATTTCGACAGAAAAGTGTGAGAAGAGGGAGAAAAATTGAAAATATTTGCACAAATTTCCAGTTGAACGAGCTGCGTAGAACGAAGGTCCTGGCTTGGATTCTCAATAGCCAGCAAATGGCAGCCAGACATAGACACTGATTGAATTACAGATGCGAGTTCCTTCATCAATACTCGCAAAGCGGATGCCATAAACACCACCTGGTTGGGATGTCATACACACACACATACACACACACACATTTCCCAAATAGAAACAGGGACACACTCACGGGGAAAACCGGTGAAACTGAAGTGAACCGGTAGAAGGCAGAAGGAGGCAGCAAGTCGAGAGTACGGAGTACTTGCGAAAAGTGCCCCCAGATACGAGGAGTATGAACGGTATGAAAAGCATAAATTTCGCACAAAAGTTGCAACCAAACTGTTTACGAGCAAGTGGCAAACATTGCTACAAGAGGAAGAGGGAGCGGGAGAGGAAGATGGAGATGGAGGAGTGGGGGCGGGAGAGGGAGCGAGATGGCAAAGCAGCCGCCAGCGACCGAAACTGAAAAGTAAAGTGCACAAAAGCAGAAAATATGATTTCCTTTTTGGCGACGACGAGCAGAAAGATAATTTTCTAAACCAAACCAAACAGACAACGACAGGGAAAAGAGTAGAGTGAAAGAGAGAGAAGTTCAAGAGAGAGAGAGAGAGACAGAGGGAAAAAGGGTCAGCGGGAAGAAGAAGGGGAATCACTGCGCAAGATTCAACCAAACAAAATGAAAGCAAAGTTGAGTGCAATTTCTGCAGCCTGGTCAAAATGAAATCCCCTCAGCAAAAGAGGACGACAGCTGGCAGGACGACATTGCTGCAAGGTGGCTGAAACTCAACTGAAAATTACAAAATGAATTTTGTTAGTCATTGAGGGCGAAAGAGGGAACTGCACATTGGAAATGTCATCAACATGGATGAAATGCCGGAAAAGTCAAAACGTAACGAAACTTATCAGCAAACTACCGAAAGGATACTCGAACTTCATGGCCAGGCGGCAATTGCCCAAAATGAAGAAGATTTGCAGCTTGACTATTAAATTATTGAAGAATTCCCCAGCTGTCCAGATGTCCAGGAAATGCTCTCCACATGATTTACAGCACTTGAAAATACACTTATTAACAGCATAATTTACATGTTAACACTTAAACACACTCGTTCTCGTTGCCCCCCAAAGTCCAGTCTCAGTCTGACCTTTTTCTGCTTGCACTTCGACCTCCCTTTTTCTTCTCACCTCTCTCTTCGCATACTGCACTCAACTATGTGCAAATTTATGTCTGAATTTTCGGTTAGGCGAACACAAAAAAATTGCCACACTTAACGTATCTGCTGCTGCTGCTTCCCCAGACTCTGCTGCCCCGCTCTCCATTTTTGCCTTGCTCAAATTAAAATAAGCGTAAATTTTGCAACAATTGCAAAATGTTTACCCATTCCCAAAAGGCGGAAACTGAACCCAAGGTAGCATAACAACTTGTAAGTTTCTCGTTGCTTATTAAAAAAAACTACACTACAAAAATTAGAGGTTTTTTCTAAGCAATAGCAATAGCAATAATAATAATTATAATAATAATAAAAGCATAATGTATAGTATATATTCTTACGATAATATAAAAAAATATACTGTGTAATATATATTTTGAAGGTTCATTCGGTCATTAAGTTGAGATACGTTATGTTTGTCAAAATACCTTGTCAATAAGTGGACACACTATCAGCAAGTTGTCAGTGCTGATCATTAAAATGACACAATATTTATATCAGTTTAATATTTGTTTACTCTACTGTAATGTTCTTTAGAAAGATTTGCCTGTTAACGTTTTAAACTTGATTCTTTAAAATAACTTTTTTTTTTAAATAAAAATATTAAAATAGCATTTGTAATTACATTATTTTTTAATTAGTCCAAGATGTGGACATTTTTTATTATTTAAATTTTGTTTACAGTGTATTTGCCTCATTTAAATCATTCTCAGTTCTCATACCATAAAAAAAGGCATCCTTTTTGCCATTTGCCTATGTCCTGCACTAAATACACACTCGTGCATACGTAAGTAAGTAAGTATGTTGGGTGCGTTGGGTGCTTAACCACTTACATGTGTTAGTCCATAAGGATAAGGACATTAGGGACATTTGTGGACACTTGAATGGCACAGCGGTCAACAAGGTGGACACAATTTGTGGCAGGACCTTTGAACGCCACACCAGGAACAAACAAGAGATGCCCAAAGGTGGACACTGCACTGTCAAAAAATGACCTCAATTTATCTTGTAAAATGTTTGGTCTAACTTGAATTATGGCTGCGTTTGTGGTTGCCAACAAGCTGGCAAAACTTTAAAGGGGAGGGAGTTGGTGGGGAGAAGGGAGAACTGAGCAAAGCAAGTGCCATGACAAATTCAATCAAAAAAGGCAGTCGAAATGTGGCAACAATGGCAGTGGCAAGGACGGATGTTGCAGCTTACATGGTCGGCTTCTCGGCTTGAGTTTCAGCTTCAACTCTGCTGCTAAGCGATGCGATGCGATGTGATGCGTTTCAATGCAGTAAAAATGTTCAACTGACAACAAACAAAAAAACAGAGACACAGATACATTTACAAATACAGATACAGATGGAGATGGAGCCCTGGTGTGGGCCGACAAATGTACCAATGCGCAGAGCTGCATCATTAATCATTCCAGCCAAGGAAGACAACGACTGAGACAGAGTATAGTAGATGTAGACGGAAAAGAAGGCGATGACGACGACGACGACGACGATGTAACCGTAGAAAAAGTCAATTTCTCATGAAAATATTTTGTATCTGTATCTATTTGATATGCGTCTGCAACAACATCAACATGAATATCGACAAAAAGGTGGTGTTTTAAATTGAAGCTCGTATCGAATCCAACTTGCACTAACTTGGCTTAAAGCTTGTTGCACTAAACAGGACTTCCCAACAATTTGAGTGCCTGCTGATTAGCTGTCAAGGATCTTTAATGCTGCCAAGGACAAAGCTCCAGTTGAACGTCTTCAATCATTTAATTGTGGGCTTGATTGACATTTATGCGAAAAGTGTACAACACTTCAACCCATCTAAGCATTTGCTCTGGATTAGTTTTAATTAGCACCCTTATGAAAGGGTTGACACAGAGAACGAGAAGAGATGGAACGGGAGCTGGAGAGTATCCTTATTGTATCTTTATAGCAATTTCAGAGGGGACGAAATTTCTATTTGAAGTTCTACTCGAATGCTTTTACCGAGCTGCCAGTTGCAAAAGATAAATTAGAGAAATATATTTAATGACTTTTCATGACCAGCAAATGTCAACAAACAGAACATTTACAGAGCAGTCACAACAATAAACAAACAACAACAGCAACAACAACAATTATAACAACAGCAATGATAACAAAACTATGTGCAGTCCATTTGAAATGCGGTCTGTGGATCTAAGTGAAACACTCCCCTCCTCCCCTTCTTCTTCTTCCATCTCCTCCTCCTTGTTGTTGTTGTTGTTGTTGCGATAGGTGTGAAAATTGTTGATTAATGTTCAGTTTTCCGAAATGTCATTGTTAAAATTGCATAGACAAAAGAAAAGGCGACTAGACTTTGTTATTCATAGAATCAAATACAAAAACAATGTCAAATACATATTCGTATTTAAATTTTATTTACATTTTATTGGAGGCTCATATGTTAGTTTAAAGTCCAGCTTAATTAATATTCCAATAATCGTTTCCACATATGCATTTTAAATCTTTATCTAAATAAATTTAAACGTGAAATACTAAAATATTTTTTAAACGAATTTTGTACTTAAATATTTTTAACCATTTTTTTCCGAAGAAAAATATAAAACGGTTTTTTTTGTATTTGAAGCGTAAATATCAAAAAGTCATTAGGCAGCTTATGGTTATAAAAAGCAAAGCAACAAATCTGCAATCAGTTTAAATGTGCTTACACTTTTATTTTTATTTTATTTTTAATTTCTGAATTTTTACTGGAATCCATGAGATACTCTCACTCATGGTACATTGTCATTGAATCAAGTTTAATACTTTAAAGCGGCTCAAATTGAAAAACTTTCAACATGGCCGCTACAACTATGTATTGCTTTATAAGCCTGTATATATGTCTAATACATATACATAATATTTTCATATATTTCATATACAGATGCGCATGTGTCTAGCAAGAACAAAAACAAATATAAATATAAAAAATATAGAGAGAAAGAAAGAAAAAAAGAAACCTCTCGTCTGTGAGGGAAATATGAAAGCTGTTGGTAAACTTTTATGCAGCGCCTAAGACCCTGGCCCACAGTCACCAACTTCAACTCCAACTCCAACTCGAAGTCGCGTCTCCGGTCTGTCATTTTGGCCTGTCGCAGTGCCTCAGCCTCAGCCATGGCTCAAATATGAAATCCATCAGGGATGCTGCTAAGAGCTGTCAATCAAAATCAGCGAGGGAAACTTTTCCAGCGCTCTCATGAGCAAAAAATAAAAAATGAAGGAACAAAATTTACATTTCCCTTTTTTTTGTGTGGGGTGGAACTGGATTACGCTTTATGCTTAGCATGTTTGCCAGATTGAAAGCGAATTAAAAATGGAAAATTAAATCCCCATAACGTCAATGGCATATTAATGCCAATTTAAAACTTTCCATTGAATTTCAATTCCAATTTCAACATTAAAATGGCCAAAATGACAACAATTCTGCATGCTGGTCGCAAATGCGATTACAACTTGTCTCAGTTTGAAGAAGTCTTTGCAAGTCTTTCTTTCCCTCAACTCACTTCAACTTCACTCATCTAACAATGCTTTCAACCGTAGCAAAATTCCATGGAAAGCTTCATTTTTGCGGGCGGTAAGCGGGGAATGGGAAGGTGGACAACAATGGCGATCAGGGGACAAAAAGTGCCGCCGGATCATAGAAAAGAGACCAGAGCATGAAATATTATCATCGCATATTGTGTTTACTGCTTATAAGGCAGTTTCCCCAAGCGCAAAACAAAGACGCACAGTTGAAGGCCAAAAATCAGCTTAAGATCGTTTCAAGTATAACTTGAATGAGTGAATGACTGAGTGAATGAATGAATGAATGAATGACAACAGCAGCAACAACGGCAACAAGCGACAGCAATGGCCGACGACCGACCAATGGCCATGATTAATCAATATTTGGTTTGAAATGCAACAAAAGCGTCGCGTCGTCGCCAAGTGGAGACTTCGGCGAGTGCCACATACAAATACAGTGCCTACAAATGTCGACGGATGCCTACGGATGCGGCTGCCGCATTTCTTTTAACCACGCTTTTTCAGTTTCGGTTGCCGCATTTGACAGATCAACGTGCGCTGACAGCTTTGTGTTGTTGTCACTGTTGTTGTTGTTACTGTTGTTGTTGTTGTTGGCATTGCCATTGAGCAATGTTGAGCATAATTGATGATGCGGCTTTGGCTTTTGAATTACATTTTGGCGTTAGCAATGGACGTCTCTTGATCGCATTGGCTCCACAATATTCTCCACATACCTCAACTCTTTTCTTCGACTCCGTGTTTGCTTATTTCATGTGCTTTGTATTCAATAGAAGCGAATAGAAGCGAATTTCAAGTTGTTTGATCGCATCGGCTACTGTTTATATTCACGCTTTATATCCGATGATAGATGAGTCAAGGAGAAGAAGGAGATTCACCAACAGACAGACGGACATACGGACAGAAGGGCAGAGAGACAGTCAGACAATCAGACAGTAGTCAATTACAATGTATAGACCTCTAATTACAACTGTGCCGACTACTTGACTACTCGAAATTAATGGTCTCTACTTCAAAATTATTGGCTATATTAATAAATGCTCTCTTATTTTAACTTAGGAGAGACAGATTTGAGTTGAAAACTTAAATGTTATTTTTAAGAAATTCGGTATTTACGACCATATATTATTATTGCCAATATCTATTTTAAATATTAAAAATGTAAATGCCTGAAAGATTATTTTATTATTTATTGTTTTGATCCTAGCTCTAAAACATATTAGTTTCTGATCTATATCAACTCCTATGTGTTTTCCTTTATAAATAATAAATATTGAGCGATTCATCAACAAATGAATTCTTAAATTATTCATGGATTACTTATGAAACTCTAAAAAAATTTGTATTTTATCTACTTGAATATAATTTATACATTTTTGAAACACTTTCATTGATGTGCCGATGTTACAAAAAATATCTGATTTTTATAAAAACGTAACTAGAATTTTGTTTTAAATCATTGACTGTTTTCTGACAATTTTTCTTGGCTACATGTTTAACTGAATGTAATTTAAATTTTTTCATTTTCCTTTCTTAGAAAAATATTTGAATTGTCCTGCATTACTTGCCAAATGGTCAGTTCGTGGACTCAAAGTCATTGGCATTGCTTGAAGATATGAAATTTATTTTTCTGCTCGATTTGATTGCGATTAAATAAGTTGTTGAAATCGCAAGTAATTCATGCGGCCTGAAGGTTGGAAATGAAATGCCACAATCATTTTGGGTGCAGCCACAGGACGTGCGATATCCACAACGGGGGATAAGAAAAGCGCCAGCTCATGGCCACGTTTAGGGGGCAAAGGAGATCCCTGTGCAAATATTTCCAAGTCCGGAGACTGCAGAGGAAATTGCCGCATTCCACGGATGAAGACGTCGAGGCAGAAGCAGAAACAGAAGCAGAAGCAGAAGCTCAACCTGTGTCCAGTTGCCATCACGGCGTTTCCGCGCCCCGAGCAAAAATGAAAATAAATATATACATATATATAGAAATACATATAAATAAGAGTGTACGACTGGGAAGTTGGTAGTGAAGTAGAAGGCAGGGGGAAATTTTGCTTGAAACAACGAAATAATGCCTCATTTTTTCTTATCGCGGCAATAAAGCAGCATAAACGCTTCATTTCCATTTGTCTCGCAACTGAGTCGCCCTTAGCCACAGCCACAGCCACGTCGACAGAGACGCAACGTCACTCGACCTGGTGCTAGTCAGAGGGTAGCTGGGAGCAGCCAAGGGAGCAAAGGGGGCAGGGATAGCTATAGATGGCCACCCAGTCGGCGACGCCGGCTGTCCACATCACAAGCTACACCAAGGAGTGAGAGAAAGAGGGAGAAAAAACCGTTTACACGCCAAGCACAAGTTTCTTTTATTCCACCTTCTTCTCTTTCAGCTTCTTGCAATTTTTCTCTGTTCTCAGTTTCGTCATTTCTTATACGCCATCAAGTTCCATGTTGTTGTTGCTGTTGTTGTTTCTACTTTACTTGAAGCGGCATTTTTATCGCCCGTAAGTTTTGCTTATTTTAAACACGAACGAACAACAACACCGCAAACACCACCACAACAACAACAACACCGGCGGCATAATATTCATGTTGTATGAAGAAAAAAAAGTAGAAATAAAAAAACAAAAGTCACTTCCGTTGCGCCAAAGGAAAACGCGAAAAGTCTGCAGACGTTGACGACGACGACTGTGGGCAGTGGCCCCTTTCAGACTTAGACTTAGGAATGGCCACAGAACTAAGAACACAACTTCTAATTAGATGAAAAACAGTCGCAGCAACGAGTATCGAGCGATGAAAAGTAAAATAAAATATAAGCTAAATTTCATACATAAGAGTCGCTGAAAAAATTATATTATAAATTTAACTCTTTTCTCTAAATAAAAAAAACATTTAAAGAAATGCTGATCACTGCGGACGGCAGTCCGCGCTAGTGACGAAAGCAGCACGAAGGGTTTGAATATTATATGACATTTATCCTAATTTATCATTTGAAATAAGTATGCTTAATGTTTTTTATTAAGATTTTATTAATATTTGTTAAGAAGATGGAAATCAAATCAACATACTATAAGCATTTCAAAGTTTAAGTCAGTATTTTGTGCCTGAAACTAATTGTTTTTATTTATAAGTACTAACAATGTAAGGGAAAACTGGAAATATGTATTTTATAAGCATATACCATATTTATTTATGCTAATCAGTATTTACTGAGTTATTTAAATTAATCAAGCTTTACAAGTCTGATTGCTCTCAGTCAACAGTTGCTTATAATTATTATTATATAAGAAATAATATTTAGCTCCTGTAATATTACATTAATGCACATGTGTTAAAAAATGACATCCGCATATTTTGCATGCATAATTGTGTGCTCTTAATAGTGGCTTAATACCTCGACAAATTGCCATTCCCCAGTGTAATTGAATTTGTTTATGACTAGGTAATAAAACCTGTCTGGAGCAACCACTTATCGTGCGATATACCATCAATAAATCTATCAGCAAGTTCCATGGAATTGACAGGCTCTAGCCAAGGCGCGGACAGAAACTATTTAAAAATGTCGATAAAATTGCCAGGTTACTTTGTAGCAGGTGAACACTTAAATTGGCTAATTGACAAGCTACAGTTCCGTATTGTGTTATAAGTGTTTGTTTACAGTGTAAAATCACTTAAACAAACTTTATTATGAATCAAATCACTGCGGACGGCAGTCCGCGCTAGTGGCGAAAGCAGCACGAAGGGTGCGAAGGCGACTAGCATATATACACAGGAAGAATGGAAGATTTGCTATGACTGTCCGATCAGGTCGAGCTATATACCGATCGAAAGGTATCAACTTAACTTACAAATGTGCATACTAAGACTTTTGGAAACTCACCTGGTTCGTGAGATAAACAGGTGTAAGTGGGAGGGAAAAAATTTAAATTATTGGAGCTAATGGGGCCGCTAGAGCCTTTTTGAATTTTCGTTGAATTTTTTACAATTCTTATCAAAAATACGCGTCGAATGACACCACGATCATCGAAATCGGACAACTGGTTCGAAAGATAATTAATTTTGAAATTTTTAGGGGCCTTTCGAAATTGAGATGAAAAGTCAGTTTGTCTGTTTGTTTGTTTGTTTGTTTGTTTGTTTGTTTGGATCAAATCGTTGATTTAGCTCAAATGTTTGAATGAGGACTTATTTCTGTTAAAAAATCTAGAAACGTTTGTTCTACGACTTTTTCGAAAAATAGCTAGTTTAGCGGGAAATCGCTAAAAACCGCTAAAATTGAAACCCTTATAGCAGTCAAACGATAAAAGCTACAGATGCGATCTATATATTGTTGAAAAGGTATTTTGAAGGGCTGTTATGCATACCTTTTAACTTTTTTCTAAAGTACACAGGTAAATTGCTACAGGTGAAATAAGGTGTTTTCCCCCACATTTTGGCGGTTTTTGAGAAAACGACGCTAACGATTTTTTTTAAATTTCGATATGTTTTAGCTTGTAAAATTTCTCGTTTTTTGATGTATGACACAAAAAATTTTACCAATAGGTTTGGAAGATATAACCTATTAACTGAATATATACGTTTTACTTTGAATTGGAATAGGGCAGCAGCAACAAAGTGTCATAGCAGCCAGTTTGTTTTTTTGGATCAAATCGTTAATTAAGCTTAAATGTTTGAATGAGGACTTGTTTCTGTTCAAAAATCTAGAAACGATTGCTCTACGACTTTTTCGAAAATTCGCTAGCTTAGCGGGAAATCGCTAAAAACCGCTAAAATTGAAAACCCCATAGCATCCAAACGATAGAAGCTACAGATGCGATCTATATATCGTTGAAAAGGTATTTCGAAGGGCTCTCAGGCACTGCTTGCAGCGTAATGGAAATTACCTGTTAGCTGAATATCCCACAAAAAAAACCTCTTTACGAGGTAAAAGTCTAGTGACGAAAACATTTTCATGCCCCAAAATTTCTGATATCCAATTTTGTGACGAATAATATTAAGTTTTACATATAAATTATTTTAAGCAAAATTTTGGCACTCGGCACATTGCGCTAAAATGTATCAATTCTTCATACCAAATAAAACTCACTCACTGTTTTGCGCAGTGCCGAATGCAAAAATTTTGCTTAAAATAATTTATATGTAAAACTTAATATTATTCGTCACAAAATTGGATATCAGAAATTTTGGGGCATGAAAATGTTTTCGTCACTAGACTTTTACCTCGTAAAGAGGTTTTTTTTGTGGGATTGACAATACAATAGAAGGAATGAAGTTTATCGAAATTGAATGTTTATCTAACAAAAACTAATTAATAACCTATTTTTCATCGAGCTGTTTGTTAAAGCGAAGCTGGACTGTATCTATGTGTACTACCTTCTATGAGTTTTAGTTTGGTAATCAACAAGTTATACTGCCTGGTTGTTTTCTTTTTTTTTTGCCTCGTTGGCGCAAATGCAAATTAATTAGCGAGTTGCGTTGCGTTGCGGTTGCTTTAATTGCGACCCCAACAACATGGCGTATGCGTGTTGCATGCACCATCTTTGGGACGGGACGGGAAGCAACGTCAAGTTATCGTATACTCTTGGACCTATAATTGAATTTCGCATGCGTAAAAACGCAGCTGTGTCTCAAGCAGAAGATGGAGCCTCCAATTTGCCACAGGCGCCGCCTTTAAATTTGAGTTATGGCTGAAAACGAGTCGAAACTTATACTATACACTATGAATACACACTCATATTCATATGCACATTCATATGCATATTCATGTTCACTGTACAGTGCGTAAATTTGTCCCCGAAACAGGCTGCGGTAGTTGGTAGTTGGTGGTGGTGTTGCTGCTGGCCAATATTAACCCTGCAGTGAACATCTTGAGACATAAATCATCTAAATCACTCGAACATGCAGCTTTACTGTGTCCCGTGTCCCGTGCCCTGTGTCCTTACCCCCTGACCCGCCTCTCCCTTCGAAGACATTAAATAAATCGCTGCCTGCCAAATGTTTCACATACGATTTTCCTAAGCAACTCCTCAACTCAACTCAACGACACGACGCGACGCTTTTTGCAAAAGTTTTGCATTTTCCAAGAGCTCCCATTTCCCCTACTCTTCCTTCCTTCCATTCCCTGTTGAGTCTTGGCAACACCCACACACGTTGTGTGCTGTTTTTGGTTTGGGTTTGGGTTTGGCTTCAGTTTTGACTGGATCGCTGCTTGGGCAGCCATGTCAAGTGCATGTGTATCGTACATTACACACAGGTGGCGACATCTGCTCCATGTCTCATAGTTAAAGCTCCATTCGAGCTACACATTTATGTATGTGCAGCCCATATATCATTTATGTTCTTTTAGACTGGGGTAAATAAGTCAATCTAATGTATTTCTTTGATTTGCTTCTGAGCAAATAACGAGTTAACTGACTGATAAATATCTTTGACAAAACTTATTGAACATCTCACAGCCTGGGAATCAAATTATGAACTCGGGAGCACTACAACAACATCAACAACAACAACCCTATTAGAGTCAACCTAAGTTGGGAGCAGCCGCTGCTCCCGGAGCCACTGCGTGCCCACCGCTGTTATAGATATATATAACAAAATAATATAAATATAGAAAACCCTAACCAAATAACTAAACTGAACAGATCAGAGAGTCAGAACTTAAGAGAGTCCGTTAATAGGCCCTTAAAGGCCCGTTTCCCTAAGTTGGGAGCAGCCGCTGCTCCCGGAGCCACTGCGTGCCCACCGCTGTTATAGATATATATAACAAAATAATATAAATATAGAAAACCCTAACCAAATAACTTAACTGAACAGATCAGAGAGTCAGAACTTAAGAGAGTCCGTTAATAGGCCCTTTAAGGCCCGTTTTTTCAATGTCTAAATAAGGTGTTTAATAACTATTCGAAATATATTTTGACGTAAAATGTATAGAAATTACTGTCAAATTTGAAATTATATCTTAGATACAATTTATATGTACATTGAAAAACGGCCCTAAAATATCTATCAATATTCTAAATAGCTAATCGACACATATGACATCGAATTTATGTACCTAATATCTTGAATTTTAATAAGTTATGTGACATATTGGAAGCACCTTTAAAGATTATGTCTCAATTTAAATAGAAATTTATATTTTATAGATTAGAACAGAATACAAAACATTCCCAATGTTACTGCAATTTCGTATTAAGAATACTTTTCACCTTGACTTAGCCTAGTTTTCTGCAAAGTTGTGTCACTTGAAACTCTTAAAGTTGTTTCTTTCGACAACTTTGCACATAAAATACTGGCTGAAAGGCCATTTGTCCTTGTATCAGGGTAACCAGCAGTACCAAATCTAGGTTGACTTATATACTTCCGCTTCCGGCAACAAAAAACATACGTTCCGACTCCGCTTGCCGTATTTTATGGCCGTATTATTCCGTGAGTCTGTGAGTGGCCGTGGTGAGTGCCTGGCTCCAGAAACAGAACAGAAACAGAATTTTATGCAAATATCCTAATCAAATTCACATTTTGAAGTTCAACTGTTTTATCCAAAAGTTTTACCTTCAGCTAACGCCACCAAAGCCAAAGTTGTTGTTGCTGTTGCCGTTGCCGTTGCCTGCGACGCGTGTTGTAGACGCCCCTCAACCTCCGCCGGCTTCCAGTTTCAGAGATGCCACCCATTTTTAATTTATTTCCACTTAAAAAACCAAGTGCACGACAAGAACGCAAAGAAAAGAAGACCATGAGCATAGGCTCAGTCTGAATCCCAGTCTCAATCTCTGTCTCTATCTCTGTCTCTGTCCCGGACCCTCATCCCACAGTCCACATCGCAGCATCCGCAGTTCGCATCCTGTGCGTGCGTCCGGTGGACCGATTGCTGGGTTTGGGATTTTACATTCTCGGAGGATGGAGGATGGTGTGTTATCGGGTGGTTGGGTGGTTGGGTGTGCCGTGGGTTGTTGGCAATATCCTCATCCGCCCAACGCTCTCGAGGGTTGGGTCGTCCTCCATATTTTCACTTATCACAGCTCCCACCTTTTCATGCCCAACTCGCACAAAAAACTTAAATCCGCATGTCGAAAGCGATTAAACAGTTACCGTGTGTCTTCTTCTCGTTCTCGATGCTGCCAGGGCAGAAGTTGCTTCATTTGTTCGGAATTAAAACAAAAGCAGCCAAAAGGATAAAATTAGTCACTGTGGTGACAGTAATGCCAAGTCCTGCTCCCCTTTTCCCCCTCTCTCTCTCTCTCTCTCTGCTGTGCAGTTTAATGCCAGAAGATACAGCTTCAGTTACACAGTATTCAAAGTCAGTGTGGCACCTCCCCATCCCCTTTCCCTTGCCGCTCCTCACCCACACCCTATCGTGGGAATTCGTTGCGCCACTCGGCAACAACTGTGCAACTCTGTGCGACTCGGGCCGAGTGATTAATTGCAATTTAAACGGTTTCAATTAAGGCAATGCGCATCTCTCTGCTGCAGCATCCACAACCCAAAACAATTTCTGTTTTATTTCGTATTCGTTATATCAATGGAATTGATGGAATTGACAGACAGCATTACTACAGCTATGTTACAGCCGCCACTACCTGGAGATTTTGTTATCAGTTTCAGTTAGATAAATAAATGATTTAACATTCTCCATGTTAAATTGCTAACATAATTGAAAGGAACTACGCTTTACAATTTAACGACAGGTGTTCACTTATATACAACGAGACGGCAAATCTTTGCTTTCATTTGATTAAATGTATTTGAAGGGGATATATTATGATCTAATAAGTTTTCTCTTGAGATCTTTATGTTCTTTGGTCTGTCTTTAGTAACATAAATTTTTTGTTTTAGTCTAAGAGAGATATAACCTGAGAGCGCAAGTGATTAGACAAGTTATAAAGATTGGGAAGAACATTTAAAGAGACTCAAAAATGGACACTATAAGGTTAAGTTGTCACCTATTTAGTTAAATTTATTGTAAGTTAAATTTACTATCACTTTGTATGAACATGATTTTATAATAGAATTTGTTTATTTCATATATAGAATTAGATAATATAAAATAACTACAAAAAATTTACTAAGTTATTAACTTAACTTAACTGTATTTGGCTAATCACTGCGGACGGCAGTCCGCGCTAGTGACGAAAGCAGCACGAAGGGTGCGAAGGCGACTAGCATATATACACAGGAAGAATGGAAGATTTGCTATGACTGTCCGATCAGGTCAAGTTATATACCGATCGAAAGGTATCAACTTAACTTACAAATGTGCATACTAAGACTTTTGAAAACTCACCTGGTTCGTGAGATAAACAGGTGTAAGTGGGAGGGAAAAAATTTAAACTATTGGAGCTAATGGGGCCGTTGGAGCCTTTTTGATTTTTCGTTGAATTTTTTACAATTCTCATTAAAAATACGCGTCGAATGACACCTCGATCATCGAAATCGGACAACTGGTTCGAAAGATAATTAATTTTGAAATTTTTAGAGGCCTTCCGAAAATGAGATGAAAAGTCAGTCTGTCTGTGTGTTTGTTTGGATCAAATCGTTGATTTAGCTGAAAAGTTTAAATGAGGACTTGTTCCTCCTCAAAAATCTTTAAACGTTTGTTCTACGACTTTTTCGAAAAATAGATAGTTTAGCGGGAAATCGCTAAAAACCGCTAAAATTGAAACCCTTATAGCAGTCAAACGATAAAAGTTACAGATGCGATCTATATATCGTTGAAAAGGTATTTTGAAGGGCTGTTATGCATACCTTTTAACTTTTTTTATAAAGTACACAGGTAAATTGCTACAGGTGAAATAAAGTATTTTCCCCCACATTTTGGCGGTTTTTGAAAAAACGCCGCTAACGATTTTTTTTAAATTTCAATATTTTTTTAGTTTGTAAAATTTCGCGTTTTTTAATATATGACACAAAAAATTTTACCGATAGGTTTAGAAGATATGCCTAAGATATAACCTATTAACTGAATATATACGTTTTACTTTGAATTGGAATAGGGCAGCAGCAACAAAGTGTCATAGCAGCCAGTTTGTTTGTTTGGATCAAATCGTTAATTAAGCTTAAATGTTTGAATGAGGACTTGTTCCTGTTCAAAAATCTAGAAACGTTTGCTCTACGACTTTTCGAAAAATCGCTAGTTTAGCGGGAAATCGCTAAAAACCGCTAAAATTGAAACCCCCATAGCATCCAAACGATAGAAGCTACAGATGCGATCTATATACCGTTGAAAAGGTATTTCGAAGGGCTCTTAGGCACTGCTTGCAGCGTAATGGAAATTACCTGTTAGCTGAATATATACATTTTACTTAGAGTGGGAATAGGACAGCAGCAGCAAAGTGTCATAGCACCCAGAGTTTAAGAGTGCTGATAGCTTTTGCGCTGGGCATGTGTGTTTGAAAAGGGGACTAGTGTTGCCAGACAATTTGGTTTTAGCTTGTACAAACAATAATCAAAGTTGACAAAGCTATACTGTCAAAAAATATTGCAATTTCAAAATTTCTGATGTCTTATTGAAAAATTTCTGATATCCCATAAAAAAAACCTCTTTACGAGGTAAAAGTCTAGTGACGAAAACATTTTCATGCCCCAAAATTTCTGATATCCAATTTTGTGACGAATAATATTAAGTTTTATATATAAATTATTTAAAACAAAACTTTTGCATTCGGCACTGCGTAGAACAGTGAGTGAGTTTTATTTGGTATGAAGAATTGATACATTGTAGCGCAAAGTGCCGAGTGCCAAAATTTTGTTTTAAATAATTTATATATAAAACTTAATATTATTCGTCACAAAATTGGATATCAAAAATTTTGGGGCATGAAAATGTTTTCGTCACTAGACTTTTACCTCGTAAAGAGGTTTTTTTTATGTAATGTATTTCTATCATACCTAAATATGTAAGTTTGTTGCTATTAAAATTTTTCCCATAGAAAAAACATATGCTAGCCACTCCCTATTTACCGAATTCACCCTCTCTTTAGACTATGTATGTCTGTCACCTTGTTTCAGTTAACATTTACGCCATGTTGTCGTTGCCATGGTCAAGACACAACAATCTACTGTGGAACAGAGCCACAGCGACGAGTTACGAGTGGTTCTAAGGATTAATTTCTAATTTCGCCTAATGCTCTGCCAAGTGTTTCAGTTTGTGTTTACATTTTGTCCGCCGTGTTTTTGTGTTGTTGTCTAATTTACCTTGATGTGGCCAGTGGCAAGTGGTGCGACCTGCGAGTTGTAGTCCCATTCCCATTCCATTCCCAACCACATTCCCAGTGCCATTCTTGTGTCCCTTCTTCCCATGGCCCAGTTGCCAGTTGCCAGTTGCCGCACTGCCCTACCCCCAGGCTGTCTCAGTCTCTGTCTCAGACTGAGACTCGGTCTTGGCCCTCCAAATGCAGCCAGCGCCAGGGCCAGGCGTGCACCGTACTCCCTCCCTGGCTCTGACTGTAGTTGTGGTTGTGGCTCGGCCTTCGGGTCCACATGCTTGCCACCATCATTAATCATGACGTTTCAGGCTCTGACACATTTGTCCGATCGGCAGCAGCAGCAGCAGCAGCGGCCACTGCGGCAGCGGCGGCTACGCACCATTTTCATTGTAATGAAAACGTTTTCGAAAAGCCCTCAGACTGACGTCTGTCTGCCTCGACGAGACGAAACGAAGCCCCGGCCAAGTGTCTTCGGATGGACAATATTACATCTCAGTGTGGGCAATTTGAAGACAAACATTTTCATAATGCGACCCATAACAACCCCCATAAAGGCCGCACATGTCGAATGTAAATATTGGCCAACTATTTACGGACTATTAGCTTCAGTTAAGAACAGACTAATTGTGACAAAGCACACGGCTATCCAAAGACAATAGGTGAGCACCTTTACTGGGGAGTACTTTAAGAGATTCGAATTATATTACTTGAATTATTCAGCTTCAAAAGTAAAATGGGCGTCAAGAGATTCTGATTTCAGTTTTGAATATAAAAGAAACGAAATTATGGTTGCATTATTTTCAATATAATAGAAACGATAAGAATTTATAAAATATATTAAATAAGATAGTTAAAATATAAAAGTTTTTGGCAATATAATGCTTATATTTTTATGAAAGAAAAGTCGCTTAAGCTTTGTAAACATAGCATACAAACAACTAATAGATTGTATAAATTATATATTATAAGTAAAAATTATAAAGACGAAATAAAACAACACATAAGAGAATTTCAAGAATGTCTGTTTTTTACTGAATTCAACGTTCAGGATATATGTTCTGGATTATCCTCATAAAATGTCTCATAAATACAAATATTAGTCAATTGATAAAATGATCAAATAACTATTATCTGTACGAGCTCAATTTATAATGTAATTTGCAATGTACTAATTCACTTGAAATAACATATTTTATATACTCAAAAATATGCTTCTAAGCTATATACTCATAAAATGGGTGTGAAGAGATTCTGATTTTAGTTTTCAACATGAAAGAAACGGAATTATAGTTGTATTATTTTCAATATAATAGAAACGATCAGAGTTTATAAAATATATTACATAAGATAGTAAAAATATAAAAGTTTTTGGCAATATAATGCTCATATTTTTATAAAAAGAAAAGTAGTTTAAGCTTTGTAAAGCATAGCATAAAAGCAACAAATAGATTGTTTAAATTTAATAAAAGAAAGTATAAAATATAGACGATATAAAACAAAACAAGAGAAAGAGAAAATCAAGAATGACATTTTATTACTTAATACAACGTTTAGAATATGTATTCTGGATTATCCTCATGCAATGTCTAATAAATACAAATATTAGTCAATCGATAAAATGATCAAATAACTATTATCTGTACTAGCTCAATTTATAATGTAATTTGCAATGTACTAATTCACTTGAAATAACATATTTTATATACTCAAAATATGCTTCTAAGCTATATACTCATATTGTCCTGACCCTCTTGGCCAATAAGAGTAATGCGTTAGGGCCCACTTCAGTGGGTTGGGGTTACTGGACAGTTAAAGGCAAGGGGTGAAACGGGCATAAGGGCATGTTACTCGTCGTACTGCTGTGGACTGTGCAAGCGATACAATAATTGCTCTGGGCCGTCGTCGACGTCGTCATCGTCATTGTTGCGGCTTTGGCATGAATTACAAACAAACACAACACAAAAAAATAACATAAAAACGAGAAAAGAGAAAAAGAAAAAAGAGCGACAACAAAAACAAGTACAACGAAACAACAAGAATTCAGTATACAAAGCCGCCATTCATTCCATTGCCGGCGTTTGCAAACACACACACATACAAACACACATACACATGCGACGTTGACATGCAATGGTCACAGGGCCTGAAAGCTGGAGCTGTAGCTGGAGTCGACCAGGCTAACGTGTTCTGCTCAATCAGACAACGACGATGGCAAGAGCACCAATGATCCAACACCACCACATTCAGCTCCACCACCAAGAAGGTTTATGTGTGTGTAAGTGTGTGTGAGTGCCTCAATCATGTAATTATTTCCTCCACAACCGCTTTACCAATACCATTGCGTCCGGGCAGCACCAAAGTGACCAGCACCAACACATGAACATGGAACGTCGTCGTCGTCGTCGTCGTTGTGGACAAATGATATTACAAGTGGGGCCAAGTTGGAAAGAACAACAAAAAAAAAACCGAAACTGGTAGCGTGTTTCGCTTTGAGTTTTGTTCACTCTTTGTACCTTTTTTACGCTATGCAAACAATACAACAGAAAAGAAAGAGGATTGAGAAGGAATTCTCTTGTATCCGTAAGGTCGAACTTGAGATGCCCTAGTCGAATTTTATCTGGGGTGCCACAGAAATCTCTTTCACCTGAAAAATGACGTAAATTTCATACAAATGTACGTCAAATTCAGTTGAAAGAGATTTCTGTGGCACCCCAGTATATGAATTTTGTTGTTTAAATATATGAAAGTTAGCTCATGTGTTCAATTGAAAATAGCCTTGAAAAATAGCCTTCAAATCTTCATTTATTTTCTCAAATTTTAAGTAAACATTTATATCCTCCGATATTGAAATAACGCATCTGGCAGAAACACCTGAAATGTTCACAGCTATCTGTCAAACAGCCGAAGTTGCTATCAGACAAGGTTGGGGCTTAAAGGGTTAATAAAACAGTTTTTTTTTATTTTAACAAACAACTCTCAATAAGACATTAGATCTTACTTATATTCTAGAAATCTTATCAGAATCGAATTTACTTTCCTTTCCATACAATTTGTTTGATGTGCATCTAATTTGAACTTTTATACAATTTATAAACAAAAAATGAACGATCTTCTAAGCTTTAAAAAATGTTTATAATTTAATTTAATAATTTAATTTAAAACATTAAAATTTAGTCTACTCGTACCACGCTTTATCACATTGTGCATCTATCTTGAGTCTCTATCTAAGGGTATTAAAGTAAAGCAACTCTAAACAAGAAGTCGAGCAACGTTGAAGATACAGAACTATCTATAACTACTAAAGACCTGCAAACCTTTAAGTACGTACATATATATGTGTTTGTATCTGTGTGTGAAATACATGAAAAAAAAAAAACATTTCGTGTTTTTTGTTACTCAATTTAATTCAGGTAAAAATTTGTTGTATACAGACCCCGAGCACTCTTAAACTTTGGTCACGAACATGAAAAAGCGTCGTTTCCGTCGAATTGGTCGAAAAATGGTTGACGGTTGATTGGTTCAGTTTTTTTCCTTCTTTTTTTAGTTTTGCTTTAGGGAGAGGTCGCCGTCTAGACGAAGCGAGTTTCAATTCAAAATGGCGGCCAACTTTGATACGAATATGGATTTACTGTATGATACTTATATGAAATTAGCCAAAGTATTTCTAAGTATTACTGAAGGAGAAAGGAGTTCTCTGCAGCTCCCAAATATTTATGTAATTATCTTTGAATAATTTGACTTCCCAAAGCTTTTATCTTTACTTTGCAGCTTGTTTTGGGCCCATTCAAACAAAGTTAAAAATGCGAGAAACCGAGAAATGACAGAGGGAAAGAAAAAACGAAAATAAAATACGAAATGGTCAAAACGAAATGGCTTAAATTGGCAGCCGTTGTTTCATTTGCGGCTTTTTACATAACCTTCGCACACTTTTCGGCTCGAATACTACGAGTAGTGGTATAATAACATTTAATCATCTTGCGGTTTCACTCATTTCATTTTTAGCTAAATCTAATTGTGTCTATTCCCAACCCATTGAGGGTTTTATTATTCGAATTCAAACGAATGCAATTTGTTGTACTTATGTTGCCAATTAAATATGTTGTGGTTTCCAATGTTGCGCAATGAATAGAAACAGTCTGTACTTACTTATGGAGTTATCACCTGAAAAAGAAAGAATATAGTTCATTAATTTAACAATTTACTTAAAAGAATTATATTTTTATATTTAAATAATTGTGTTACATAACAATAAAATGGAACAAATATTTACATCTATTCTTAAACCTATAATTCGTTAAAACTATCTTATCCAGCTTCATTTAATTCCACCAATGTTTTTTATACAGGGAAAGCTTAAATTGACCAGCTTATAAGAAAGTTTGAGTAGACTTTCAATAAGCTTGAAGCTGGCTACTTACTTGCAAGTGACTCGTAGTATCATGAAATTGAGCTCAAAAGTGGAAAATAATTAACCCCAAAGTTGGCAGCGGAAGTTTCAAGTTGTTGCCGCTGATGGTGCATGTGACCAGACCCAGACTCCATCTCAGACTCAGTCTCCAACTTAGTCATGGAGTTAGCGTCAAGTCGGAGCTAAAGCTGGAGATGATGGGGAAACACATGCAGCACGTAACGAGCGGTCAACAAAATGGCAACGTTCCGCTTCCGGAGACAACAGCAAAATATTAAACAACTTCCAAGTCAAGTAATTGAGAAGTTTTCTGTCGTTCGATAGCAAAAAATGCAGAAGGACTCAAACTGCTCAAAGAATGTCTCAAGGAAGCTGTCGTGTTGTGCTGAGTCTCATGTCTGGCAGTATATTATTTGCACAAAACTGAGAAGCGCCCAACCGAAATATCAAAGGAGTAATCTGGAGATCCAGAAATTGCTGCCAGGGCTGGGGAGTCGATGCGCAAATAAAATCATGCGGTCGGAAATAATAGCGTCTGGGCTGACAGTTAATTCTGTTTTTGGGAGTGGAGCCAACTTTATGCAGTCTCATAACTAACAGTCAAATAAATATAAGTAAATGTATATATATTGATAAGTTTGAAAGGAAATGGGCAGCAGCGGCGTGATTAGCAAATATTTTGATAGATAATAAGCAAATGTTAGTATATCTGAACATATATTTGTTTGCAGCTGCTTATGGCTTTTAATATGACTGGCATTTTAATGAAATGAGAATTGAAATAAGATATGTTTCAACTTTGACCAATGTCATAATTATCTTAAGCTAACGACAAAAGAATTCTCATGGCCATGTAATGCTAGCTATTCAGAATTACATTAATTGTTATTTTCAATAATTTAAATTTAAATAAGAGCAACATAACTTGTAAAAGGGCGATTTGATTTCACTTGACCTATCGTTCAAGAATATAATAATGTTAATTTATATCAAATTACTTACATTTTATAATATTTTTAATATATTAGAATATACAGTCGAACTTCCCTAACTCGAATCACCATTATCCACGAAAAAGTTCGAGTTAGGGAAGACTTCGAGTTAGGGAAGTAGAATTGTATGAGATTTGCCTAGTATTGCCACTCGATTTTGTTCGAGTTAGAGAGACTTCGAGTTAGGGAAGTTCGAGTTAGGGAAGTTCGACTGTATAACTTTATTATACAAATATCAGGACAAAGATAGCTATTGGAACTATTTCCAGTAAAATGGTTTATCGATAATATAACATGATATCATGGGACTCATATACCAATAATTTTGAATTAGAATCTTGACTTGGCAATGAATTTAATCTCAGCAAATTGCTTAAAGTATTTGAATTGTAATTCAATTTATTTATTGAATTTGTTGAATTGTAAACAAAACCTGTTTTAATCCATTTGCTTAATTGAAAAAAGAAATCATCTAATGTGTAGGAAAATGAATATAAGTGAACTTTAAAGTTGATTTGCTGAGGTGCAGAGCCCAAGTGGACCCACTCCAAAGCTGAAGCCAAGGCCCAAACCGGAGCCCAACGCAGACGCAGACGCGAAGAAAAACAACGCCTTGGTCAGTTCAAAATGATACCGTTGCTGTTGTTGTTGTTGTTGCTATTGCTGTTGTTGTTGTTGCCCCTTAGCTGACTGACAGTAGGTGTGACCAGGCTACTCATTCATTCTGACAGTTTTCCCACCCACTCTTGCACAAAACGCAATTTGTTGGATTGTAGGTTGTGCCCTCTAAGCACGAAAGGTAAAAGTGCTGTGGCAATGTCGACGTGTGTGTGTATGTGTGTGTGTGTGAACCACCACCACCGCGTAGTGGCAACGGGGCGGGCGGTTGTATGTGAGTGTGTTGCTTGTGGCGCCACAAGCCGCATTTTTCGCAGTTGCCAGTCGCGTGTCTCTTTGGCCCGAGTATTTGAATTTTCTTTTCTTTTCTATATTTTTTTTTTAGGATTTTTGTTTTTGGGCTGCGCTTGCAACTAATTTTCATTTCCAGCACAGTGCACCTTTTGCCATAGCCTCAGTTTCAGTCGCAGACGGTAAGAAATCTTATTAAAAAGTGAACAGTGCGATAAAATTGAATTTGCATTCAAAAGCCATTAACCACAGCAGTCACTTGTGCCTTCTTGATGTTGTTGCCGTTGTTGTTGTCTCTGCTGCTGCTGACAGACATTGTCCTTGCAGCCAGAAATTAAACAGTAGGTAAGCAAAATTCTTAACCTCAGCTTTAAAATTGTATGTCTCACAGATCGAACCTTGCAATTTATGAATTTTCGCCATATTTAAAATTTACAAAAGCGAAATTAATATTTCACGCACAAATCGGCGAGAACAACAGCTGTTGTTTCTGTTCCTGAATGCAAGGACTGTAAAAATGTATGCCTGCAAATTTTTATCAATGCCCCGTATAACAGCATAGCGAGCTGGGTATAACAGACCTGGTAAGCAACTGATTTTGATGTAGTAAAACATTTTTTTGTATTGGCAGGTGCAAGTTACTTAACACTGGCAACTTTCTGCCTATCTGCCTGTATCTGTAATTTTATATCATACTTTTCAAATATTATCCTGGCCTTACAGGACAAGGATATGTTCTAGTTGAGCAGTTTAAGCTGCTCTCTATAATCTCATTTGTTACGTGCCTTAAACCAATCGAAAATATTATTGCATAATAAAATCTCCACTCACGTGGAAAAATATTATTTTAATTGCATATGAATTTTACGCTCTTTAGCAAAAATCGTCGCAATTATTTGAAAGCAATTTGTCCAATGATCTGAACGATGCGTTTATAACAATCATACGGTCATCAGGCTGTTTCCAATGCTAAATAACCCTAACCATTCCCATTTCACCTATTCCTATTCCATTTTCCATGCCAATTGACATTCAAAATTGGAGCTAAACGCTGCCAATTACACAGAGCATGGGAGCATGTAACCATGGAGGTGTAGTGTGTGTGTGAGTGTGTGGATCACAGAGCGGAAAGGTGTAAGGGGGTAATGTGGCAGCAATTGGAACTGGAGCTGGCTGGTTCATAAATGGCCCACTTATTTCATTTTCATTTTTATCTGTTATCCATGTACGAATATCAATTAATAACTGCCACCATCGATTTGTTGTAATTACACTCGAGAGCACTCGATACTTGTACTGTTACTGTACGTACTGTTGTTGTGCTAGTTATTTATTTACATATGTATGCACATTGAATCGCTCGATTTAATGACACAAAATTATCTACAAATATATTTATATCTATGACTGAAATACAAAGCAATTCTGCATTTGCTGGTTTCGTATCAATGCAGGAACAAAGGTTCAATTCAATTCAATTAGATATTGAAAAGTAAAAGAAAATTATGAAAATCATTTACAAATTGTAGCGTAGATTGATTTGTTTCACATGAGAATATTACTATTTAATTATTATGTAATTAATGCAGAAACTATATTCATACTTATATCTCAGTTCTGTTGGTTTGATGAAATGCAGTTAATGAATTTATAAAGATAATGCAATTCATATTTAGTTCTCCATGCATTTCTGTTTGTTTATATAAATTAGATAAAAAAAATACCTATTTGAAACAACAGTTTTTTTTTGTAAAAGTTGCTGATCATGCAGTAGATATTATCTTAAATTCTCAATCAAAAACTCGAGTCTGTTAAAAATGTATTTGGATAACTGTTTTCAAACCTGTGTTAAAAAATTATATCTTAAACTACATTTTAACTGCCGTTCTGGCCCATCGATCAAACCGACTGACATAATTATTGCAATTTAGCAAAAAAAAAAAACGGTTTACAAAAATCTTTCTCTCTCTCTCGCTCTCGATTTCTTTCAATCTGGAAATAAAATTGTCAATTTAAATAAGAATTCCCGATGCAAATCAATCAGACTTGGGCCATGGCTAAAGCAGTTGATGTATTGGCCGACTCTGTGATTTCTGCTCTCAGCTGTCTGTCTGTCTGTCTGTCTGTTCGTCGTCTGATGTCTGCTGTCGACTGTCGTCTGTCTGGCGATTTTCGCAAACATGTCACACAGTTTACAGTTAACAGATGACAAATTCATTTTTAACACGTTGCCAGCAGAGTGAAACCTCGACATGGTGGACCAACAACCATATAATCATCGCCATGTCTACAATGAGCCATTGCACTGCACATTTCGCTCGAGTTGAGCGTGTAAAAAAGTCAACATGCCACAAGCAACGAGTGCTCGACGATCAGATACCCTGCAAACAGTATGCTTAAGTGTTATTCCGCTGAAAGTTAAATTATGTTAATATTGAAAGGACAGTCTATCTCCATATCTATTTTACAGGGTATATATTGTATAAATGGCCGTGTGTCCGTCCGTCTAGTTGTCTGGCAGTCTGTCTGCCAAGTGACGTTTGGCTGTCAACGGCCCCCAAAAATAACTCAAAAAAGTCGTAACGTGTGTATCTGTATCTTTTATACAAGTATCTGTATCTGTATCTGTAGCATGTGTGTGCCACAGCTTGCTACGCACCTCATTCCAGACCAGATAAATGTACAAAATTAAAGATTCTCCTGCTAAACGGAAGCTTAGTCGAAAAAAAGGTCAAGTCCAAAATGATGGATGATGCCATGACACTCTCACACACACACAACACACACAACACACAGACACACATGCAGAGATGACACCCCAATCGACAAGGAGATGAATGAAATGGCTGAGTGACATTTTGTGCGACGCTCCGAAAGGTCTATTAAAAATTTCGCTCCTTTTCTGTTTGGGTGGTTGCAAAATTCCAGGAGAAAACTCGTATTCCAGCTTTAACGTTTATTTTAAACACTTATTCTTATCTCAGGTGGTACGTGGTATGATGCTACCTTGTGGCAATATCCGTTTGAGGCAAGAGTCGCCAAACTTTTACCAGCCGAAAGAGCATATCATAATTTTTATCATCGCATTCATCGCATAAATAATTCTGTTAACATTCTCAACAAGCCACAAATTAAAACTACAAAGCACTAAAAATTCACCGTGCACCGAAAATTTACGACCAACGGAATCACGTGTCATCCACACGCTTCATGTCCTCTTCTTTCTATCTTTCTCTCTGAATTTCTTACCCCAATCATCCTACCCTATCCCATCCTGGAGAACGTTGCCGATATGATGCATGACTCGGCGGAAGGCGTCCTCGACGGGCTACCGGCAGCCTTAAGGATTCATTCGAGTTTCGTATTTTCAGATTCACGTGCTAAGCGTATGCGAATTTAAATCTGTTTAACAGTGTATCTGTGTATCCGATTGTGTGTGTGCATTTGAATACAAATCCTTGAAGCCTTTTTGTGGTTTGCTGTTTGAATATAAAACAGTGGGAAACACACACTACACACCCTAACACAAACAAACAGTCGATGACAAACAGAAAATCCATTTCACACAAACATTAGTTTTATTTAAATCACAAACACACACACAGACAGAGATACACACACGGGGCACACGGCACAGGATCACAACCTTTGTCCCTGAAGTAAGGCAGGAGCATGTGCTTCGTCCCATATACTTGTGGTTGTTGTATCCTTGTTATCCTCGTTGACTTTTCACGCTCTTTTAAACGCCGCTTGGAAACATTTATCACACTTTAAACAGCAAATGAAAATAAATTCAAATATAAATTTTTCAATTTCTCAAAAATACTTAAAAAATGATACATTTTCTTAATATTCATACATTTCATTCATAAGTCCAATTGGGAAAATGTAGAGTCATAACTCATTGGGAATATGCAATAATTTTCGATTAGTTAAGCTGATTAGATTTTCTAATTCTTATCTTTAATGATTGCGGATAAACAATTTTTCTAATTTGTTATTAACTTATCTTAATCTTTTAATTTGTTGAATTAACAATAATTTTTCTATTCTCACAGAAATATCTAAGCAGACATTTTATGCATCAACAAAACAAAACTATTGCATGTTGTGGAGGTAAAAATATTATAAATTTACACCTGTGAACTTGCTGGGTTTAACAGATAGTACGAGTATTCAACTAATTATTGTAGTCTCAGAGACTTCCAGCCCCTGCGAGTCAACGGAGCGTTACTTTGAGAATCCAGACATCCAAAATCAGAGTCCGTATGAACAACTGCATGTGATACACGTAATTTATGACATTTTTTTTGCAGTCATTTGTCTTGAGGCGTAAACCGCTTAAAACCCCCTTTTTTATACCCTCACCTTTGATAATTACGGTAGTTCACTGGCTCATTGATAACTAAGCGTCGTTTTATGTTAAACCCGATAATTTATTAACTTATTACAGTTGTTAGTTAGAGAACTGCAACTGTAAACTAAACAGAGGTAGGAATTGTGTATTCCCCCAGTATTTGAAAGTGGATTTGCATGCAATCGAGTGTAGGTAATGCGATTAACGGCCTGATATGCGGTAATAAATAGGTGTACTCGTTGCTGTACTCACTGTTGTAAGTGCAATGCCATTAACTTTGGCCGAACTTAGTGCGGGGTCCTTTGATAAAACGCCCAACAATGCCGCTAACAAGCAATTTTTATGACCGAAAATCCAATTCAAATGTTTACAAATCGTTTAAACTGAATTAAACTCTGGCTGAGAGAGGACCAAGAATGAGAGTATGAATGAGGAGAGAAACAGGAAGAGGAGTGGAACAATGGTTAAGTTGGTGACTGAGAAAAAGACATAAAAATAAATCGCGTACAAATTGAAAATAATTTCGGATTTGATTTTCTTCTTTACGATGATGCGACAACAACATCAGGAGCTGAAAGTGGACAGAGATATATTCAAATGTGGACAGCGCGGGTCAACTAAGTAAGTACGTTGTTGTTGTTGTTGTTGTTGTTGTTGCTGTTGTTGTTGTTGGTGGCAGCGGCAAACCACGAAAACCACAGCGTGGGGTGTCCCTTCCATTTGACTAAGTACACAAGAATAGAGCGTACAAAATTTTATCGTCGCGCTTTTTACGGAATGTGATCCGCGGCGATTAAGTGCGCGGCTTTTGTGTCATTGTCATGCCGTCGTCCTGGCCAAGGGAATGGGTATGGGCATGGGTATGGAGCATGTAGTTGAAGTTTATTTGCAGAGGGCGAATCAACCACTGCCACCAAAACCACAACACCGCAGCACCACCGTCTCCCACCGTCTCATCACCGCCTCCACCTCCACATCGTAATGTATTCAAATTTTCCAAGGCGAGGCCAACGTCAGTGCAGTCATTTCATAAAATGCTTTTTTAAAATTTAATCGTGGACAAATATTTTCATTTCGCCTTCTTTTTTTTCTATTTTTTTTTTTCGTTTCGTTTACTCCTCTCTTCTGGCTTTTAGCTAAATGAGTGGAAATAAAATTAAATCGATACTGGCCGTGAGTTTAATTCTATAGTCAAAGTTTCTTTCCCTAATTTGCTGGGGCTAAATTATGCACAGTGGGATATATTCGTTGGTAATCTAATAAAGTTGCTGGGTACTTATGATGTTTTTATGAAAGATTCTCAAGGTTACTTTAATCAAATAAAAGAATTACGATCAATTTCAAAGCTTAAAATATTTCATGAAACGATGTAGATTAAATTTTGAAGAGTTTCTAATGCAATACCTACCACTGTGCTGGGCTATCCATTCAATATTTTCAATTGAACCCAAAGCATTTGCCGCACAATTTCTCACAACTTTATTTTTATTAGAAAAATTGCGTCAGTTGGCCCAAATTGTTAGCCATGGCTAAGAAAACTCAACCGTGCATTAATTTTTCATAATTTGCAGAAGAAATGCGCTTTAAAATAATGACAAATCAGTTTGCAGATAAAGGCACAAAAAATAATAGGAGTTTTTTCTTTTGGCAGCCGCTGTCGCACTTTTCCCCAAGCTTTACTAATCGTAACAGATTTTTTTCACAGTCACGTTTGAGGAGAAAGGGAAAGAAATGGGCATAAGGATAGCCTTGGGCATAAACGTCTGCCCGGCCATATCCTGCGGCCTGCCAATTAGAACCCTTTGTTTGCCTTAGACGCTGCTTCAAGACGGCGCTTCTATCTCGGCGCACTTATCTCCATAATAAAGTCGTAACAATTAATTGCGCGACCTTTTCACTGGCCACAGCCTAGCCCTCCCTACCTCCCTTCCTCCCCTTCTGTTATTGCCAGGGTATTCCTGACTCTGAGCCTGGGCTTTAATATAATCGAAATCTTGCCTTGAGCACCTTTTGCGGTTTGACGCTTAATTTGTGCTTAAAATTTATTTGATGGACGTCAATTAATTTAATGCTTTTCTCCATTTTCAAGTTGAGCTTTGTGTTTAATTTAAGTGGATTTGAAATGCAGCTTAACGGGTTGTCTTTTGTGTGCTTTATTGTCTTTCCTAGTAATAATATCAATAGTTCTTCTAGTACACAAATGTATTTATCTTTCTATAAAAATTATTGATTTTTTTTCAGTTATTTAAGCTTTAGCTCCCATGAAACTAATGCAATGTAATTCAGAACATTTATCTATAAACGACCAAGCTCTAAATTAAATCACTTACGTGTTGATAAAGTCATAAAAAGTCTCATACTCCCCTCTTTTTACACCCCCGCGATCTACTTGTCCAACACAAGTCACAAATCTGTTTGAATTTCAGCTTTATCTGTACATACATATGTATTTACAACTCTTGTTGGTTTGCCACGAGTATTATTATCCATGGATGATCATTGCCAACGACTCCATTGAATATTTCGCACTTACTCGAGGTTTTTTTTGAATGAATTCAACTGTAAAGGTTAAAATTATAAATGTGCAAATGACTCATCATAAATAAAATTAATAAAAGGCACAAGCACGGATACGCAAGCCAAAACCGAAACTGAAACCGAAACTGAGACCGAAACTGAACCTGGGTAAGGCCGAGAGAGACCTTCATTGAGAAAAAGTACAACGCATCAACATAAATATTATGATAAATGGTTTGTTATAATCATAATCCGCAGGGGGTAAGTTTTGAGTCGTGCGCTACGCATTTTTTATCCAGCGACGCCCCCGAACCATGATCAGGAACTGACACCGCCACGGACACTGGCAAGGAGAAGGAAAAGGAGAAGGGAACGAGCACAGAATGAACTGGCGCAACATATGGTCGGTGGGTGGATTATACAGATGGCGCACCAATGGATACGAATTCGGATTGCAATTCAATAGACGAGACCCGGCCAAAGGGAGCGACCAAAGTCAAGTTGCTTTTTTATTGGTTTCGCTAACTGATGGCCGCGCAGGGATTAAACGCCAGGTCGAGTATTTTGCATACTTACACTCATAACACACACATTCAACTTCTGAGTGAGATAAGCTCATGTATCTCTCAGATACTTTGGCGAATCTTTGAGCATCTTGCTGGGCCATAAACGGCTCGTATTATAACTTTGCCTTCCGAGTTCATTACAAGTGGAAGCTTTACGCCTAATTAACACTTTATTCAAGTTGAAATTTTATTGTTTCATTTATGTGAGTGAATGAGCGCGAGAAGTAGCAGCAAATTGACAAAACAATTTGTATTTGAATGCGCACATGAGTACTCGCAACATTCAGAGCAGCTCAACAGGGTATAAGCACACACACTCACTCACACCCTAACCACGAGCACATTAAAATTCAGGATGTGAAACAAACAATTTGCGGTTAGCGCAACAGCATCTAGGTCCTCGATTAAAGCCAGAAATGTGAGAGGTCTTGATTTGATTAATATTATTGCTTTAAACAGCAATTGAATGAAATACTTAATAGCAATATCTCTGTAGAATAGATTATCTTTATCAACAGGCTGAAATATATTATGTACTTTAGAATGAGCAAATTTTGTATTTCTATTTCAGATACCTTATACATTTCAATGCATTTCAGTTTTTTTTTATACCAAAGTAAATTCACTGAAAACCTTTAAAATCAAATTAAACTTTTGACTTTATGTGGTAAAGATATAATGATGCTTGATGACAGTTTAAAGATCAATTATCAGATCAGCATTTAAGGCTACAAGATAACTGTGCTCGGTAAACAGATTTCCCTTAAACGATCCTCAACTCGGTTGGATACCGACAACACTTCAATTCGACTACAACCTGACAGGGAATTAATTTGACAACATTAACAAATTAAACTGTTAAACCAACACACAAGCAACAACAACAACAACAACAGCAACATGAACTGAGTACCATATCAACGTTCGTCTCCGGTTCCAGACATTTACAACATCATTTGTAATCCATATCGCACAGCATGTAGTCCCACAGTCCCAGTCGATATACGTATGTGTGTGTGTGTCCGTAAGTGTGGAAAAGTGTGTGTATGGGTGTGTAAGAGAAAAGATGTATTGACCCTTCAACAGATTCAGTGCGGAATGCTTCACGCTATTTATTGGCTCACTTTCACTTGAATACGGACAAGGGACAAGGAACAAGGGACATGGACTCTCGACTCCCGACTCTCTCTCAAGTCCGCACCACGCCCACTACTGCCCCAAGAACAAGAGGAAAAAGTTGCAAGCTATCGCTGGGGAATTCGAGTATCCGTTCACTTGCCTTGGAAGTGACATTGGCCACGTGTTTGGATTTCAAGTTACACTCGAAACGTTTGTCGGATTAGTGATTGCCATTTGTCAACATGATGGTGTGGCCACAATTAATTGGCATTGTATTAGTTTAAGTCCTGTCGGTCAGACGATGGTCACAGTACAAATGGTAGTGTGTGAAATACTTGGAAAGATATAACTATAATATTTATCTAAGCTCGAGTTTATGCACGAGTATGTGCACTTCAAAAACTTCAGGCAGATTTAGCCAAATTTTAAATAAGATAACACAATTTATTGTGCCTTCTTATTATTTAACTGGATGTTAACTTTTAAAGAAACATGAAAATACCAAAAAATAATTTAAAACTTATAATTCAATTAAAAATTATTTAGATTAAATGTATTAAGTTTATACAATGAAATAAAATGATGAAACTTTGTGTAGTATACATATATTTAATATTTTTAAAATATTTTCTTGTCAGTATAATTTTATTAACTGCGAAGTACCGTTATTTTGTGGCATTGGCCAGAGGCAAGCAACATTTGGGAACGCTCCACTTGCGTCCAGCTGTGATTAATTGAAATTTTGCGCAAGTGAATGGAAACGGAATGGCAAATGTTGATAAAATGTTGTTCAAAATGCAGCCCAGAAACTGACAAAATTTGGTGTAAATTTCCCGGGGATATTATGTAATTGTGTGTGTGCTGCAGTGCAACTGCAACTTGCAACTTGCAGCTGGTTGTGTGACTGTGAGTGCAGCCAGTGCCAGGGCCATTCCCGTTCTCAGCTTTGGGCTGTTTTCCTGCCCCTTTATCGAAGCAGGGGACAGGAAAAATATTTTGACAAATGAACCTAAATAACAGGTTGCAATCGCTTAGAGGAGTGAGAGGAGGAGACGCTCGATGAGGCAACGGCAACATATGCGTGGCCCTTGAGAGACTGGACCCTGGTCCTCTATCCGTGCTCGTACCTGGACAGGAAAACGTATGGCCAGACAACCTTGATACCTCATTTATTTTAAAATGTGGCTGGCAGACCCAAGTCCAGGCTGGCTTTTGCGCTGCACAAATGAAATCGACACATTGGGGTACAAAAAACAGAAACGAAACTCTTGAGAGACTTTCGTCTTGAGTTGAGTTGAGTTGAATTCATCAGTCAGTCACAACTGACGAATCGACGTCGACGACGGCCACTCTCGAAAATTGTTACAAATGATCGCAAATAACAGATCTTTGCCGCAACGACGACCGGGTTTTGGGCCTGGTTCTGGGCCCCAAACTCGGCCAGGTCCATCAAAGGAGCCGAACCCAGAAACAGAAAGAGAAACAGAAACACAGACGAAGACGCGTTGCGTGTGCTCTCCGTGATCGAGTGTTGCACTGAGAAATGAAATGAGATTGGCCACAGCTGTGGCTCTAAATTCTCGGCCTTATTGGAATCTGGTAACTGGAAATGTTATTGGTACTGGGCGCCGCTTGTTGCAACTTAAATTGCACTGATTTCTTGATTAATGAGAGTTTTGCATTTTCAGTTGCTGATTGCGGCTTTTCATCTCGCCGTTGCAGGTACACAATGTGTAATTGGGAAACATACTTATTGTAGTACTTGTGGGTACTTACCCTGATTGTTGTTGTTGCTGCTCTTGCGCGATGTCTTCTTTTCCTTCATCCAAGGGTACTCGGGCACCGAGTCCATCCCATCCGGAGTCTGTGGTACACCAACACCAACACCAACCGGATATCCGCCACCGACACCAACACCGACACCGCCACCACCGCCAACAGGTGTGCCAATTTTCGGGCTCTCAGGACTCAAGTGATTGAGAAACTCGGCCATCGAGGGCTGAGAGTTGATGAAACCCCCCTCGGAGGCCATCCAGTAGGCGGTGTCGGCCGCTCGTTTATCACAGTTCGGTGCCATTTTGTTGACAAGCATCACCGCTGGTGGCGGTCCCTGCGGCTGTTGCCCCGGTCCGCTCACAACGGACGCCACCGTCGTCTGGCCCGTTTGCACCTGGAGCGGATTCAGCGGTGACTCGGATTTAATCTGGGCTCCCATTTGGGTGCTCTCCAATGAACTGCACACCTCTTGCATTTTAATCACAAAAATTTCCTTTGCAGATCTTTTGTCTATTTACTGTTGACGGGGTTTTTGAGTTTTAGTTTTTAGTTATGCACCTAAAATAGAAAATAAGTAAACTGTATTTTAAATTCATTTTTGGATACTAATAAAAGAAAGTGTAATAATACTGATTATGATATTATTTATAATCTAAAAGCCGTAATATCTTAAAAAAAATATACATTTATTTACAAAGATTTTATCAAACAATTTACTACCAAGAGAACTGTATATTTATATTTTCAGTGCTTACATAATATGTAATTTAAGTAAAATAATGAAAACTTTTTTAAACGTGTATTAACAAAATCAAGCAGAATGATGACTTTATTGAAGCAAAAAATTTGACTTTCTATATCCTTTTAAAGCATAGCAAATTCGAATACAAACAACAGCATCTTTAATCCCAAAAGCTTCCAAAGAAAATGTAAATTAATAAATATCAACCAGATTAAACTCGTTAAAATTAAACATTAAATATTGCAGCAGATTTAAAAAAATCCAAATTGAACATTACAAGTTGATTTGATGTATGTATGTATGCAGATTAATATTACACTCTCTACTGTCACAAACTAAAAATTAACATAATCAAAAAGGTGAGTCGGTAAAGTGTACACTAAATTTTTCATAAATTTATGTTGTTTTTCTAAGCAATTTATATTTATATTTTATTTAAATTCTATTGATTGCAGTGGGTTGAAAAAATTACCGTCGGAATAAGAAAAGCTCAAAATTATAGATACATATATAAAAAAGGTAAAATTAGGAATCTTAAGTTTAATATTAGAATAAAATTATGTACATTAGAAAGACAGTAATAATACAAACTCATTTAGATCCCATAAGTTCGACAAACTTCAAATTAATATTCGTTAAAAAATCAAATATTATAATTTAATTAAATATAAATAAACAATGAGAAAGATTTATTCTTCTGACGCACCATTTCAATAGAGCGCTACACAGCGTTTACTCAATAAGTTTCCATATTGTATCTCTCACATTTTTAACACTAGTTTTCACTACGGCTTTTACATTTATGCGTGTTGTATTTTCACCGCATTCACTATTTGTCGTAGGTACTTCAGTACACAGTATTATTATGTATCTTTTAGATGCTTTTGCGAACAGGGTCAGATAAGGGCGCAAAGCAGGCACAAACTTGTCATCAACACGGGCGAACGCGACGCGAATGGCGATGGCGATGACGATGGCGACCGTTGTTTACTCGAGCGGGACACTTCCAGTTTCAGTTCCATCATGTAGAGCAGCTGGCAGCTACAGTTTTACACACCTTGGCACCCATGGCGACGCGAGTGTCAAAACAGAAACAATGCAAACAACGCGGCGATAAGGCAACAACACAACACACAACACAACACAACTGTGTAGACCGGTGTAACGGTGCGTATGCGAAACGACAAGTTGAGTACGAGTTTTGTTATTGAGCTGAGTGTAAGGAAAGGGTCTGAGACTGGCACTGTATCTGTGTCTGTGTGTGGCAAAGCGACAAGAAACCGAAGCTGATCTTGCAATGGCTACACACCAGACACACAAACACTCGCACTCACACACACACTCCGACAGTTGCACTGCAATTTGTAGTTACAAGTTACACTTTTCTACACATTCGCACCAGTGTGTTGTGTCTGTATCTGTCTCTTTCTGGCCTGCGGCGTAGGTTCAGCTTCGCGTATCGGTGCGCAGAACCGGTTTGGGTTGTTGTTGGAGTTGCCAGTGCCTCAATGGTGGCCTTTGCAGTTGTTATTTGTTAATATTTTGACTAAATACTTTACACTATTACTATTTTTACACATTGCACGTTTTCAAACATTTCATGAATATTGTTTAATGTTTTAACTTGAATTTATTCGGAATATTCACAGTTTCAGACTCGCAACTCTCCCTCCGTTTTGGGGCTAAAACGACGATGCTTCGTGCGTTCACGAATCTCAACCAACCATTTCATCCAATAGCACCGAACGCACTGAAACTTGTCCGCACTTGTCGCAAGGAGTGGCCAACAACAATGAGCAGCTCTACGAATGCTTTCAAGATGAGCGCCACAACCACCAACCAATGGGCGTGTCCGAACTGTCTGCTACGCAAGTATGTGTGCATATGCATGTGTGCGCTGTGTGAGTGTGTAGGCAGAGCCAGAGCAGAGCCCAAAGCAACATTGGGGTGGATTCTCATGCAGAGATGTGCGAGATTCGTGCTCGTGAGCGTAGAAATATCGCAAGAGTTTTAAATATTAAAATTTAAAGTGTCGTGCCTACTTTGTGATCTACAAAATGGAAGAAGTTATATTATTAAACTAATAAATGTAGCAATGAACTCTAATATTGAAATTTGCAATATATTTTAGTAATATATTTTATTTAGGATCCAAGCACTACAAGTCTAACTTATAAATACCGTACACGGTTTTTATTTAAACATAATTCAATTCTACAAGATTGTATAACAAATAATCATGCGATTACTTAAAATTTATATTTTTAACCAAATTTAAGGTGAGTTTATTAAATGTTGAGTTATAGTATGTGAATATTAATTTATTCATGTATTTTGTTTATATTTCATGTATTTAGACGTTAATAAATTTTGTATATTATAATTTGCTAAGTTGTGCTCTAAGAAAATTTACATGAAGATACCAGGGCTGCAAAACCGTGACACATCCGATATCTGAGGTGAGGCTTTAGCTGATCTTTAGAGCTTGACCAATTTTCCACCTAAAGCATAATTTTAAATTTTGTTTAATTTTTTTTTTTGCATCTTCTGCTCTTCATTTATTGTTATCGCTGGGATCTTCACAGCCCGTCTAAAGCTGAGCAGAGAGCCGGTTCGCACACGCGCAATAGTCGACGGGCCAAGACGGTTGAAGGGGGTGGAGTTCAGCTCAGTCAGCCACACACACAGACACACAAACCCCTAACACAAACTCATGTAGACACGCATACAAGCAAAGTGTGTAGAGTCTCCGCAACGCTGATTGGTCGAAGCAACATTTGTCTCTGTTTCTTTTTGTCGCTCTGTGGCTTTGTTGCTTTGTCGCTGAGTTTTTACTCTTTTGGTTGAACTGTAAACGTGTTGCTTGTGACGGAATTTATTTGCTTTTTTGTTATTTACACATTCCGTCGCCGATGCAATGCAGGCAGCTCAGCCACAGAGCGAACGACAGCGACAGCGACGAGTTTCATATCTTTTTTGTTGTCTCTCCGCGTCGTCTGTGGTGTTGCGTATTTTTGACATTTCGTTTTGCGCGCTGCGCGTCTTTCTTTTTGTTTTGGGCGCCTCTTCTTGTCTAACCATCATGTTGTCAATCTTGGTGGCATTGTTTTTGTCTTTTTGCTGCCACAGTTTTTCACATTCTGTTTTTATTGGCAATCGCTTCGTTTCGCCTGCTTCTGTTTCATTCATGTACGCTACACAGTGAGCCCCAAAAGTTGATGAACCAACTGGCAAGGCTTTCTTACTGCACCTAAAATGTTAGAAATTAACATCGAATCTTATGTTAAATTAACATACAGTGTGCCACTAATGTCTTCATACACCATAAATTTGTCAAATCTGCGTATAATAAAGATGTTTTGATGCGGGATTCTTATATTAATCGTTTATTCACTTAAATTTCGTTCTAATTATACAAAAATTTCTTAACCCATTAAGTACCCATCAAAAATTTTGAATTTTAAAAAAAGACTATTTTTCAATTTGCTTCCTCGATTTAAAAAAAAATATTTTGATTCAGAAAAATTCTTTAAACAATTTTAAAAGTGACTGGAAAAATGGAAAATTTTCAAATATCTCTTCTCTAGTATTTTTATGAATTTTTGAAAACTGCTAAAAAGCCACTTTTTGTATGAAAATGAGGAAAAGGGGTTAAAATAGTCATTTTAAGCAATTTTCACTTGATTATAAAAAATACTAGCGAAGAGATTTTTGAAAATTTTCCATTTTTTCAGAATTTTTCGGCATCAAAATATTTTTTTTTAAATCGAGAAAAAACGGTTAAAAATAGACTTTTTTTAAATTAAACATTTATTTTATGTTAACATTGAGCATTATGCATTAACGGAGTTATGGGACACTTAATATTACATGTTGTTATATCATATATGTATATTATTACTTTTCCATGTTAAATAAATACTGAAACACCATGAGACTAGCTATTATTTTCAGCTGAGCAGCGGGATAAATATTCTGTACTTATTTGAAGCCCAGATTTCATGTTAGTTTGCATAAGCCTGCCAGATATTTATCTTTAGCCCCTTTACTTTAACCCCTAGCTCAAAAATTGCAGCACACGTGCAAGGTGACAGCTCTGTGTTTTTATTGGGGGAGATCAAGTTTACCCGGTGTAACGGGCTTTATGACAGGGTTAGGAATCTTCTACAGCGCAAATCAACTAATCAGGTAGCCTAGGGTATTCATAGTTACTTTGGAAAACCCGCGGAAATCCCGACGAATTTCTCTTTCATCTCAACAAGGGTATTTGACCGTGATTTACCTGAACAATTAAAAATATTTAACACCCTTGGCAGGTAAGGAAAAACCACCTATCACTTTTGATTATTTAAAGGAAGAAAAGTTTACATATTGGTGGAGTGGTAAGATAACTTCTATATTTTGACTGTTATTTTATTATATAAAGAATGTCTGCCAAATTCAATTAAATGCTGCATAACTTATAATTAGCCACATGTCGGCAGTCGTTTTGCAATCAAGCCTCACGCCACGTTTTAAGTGTGTCGAGGAGTCTCCGTCAGTCTACAGTCAGAGCCAGAGCCAGGACTTGGCCAAGAGACGCGACGACACGTAGCACGCAGCCGTCTGACTGACGGACTGACTGACCTGTCGCCATCATCCACAGGTAAAAGTGCACAGAGCTCTCTGATTCGCGGATACGTTTACCTGATAGGTATAAAAGTAAACGGACAACACGCATTTGCATCCAGTTAAAAAACAAATGTGTCACAGAACAGAAGCTAAAATATTATCCAAGAAAATGAACAACGATTTCAATACCAGTTACTCCAACAACATGGCCAGTAGTGTGGTTAATGCCAACATCGTTCAGTTAAACTTTTCTCCAAGCGAGTCACAATATCCCGTTTGTCAATCCAATCTGGTTGCCACCAAGTGCAAGCGATCACGAACTGCTTTTACCAGCCATCAATTGCTGGAGCTGGAGCGAGAGTTCAACGAGAATAAATATTTGGCCAGGACTCGACGCATTGGAATCGCCCAACGATTGCTTCTTACTGAGCGGCAAGTGAAAGTTTGGTTCCAGAATCGACGCATGAAGTCCAAGAAACAGGCACACAGGCGATTTAGCCCCAATGGACCAACAGTGTCCGCAATTAGTGAACCAACACCAAACCAGTATAACCCGGAGCCACCACTCAGTGAGCATGAACTGATCGTTGAACGTCTATTGCAATACGTTAATACGGAAAGCGTACCTATGAATTATGATCTACCTTATCAAGAATGTAATACAGTAATGGATCAGGAGCAGTTGCATTTTGTTCCCAATGAATTCCAGGACACCTATGAAGATCGTTTGTCAAGTGATATTCCAGAGTTCACATATCAAAGCAGTTATTTCAACACCGATTTATGGAATCCCGTTAGTACAGCTCCAAAGTATGTGGAGTCCTTTGACAACATAGATAACTCAGCTTCATTATTGGAACAACATTTTGGCTGGGATGCGAGTAACTCCTTAGCCACTTCCGCATCCACATCAACAGCTTCCTACGATTCCTTTGAAACGCATGATGTCGATTTTGACTTTTTGGAGCATTTATTAAATGCCTAGGAAATTAAAAATTACTGTTAAATTAATTATAGTTATATTTTATCGTAGTCAATTTAATATTCTAAATGCATACTATGCCAAATTACATTTTAATACTACATTAAATAAATGAATAAAAAACTTTTAGAAAAATGAAAGAAAATTTTTAGCTTTTTGATAAAAATATTTCATTTCCAGTGGCCTTTCGCTTTTCATTTCTCCCATCTGTTGTCGATTTTCCAACACAATTCACTTTTTATGACCTTAAATCTACCATAACGGAGTTCTTAAATTTCCTTGAAAGAAACCCTTTATATATTTCAAACGTGTGAAAGCCAAAAAAAAAAAAACACAAAGCTATTATAACAAAAAAAATATTTTAATCTTTAACTTACTTAATATACTTAATGTCCAAGCGTTGTCCCGCTTTGATTAAGCTTTATTTGATAATTGATATTCGTGCTAAATTGATAACCCTGATGCCAAAGTCAGCGGGGAAAACCATGCGAGAATTTTGAGCGATAATTTTTCAAAATACGAATTGTTATCCCATCTGTGAAACACTCTGGCATCAGTCTAAGACTTGTACTTACGCTCTAAGTAATCAGTTTGGATTATTCGCCGATTCTCATCCAACGAGTGCAGACATATTTATTTATAATTGAAGTTCAATCTAAATCGAGCCACAAGATGAAATTTCGTATTGATGTGGCGCTTCTGATGGTATTCATTATAAAAATAGTAGGCGCTACAACTTTGGATGCTTTGCATGCTATATGTACTCGTGATCGCTTTGAAAACTGCGCTAGAATGCCTTTGTTTAAAAAGAAAATATAATTCAATTATAAAAATAATTCATTTTTGTTTCACTCGAGCTTCTCTTGTATCTAAGCATATAGAATTTTTATAATTGATTCTCAATATCTATCAGAAGTCATGTCGCCGAGGCAGTTTAATAACTTTTCATACAGTGAAATAGACTAAATTTAAAATAACGTGTTTGCTTTTTAATCAAATAAAAATAAATTAAAAAAAACTTACTAATTTGCTCTCTTCTTGGCGATAATTTTTATACATTTAACAGCAGTATGTAATCTAGAAATTGATTGCCAAAGCTTTTCTCAATGTGCGCAGTCAGATTAGTTTAAGTTAATCACTGAGCCTGAATCGATCGTCAAGATGAGACTCTGTATTGCTGTGGCAGCTTTAACATTATTTATATTTACTTTGGTATCACCTTTAATGTGCGCAAATTTTTTGCGTGCCAGGTGTATTCGAGATAAAAAGAATGAATGTATCAAATTAAAATGGAAAACTGTATGACCTAAAAAAATTTAGCTTTTTATCAAATGTCAATAAATTGTAGAAATATGTATTGTTAAACAATGTCGATTTTGACTTTTTGGAGCATTTATTAAATGCCTAGGAAATTAAAAATTACTGTTAAATTAATTATAGTTATATTTTATCGTAGTCAATTTAATATTCTAAATACATACTATGCCAAATTTCATTTTAAATAATACATTAAATAAATGAATAAAAAACTTTTAGATAAATGAAAGAAAATTGTAAATTTTTTGTTAAAATATATTTCATTTCCAATGGCCTTCCGCTTTTCATTTCTCCCGTCTGTTGGCGATTTACTTGGATAAATTGTTGCCATCACATCATAAGGTCATTTCGACATATTGAAATTTGGCTCATACGACAAAGAAGTGTATTTTCCCACACAAGCACATATAAAAGTTGATACACTGAGCATGTATCCTGTTTGTAGCAGATTGCAGATTGTGGACAATATTTCATCAGCAGCTGCTGTATTACATATTAGTTTTATTATTCCAATAACATTAATGCATTGAATTTCATTATCGATAAACTTTTCCTTGGGCCACAAAATTGATTACAAAAGTTAGATGCGAATCGGCCTACCGAATACACAAAGAAGTATTTGAAGTATTGTTTTAATAAAAAAATTACAAAACATATTTACTTTTATCTGTTACAACTTAGTAGTTCTTATTCTCGCATTGTCAATTTTATTTCTTAGTTTATCCTTCCTTCCACTTTTTCCACAGATTTTCCTTTTTACAAACATAATAAACCATTTGTATTTTTTAGGCACACGTCAAAAATAGTCAGAATAATTATATGTATATTGATTTAATTATTTGTGAAATACTTTCGTTTTCTTTAATTAATGTATTTTGAACAACTTATATTTAACTGAAAGATATGTGATTTATGGTTATGATTCGCAATACAATCAAAACAAAACATTCATTTTTAGATAACAGCTATTGATGATTAATGTAGTTTTTTTTTAAGCATTTTTTGTCAATTCTTTTGTGCTTAATTCTAATAATGTGTGTTAATTATGAGTTTAACACAGAAAAAAACTAATCTAAAGGATTAATGACTCCAGAAATAAATTAAGAGAAAGAAATCATTCGACTCATTTGCAGTATTTATTGACTTTTCCCCAAAACACTAACTTACCCCATATGTTGCCCCATACACATGCATAGTACACACATACTATTGCAAATGTCAAAGCAGAAGATGCAACTACCGCAACAACCGTGACAAGTACAACATTTGTGTCGCCTTCCTCAGCCTCTGCCTCCGTCTCTGTCTCTGCCACCACCTACGGCTCACTTCAATCTGTCGCCCTCCGACACAACCTTTGACACGCTTATATAGAACAGGAACAGGAACAGACACCCCAAACCCAAACCATGCATGGGCACAACTGGGGGGAGGTGTGTGTGCCCGATTCTGGCCGGGAGTGATGAGAAGACGAAGAAGACAGGGACTGGAACCGGGGCAAACAAAGATCGCAATTTGACTCTACACCACGGAGCTGTCAACTCGCACAGAGTGGAGGAAGATTGATTACCGCCATCGAATTGTTTGCCTTTAACGGGGTGGCATATGTATGTGTATTGTATGTACGGGGATGCGAGCGCTTCGATTGAATGGCATTAGAATCGAAAGAGTTAGACGCCAGTTCAGACCCTGACAGTCTCGACACCAACACGAAATTCCTGCTGTCATATGTAAACAACACTTGAGTTTGCGTTTTTCTCTCTTTGGCTTTGGTTTCTATTTGCACCCGAAACTTTAAATAAACTTTTTATGTGGATAACAATTATTTAATGCGTCAAAATCGATCAAAACTGTGTTGAAATATGCTAAAAGCAAAGGAGAACAATTATTGTATAATTATTAACATTAAAGTTAGGCTGACTATAGACTAAGTTTCTATAAGCTTTAATGATGATTTAGCTTTAAATTTCTGATGTTCATGCAAAACTGATAGCCCTGATGTCAAAGATCGCGAGGGAAACGATGCGAGAATTTTAAGCGATAACACGTGATAAATCTATTGGTCAAAATTCATATTGTTATCAGTCTTAGACTTGACTTAAGCTTTAAGTAATCAACGAGCGCAGGCATAAATTTGAATAACTGAAGCTCAATCTAAATCGACCCACAAGATGAAATTTCGTATCGATGTGGCAGCTTTACTGCTTTTCATTTAGAAATTCGTAGATTCTTCAGACTACTATATTGATTGCATGTATTTCTGGTACGTATATAATGATATAAAATATTTGCGTGCAAAATGTACTCGTGATCGCTTTGGAAACTGCGTTAGAATGCCTTGGAGAATTGTACGATTTACTATGTTCAATAAAAGTTGATGAACTTTGTCAAAAGAACATGTTTTGTTTAAAAAAAAATGCAATTAAATAAATACATAATTTATTATTTTTTCACTCTACCTTATTTTTTACATGTATACAGTATTACAGCAGGTTTAAAAATTCTCATAATGTCATTTGAACGATGACGATCTTCGTGTCAAGCGTGTTCATGAGCGCACAGTGATATAGATTTAATTGAAAATAACGTGTTTGCTTTTTAATCAAATGTAAATAAATTCAACAAATCTTGCTAGCTTGCTCTCTTCTTGGCGATAATTTTCATACATTTAACAGCAGCCTGTAATCTAGAAATTGATTGCCAAAGCTTTTCTCCATGTGTGCAGTCAGATTAGTTTAAGTTCAACACCGAGCCTGAATCGGTCGTCAAGATGAGACTCTGTGTTGCTGTGGCAGCTTTAACATTATTTATATTTTCTTTGGTATCACCATTCATGTGCGCAAATCTTCTGCGTGCCAGGTGTATTCGAGATAAAAAGAATGAATGTATCAAATTAAAATGGAAAACTGTATGACCTAAAAAAAGTGTTGCTTTTAATGAAATGTCAATAAATTGTAGAAATATTGTTAATCGCGCTTCTGCTTTCGTTTGTATTTGGAAGTCTTTTTCCACTCAGATGATTAGATGATACGTGTTGCTTGATTCAGTCGACCTTTACACCCTCTCTTTAGTGATAATACAACATAGAAGGTATACTCTAACTTTATAATTTTTATTTCCAATTCCTAATAAAAGTGATAAGAATTTTGAATTTATACATATAGTATTTGTACAATTTTATTAAATAATAATCTCATTAGAAGCTTTTAAGATTTCACTAAACAGAGAGTAAACCAGAGACTCTAGTCATTCAAATCATCACTCAGTCTGGACATTAGAGGAAGTTGAAGCTATCGCAAAATCGAACGACAAGATGAGAGGAATGATCGCTGTGGCACTTTTAATTCTCTTAATTTTCACATTTGCAACAAAGACAACACAGTCGACATGGTCGCTGTCTAATAAAAGGATTCGTCCTTTTTGTAATCGTGATCCGCAAGGTCATTGTATTAAACTTCGTTGGAATTCGAAATAACTCAAGTATAAATAAATTATGCTCAAAAAAAAGCTGAGTTAATTTTGTTTACCTAAAAGTGCAACTTATTTACTTTTTATTTATAATTCTATTTCCGCCCAGATGATAAGATTATGCATTTTTAAATCGAAGCCGTTTTTACCTCTAATTATAATATTCCGAACAATATGTAAGACATGAGATTAGTGCTGATTATACTGATTATATTGCTGTAAGTAATAAAAATAATTGCCGCAGTAATTGGAAATGATTAATAAAGGTCAATGATCTTAATTTCATCATCATTGCCAGTGATTTCGTATGCCTTATCTTTTGGAGCCATTGTAACTTTAAACTGTACATCCTCCAAAATATATAGGTAACATATACCATATATGTTCACTCTATTTGCAATAGATTATTAAAATCGAAGTTAAAGACTTACTGCAGATTTCTAGTAACTTTAGCATTTGAGGTGGAGCTCTAAGAACACTTGTCTATTTCTAAAATTCAATCTGTCGGAGCTGGGTGTTACAAATAGTTGCTATGGATACAAATTACATAAGCGCTAATATCGCCTATAGACTATAAAAGGCTGGTCCCGTTTTGATTGAGCTTTAAATTGATAATAATCCTGCAACAATGATAAGGCTGATGTCAAAGACCGCGAGAGAAGCGACGCAATAATATGAAGCCTCAACGCGATAAAGCTTCTACGCTTCTCATGGGTATTCTGACATCAGTCTAGGACTCTCAGTAATCAGACATTATTCGAAAATTGTCAGTCATTGAGTGCAGACACAATAATTGCAAGCTGAAGTGGAACCTAAATCGATCCTCAAGATGAAATTTCATATCAATGCGGTAGTTGTAATGCTATATATAATGATGTGCATATCAACTTCAGTGTGCTATCAACATAAGAATAATCGATTGCGTCCTGAGTGTGATCGTGATATTCGTGGAAAGTGCATTCCAAAACAATGGTGAATTGTACCATTTTACTACGGATTATTGTATCGGATAAAATATACCTTGTGACAAAAACAAGTGTTGCTTTTTAACAAAATGTTTATAAATAAACAAATAAATAGTAGTAAACTTATTCTTGTTTCACTCGAGTTTATACATACATATCTAGTATACACACATTTATAATAGTTGTTTAATCAAGTATTGTATCATCTACTGCCCTAGCGTTATTCATTCGAGATTTTTAGCTCTCTTTTGGATGATAATATATATGCATGCCTCTAAATTTATTGCCAGAGATTCACTCAACTTGAGCGGACAGATTAGTCTAAGTTTAACACTGAATCCAAACCGATCGTCAAGATGAAATGTCTTATCACTATGGCAGTCTTAATGCTATTCTCAGCATCGTGCACAGCTGTCCAAGTGTACTTCGAACATGAAAATAATCGCATGCGTCCTGTGTGCTATCAGGATTTCTGGGGAAATTGCATTCCAATGAGCTGGTGAATTGTACGATTTTACTACGTATTATTTTAGTTGGTATACTTTGGAAAACAACACGTGTTGATTATAAACCAAATGTTTATAAATTAATAAATAAAGAGTAGTATACAAAATTTTGATAACTCGAGTTTAAAAGCTCTCTTCTTGGCCTTAGAAAATGTGAGTATATGTTTGAAATTAAGTGAATATAATGCCCAAGCGTTAATCAGTCGATCTTTTCAGCTCTCTTCTGGATGATAATTTTTATGCGATTAAAATAGCTGCCTGCTTCTAAATGAATTGCCAAACCTTCAACTCAACTTGAGCAGACAGATTAGTTTAAGTTCAACACTGAATCCAAGTCGACCGTCAAGATGAAATGTTGTATTGCAGTGGCAGTTTTAATATTATTTATATTTACTTTGGTACCACCTTTAATGTGCGCAAATCGTTTGCGACCCAGATGTAATCGTGATAAAAATAATGAATGTGTTAAAATCAAATGGACAACTATGCAACCCACAATTTCTACTCCTTAAATAAATAATAAAAATATGTGATTATGCTAATTGGATTAGATGAGAGATACGAGATGTTATACGTATTGCTACTACAATTTTTATACTCAGTAAATAAATGAAAATGTTTTCCAAATAAGAACAGAATAAAATGTAATCACTTTGAAAATATAACTGCCATGTATTTAATGTAATTAAGTTATTGTCACCTGTAAAGACAGATTCTAAATATAAGTTTAAACACGTCAAAAAACTTTGAAAATATATTAAACACAATCATATGTAGTATATACAGTCGAACTTCCCTAACTCGAACTTCCCTAACTCGAATTTACTCTAACTCGAACAAAATCGAGTGGCAATAGCGTTTACTGAGCAAATTTCATACAATTCTGTCTCCCTAACTCGAACTTCCCTAACTCGAAGTTCTCCTTAACTCGAACAAAAACATTGGCCCGTACTTCTGTAAGTCGAATTTTTCGGGAAAATTCCCAATAAAGTTAGAAATTTTTTTTCGTTTCTATTTTATGCTTTCGTTACCGGCTCGTTTTGATACGTAATATTTATGTACATTAACATATGGTGATGGTATATGATAGATATTGCATCAAAGATTACTTAAGCTTGTGAAACTGCTTTAGGAAAGATGTCAGCGCATCAGCTCAAAAATATTTACCATGGCACCAGCGCGTGTACTAAAATGTTTATCTCTTTAAGAAATCTTTAAAATTATTAGTTAACGAATTCGAAAGTGGACCAAAAAAATTAAAGTGGCTGAAAAATATGGTATCTCATCGATAACAGTTTCCATTATATTAAAAAATGGAAAATTAATTATGTCATTTGAATCGGGGACTTCTTCTGGATACAGCAAAAGAACGATAAAAACATTTTTTGAGATTATTAATAGGTCTTGAAAAAACTGGAATCCTGTTTTGTTGAAAATAACAAGAAAAATTTGAATTTTGAAATGTATTTATGATAGAATGAAATTGTAGTTTCATTTAAAAAACTAAAAAAAAAAATTCCCTAACTCGAAGTCTCCCTAACTCGAACTTTTTTCTGGGATAATGGTGATTCGAGTTAGGGAAGTTCGACTGTATTTATTTTGTATGAAGCTGTTGGCAATGAATTGAGTAAATAAATCGAGATTACAGTTGCTTACATTATATTTCAATATTATTTATAGAATTGCGGCTCCTTAGTTCATTGTGCTTTTTAATCATCACTCAATACATTTCATTTTCTCAATGAAGGAGTCAATGAATTCCATCTGTTTGGAGTGATATTTGCGGACATATTTTATGCAGTTTTCGAAAACTGGCCTCGTCATTAAGGCTTTTATAGGCCATGGCACGATATAACCAGGCCCGCAAGTTCTTCTCATCCAACTTATTTAATACAAAGTCACAATCGATGATGGCGCGCTTGAAATTGCCCAATCTGTAAAAGTAATTCTCTTAATAAGTGAATTTTAATTGTAGAGTATAAAATGTTACTTAATGAAACAAAGAGAGCGATTTATATAGAGGATCGGGCTGTCATTGATATTCTCAATGGCCTGGCTGTACATATTAATGGCATCGTCATAGTTTCCCTGGCGATATTTAGCATTACCCAGTCTAAAAGATGGAACATTGAATCGTATAAAGCCATTTGTTGGCAATAACATACTTGCGAAAATTCTGGGCCACACGTTCCCGCTCCAATCTGGCCTTGGAGCGTTCATCTTGGTCCACTTCCACCTGTCGCATAAATGTGAATCGATCGTAATTGCTGGTTGGAGTATTCGCTCTTCGATTCTCTCGAACTGAGACCATAAAATTGTCATCCGTAACATTCTCAGCAGTCTCCTTCCGCTCCGTAGCAGCTTCGGTCTCTTCTCTATAACAATAAATTATTGTAAATGTAGAGTTTAACTTAAGGATTGACTTATTTACTCAGTGGGTCTCATCATACTGCGCAACAGGATTATAACTTCATCGACCTTGGAATCCAATTGCAGAAAACTCTCATCAATTTGCGGATGTTGCAGGGAATACATCTTAAATTTAATTTAAAGTTTAGTTAAATCCGTTTACTTGCTTCGGTTATATTTTCAGCAGTTTGTTTATTCATTCATAACCAGCCCGTATCCCAAGGCAACCCACAGCAAATTGCTTAGCAACTTTAAAAACAACTGCTATAATATGTAAACATATTTATATATATTGAACACAAATCAATAAAATATTGCATACAATTAAAAAACAAATTTTAGATACAACTTCTAGTTACTTATCATTGATGGATGTAAGTGAAAATTATTCTAAAAGCTTTTAAGTATGCTTAAAATGAAAAGCAGTTTCTTAAATACTCTTTTGAAGTATTATTAAACATAATTTAAATATAATTAATATATGTACATTGTACACTGAGTTTTCAGTGCATATGCATTGCGAATCGTTTACGTGATTCTACAATGTGTCCACATTACTTTTCATTTAATCTCATGCAATTTGTAAGATAAAGAAATGTATAGTGTGCGCATGCTAAGTTCAGAGGATCAATTATAGACTATAAAACATAATGGCATCTAATAATAGAGCCGCAATCTGAGCGCAAAGCCAAAAGACCCGACCAATCCCAACCCAAACTCCAACCTCCAACTCTAAAGCAAAGCGAGTGCATTGCCTTTGGATCTGGTTGTGTGCATGTCGTCTGACATTACCTGGTCCTGTGCATGTGTGTGTGTGAGTGTGTGTGTGTGTGTGTGTGGCGGATATGTGTCTCGTGTGCACACTGCATTTAGGAGCACACACTCAATGGCTATGGCTATGGCTATGGCCGGACATGGACATGCTTAAGCGCCAGTTGCAAGTTTCACTGTGGCTGCAACAGCAACTTCGACTGCGAGGCAACATGCAGGAATAAATAATTGCAGCTCAAAGCGAGCCGATGAACTGGTTATGGCACCATTGTGCCAGCCACACACACCACACCATACATACACTTAACCATACCTTCCTTCCTTTCCTGCTCTGCCCACCCCTTTACCCCGGCAACGACATCAAATTGCTCACATGACGCATCGCATTTTTATACGAATTGCGTTTAGGTGAAGCGAAGTGAAGTGTTCCTCCTGTTCCTGTGCATCCTTCTCCCGAGCGTCGTTTCGGCGTCATCAGCATAGATTGCCATTCGGAGTAATTGTTACAAATGGATTTCATGTAATTTAATTGCGGGTTTTACATCATGAAAAATATACCAGGCATTGGCCCATAAATAAACTGAGACGGACTCAACATGCGTATCCTTATTGGGAGGTCAACAGCGTGCAGATGTTGCATGATGCTTACATAAGAAAAGGGCTGTTTGCCCTTTCCTTTTCCCATAAAGTATGTTTAGAATTATACATAATTTTTGAAACACTTAGACTTTGCAAAACTGAACTAGATTTGTGCTATATTCACTCGATTTCTATAAATTAGATGTCAATTTAAAATTGGAAACAATCAGTTGATTTGCATGTGTAGCTTACCTGAAAAATAATCAAATATTCAAATTGTGTCGCACATTGTTTTCGGCCTGGTCCAGAGCTGGGGGAATCCCCTCCAGCAACAGATGCGCACAACAGCCTCACGGCTTAGTGCCATGATTCAAGCACAGCAATAATGCCGTTGTATTGCAGATGCGAGTCCTGTACATTGGCACGGCATTCGCAAGGACCTAAAGGACCATTCCGCTTAGTCCCCAATTGGCATTCAAACGTTAAAGTGATTTTTTTCACGCGCTCATTTGGCACAAACCTTCTGCGGAATACAAAACAAAAACAGCCGAAGGACTCGACTCCAACTTGGCCGTAATGTGGGCAAAAGTGGCTGAAGTCTGACGCCTGGCTCACTATCTTTTACGGCAACAGCCACAAGGTTCAAGCTAACCATGCTTCCATGTACTACATAAGGACACATACTCTAACCAGGATACACAAACACACACACACTCGTATTCCAATATTTTGCCACGTGCAAATTTTGGTGAGTGGAAAAAAACTTTTTTTTGCAAACATTTGGCCTGTTTATACGACAGGTGTTGCCATATTGGCGGCGTTGAGGGACTAACACGTCTGTGAAATGTCATAACGTTTAAACGTGCTGAAAATTCTGAAATATTCTACTCTATGCCCACCATATCACAAATTATGCACGTCAAGCACTGAACCCATTGTTAAGTGAACCAAGCTCAAATAAAATGCGATTCGGAATTGAAAACATATGGGAAAGCATTCGTATATATAGAGCACATAACATCAAGTAGAGATAGGTCTTAAATTCAATAGAGGAAGGTTAGCAAATACTCAGTCTATTCACTTACATATATGATAAAAGATTCTCGCGTTGATTAGAATTTAAAATTAATTAAAAAATAGTTTTTCAAATTATCTTTATTTAAAAAATTATAAAATTATCCGGTGAAACTAGTATTAAAAGCATTTGGAATACGCTGATACTCATTAAGAACACACATTTCTAAATAAATTATTACTATTCAGAATTATTCACTCAACTCAACAGCTGTGTTCAATGGCAGAATCTTTTATAAAAGTTTTATAATTTTGCAGTCCTCTCAATTAACCAACTTAATTAATTTATTGTGGAAGCCAAGTTGTTTAAGAGCTCGTTTCATTTGCACAGCAAACGCATTTTCCACAGATTTTTGTTAATTTGGAGAAACGTTTCGAGAATACGAGTAATTGGCCAAAAGCCGTGAAAGCCGCAAATTCAAAATTCAGTGCAACAAAACGCGCAATGCGATTAGCCATAAAAATTATAGATTCAATCTAATTAGAAAATGTCGCGGTTGCCGTTTTTGGGCCGGCAAATACCTTCTGTGCGGGGGTAAAACGAGACCCAAGTGAATATTTAATTTAATTAACAAGAAACCATTTGGTTGTGTCTCTTCGCCAAAGGGATGGGGAGAGCATTGCGGCTGGGAATTTATTGTTATGACCAGGCCAAGAAGGAAGTCGCGTTGCCAATGTCATCAGCAGAGCGAAAGGCAACGGACAACGGGAATGAAAATATCGCGAGCCGAGTTACTTTCTGTTCAAAATGATTGAGTTGTGTTTGTGTGGCGGCAACAACAATTGAAACAATCTGTTGGACATGTTTATTACAATGGCATTTTGGCGTAATTGCAAGTGGTTCGACTCATCTCCGCATTTTTTATGTGCCTTTGATTAGCTGCGTTTATTGCCAGACGATTAGCCACACCCCCTTGAAACGCCTTTTCCTACAGCCAAAATCACATCTATATTCATTATGGCAGCGACATCGCGTATGTGTGTGTGTGTTGTTTGTGTGTGGCATGAAGCAGGACATGAGATGTCAAGGACTTGGCCCGCCCGCGGCTTCGGCTTCGGCTACCGCAAACGCGTCTGACACATGCTCGGAAATGTCAACAATGCGCATGAAAATGCCAAGGTGCCACCCCTTTTCCTTTTCCGCTTTTCCGAGTTTCCTCTTTAGCCACAGCTTCTTGGCACTATTTCCGCACCGACAATTTCCTCCCAGGGGAAGCAATTTGACACACCAGAGCTAACTCTAACCCTAACCCAGGGGAAAACTCCAAAAGTCACTTCAAGCCGGAGTAACTAAATATGTTTTGCGGCATGTGCATGTGTCTAATCTGTATATATGTGTGTGTGTGTGTGACTGTATTGTGCTTGTTCTGGTTCACCTTCCTTGGGGCAACACTTGCAAAGGCGACGTCCAGCCCAAAAACAAGTGTCCCACAGCAAAACAACAAGAGTACAAGTAATGTGTGCGGTTAAATATCCATAAATCAAATCGCACTCCGTTTGGCATTTTCAAGATGACCACTGGACCTGGGCCTGGTCCTGCTTGTGGTCCTGCATCCAAGGCAAATGCGGCTGACACTTTTCTCGCATTAATAGCTGGTCACATGGGCCGCAGTCAGCATTTGACTTTAGCCCGAAAAAATTCCTCGACTTGACCCTTAAGCCGCAACGAGCACATTAAATGCAAAAGTGAAAACTCAGCCAACTGGGGCGACTGGCTTAAGTATGCCACAAAAATGAACTCTTTGCCATTTTTTCCTCTTCGTTTCTTTTTTTAGCTCATTTAAATTTGACATTGGGAATGATGGATACCTGTTAAGGGTGTTTTGTTTAAGACTTGAGTCTCAAACAAAATATTCAAGAGACAGAGGAAACTTGAAGATTTGGGATGAAAAGAAAAATAAAACATAGAATTATTCTTCAAATTTGTGAGAGCGAAGCTATACTTAATGTTAAAGTTGTTTCGCAAGTTCAGCAAAGTCAACTAACAGCAGAAATGTGTGAAATCTGAATTTCGAAGCTCTGCTGAATTTGTCAAATAATTTAACATTTTTATACCCTCTTTCCATTTATGGTCTTTTCTTAGAATATATCGTAATTCATGTTTTGAGTTTATTTAAACATTTAAATACTCACAATAGTAATAACGCCATTTAAGATAGTAGTCAAATGAATAGTTGTTTCTGTTTTAATAAAAATTAATATATATTAAATCGAATAAATTTATAAAATCTCCACCTAAACATTAAAAAAAATGAGTACATATGTATTTTATGCAATAATTGCTTTATTTATTATATCTTTAAGGTATGTAAATAATAGTATAGGATTAATAAGTATTAGGAACATTAAAAATTGTTGTTTTTTGACTTTTCTTCACTGTTTCAGGGCCTTTTACGTCGGCGTTGGCTTGTTATTTTAATACCATGGACGATTGCTTAGAATCTAGCAGAGAGCTAAAGCTTAAAGATACACACACACAGATATGTTATACTATATAGATAAAAAAAATATTCTTCGATTTCATTGTTGTAGTCGTAGGGGGCAAAGATTCATGTGGGAGACGCTCAGTTTTCTGGACTTGGCCACAGGCTCGCCCCAGGAGAGGTTCATGGACAGGGATGAAGTGGGATGCATGGCTGCATTGGCTTCAGCGTGTCCTCGCACAGACGCCGAGTTGGACTTGGACCATGCCTGGGACTCCTCCTCCAGCTTGTGTTGGATGCTCTGCACAACCAGATCCACATTGGACGAGTAGTGGTCGGAGCAAGTGCTGCTCGCTGCTGGCAGAGCATTGGTGCTCGGAGCTGCTGTTAACTGTGCGATGTGTTCCAGGATTTCACTTAGCTCCAATGAGCCGCTGGACACTGTTGGTGGCTTCGCCTTGGCCTTGACCTGGCCATAGTAGTTGGTGATCGGGATTGGCTGTGTGGCAGCCACAGCTGCGGGGACAGGGACTGTCGTCGCTCGCTTCTTGGCACTGGGATCCTGGGAGTAGGACATCAGGCGCTGGACAATGCCACGATGTGCACTCTGCTCCGTCTGTGGCTGCGACAACTTGGCACTGTTGGGCTTGGCGTCACGTTGAATGTGTCCCTGGATGTCCTTCTTCAGCTTCATGCGTCGATTCTGGAACCAGATCTTCACCTGACGCTCGCACAGCGACAGACGCTGGGCGATCTCAATGCGTCGTGTCCTGTACAGATACATGTTGCTCTTGAACTCCTGCTCCAGCTCCACCAACTGCACACTGGAGAATGCGGTGCGGGAACGCTTCGATTTGACTCGCTGCTGCTCCTGTGCCGGCTGCAGTGGCATATTCTCATCGGAGGAGGACAACTGCTGGCCAGGCTGCTCCCCCCCAACGGACAGTGGCAGGTCCATTGTGGGCGCCATGCTGACATGCTGATACGTGGTGTGCGTGGACACAGGATGTGGGGGCAGTGCTTGTGCTTGATGATGATGATGGCCATACAGAAGCTATTGAGATAAAAAAAAAGAAGATTTAAGTAATGTCTGGAAAGATTCAATTAATATTGTTGTTGTACTTACATTGTTGTATTTGACCACGGGCGCTGGGAAGGCGTTCATCTTGGGCTGGTGCACTGGATAGTAATGCATGACGGATGCGGATGATATCTCGTGTGTTGCTCTTGGACTGTCCAAATTAGTAGTGATGTCCTCACTGCCAGCACTTCCGCAATATATAGGCTGCTAGGTAGACAGAGTTGCCAAAAACAGAAATTTGCCTAAACTCGCGAACGGTGCCATAAATCCTCGTCGCCTGCCTATCGTCTGTCTCTTTCGCGCACTCTCTCTGTTTCTGTCTCTGTCTCTACGTCTTGCGTCTGGCACCGCGAGGACTAGCCAAGTGCAGGGCAGGGGCCAATCTAGAGGCTTGTTTTGATCGAAATCCGGCTAGGCGAGGATTTGGCATTACGTGAGTTCGTCCTGGTTAAGCATTGGCTACAGATACAGGTACAGGTATAGGTTTGGTAGACCTAGACTTAGACAGGCGGCTGCTCATAACTGATGATGATCTGTTTGTGTTGTCCAACTTGTAGCACCTGTTTGAACGGCACAGTGCCGACGAAAGCGAATCCGACTACTTCGATTGCCTCCAAGGACATACGCGGCGACATAGGCGTCAGAGGCGAAGGCATCCCGTCCTGCAATGTCGCGGCCATCCACAATTATCCGCATAATACAATGAAAGCAACGCTACGAAAAGGGATATTCGAGGGTTTTATGCTTGATTTGACAGTTTATGACTTTATTTGTGGGACAGACACAATGCGACGACCGTCTTCCTCCCTCTCTATCTATTCTGGTCCTTGTCTCCGCCTCTGTCTCTGTCTCTGTCTCTGTCTCTGACCAGTTCCATTTCCACTTACTGTCTCTGATCCGGCGCTTGCTTTCTTCACCTGCAATTCGGCGTGTTCGCAAATTTTATTACTGGCGCTATCGGATTTGCTACTTCCCAGAATTTTGAAAAAAACAAAATGTAGAACAAAGGCAAAGTCATAACAGACGAATACTGTATAGTTTATACAGTGCAACACATGAGAACAGATTTTACTTATGAGTGTTTTAAATTGCATTACTTGAGCAAATAATATTTCCATGTATTTCGACTAAACTATAAAATAAACTAAAGAAATTTTTCACTAATAAAAATGTATTAAATATAAATGTATATCAATTCAGAGTCCGAACAAAAATAAATTAGTAGTAGTTTCGGTAAGTTTGTACTATAACAATTTTTAAAATTCTCTTTATACTTGGAACTATTTGTATATACTAAAAATATTAATAAATAAATAAAAAATAAAAATAATATAATAAATAGTTAATATGAAATATAAATATTACAAATATTTTAAAATAAAACAATATGATTTCCACTTATTCACTGATACGATAATTGTATATTGAATCAGGTTGTGCCCCATCACTGTGGACGAAAGCATATCGATGGGTGCGGAAGGCGACAAGCAATATATGTATATACATATATATAAAGTGGAAAATTTGATACGACTGCCCAATCAGATCGAGTTATATATGTCCCGTGAGATAAGAATAAGATATATATACAATTTAATAAGTACAATACAATTCTTCACAAAATTGGATATCAGAAATTTTGGGGCATGAAATGTTTTCGCAACTAGTCTTTTACCTCAAAAAGATGTTTTTAGACATAATATTAATGCAAATATTTTAACAATAGAGTACAGATTGTCGTATCTCATCCCACTCGCAATTATCTTAAAGTTAACGCGCCTCCCGCAAAGTGCATCCACTTATACACATATGCATGTTTACTTAGTCACCCAACGAACAAGTCAATAAAGTTGCATCTGGGATAAACCCAAATTTCATTCGTTCATGCAAATTTTGGATTTTCCATGTTTTATATCAAAGAAGAGTGCTACAACAAGTTGCCTGTGCTCTGCGGCTGCGGCGCCTAAGGAAGGCAGGGAGCGGAGAGCCAGGTCGCACACCCGGCCGGGGTCGGGTACATCAGCCTACCTAAATAGTTCAAGTCGCAGGTAGATGCCCGGAGGACATGGCCACCAGGTGGCTTCGCCTGGAATTAAGCGCGAATTTTATTACGCGTTTTTCGCAGAAAATACGCGGATCGGATTTATTGCACACATGTGCCTGCCTATCGTAAAAGCTATTTTCGTTTCTTCACTTTTGTCCTTTTTAAATTCATAAGAGTTTCGGGAAAACCAGCTACACTTTTCATTTATCCTCGATCCGCTACTTACCTACAAGTTGTTTTCATACCTATAACTTGTTTGTTGTAATATATAAAAAAAATAAATATATTAACGTTAATATTTTTAAAAATACATAAGTTTTACATCATCCTGCCATATAAATTTTGATTTATATTTCAAAGCATTATAACCAGCCTCCATTACCTCAGCAATCACCATGTCGTTGTTTACTCAAAGTAAATTGTCCATTGCCTAATGAACCTATTCTTGCAAACGATTGATCAGTTGCTTCATAATTGATTACTGATCAACTCTCTCTCCCCTTCTTGGAATGCTCTCTTTTCCAATTCGTCTCAAGAAATCCCTAACCTTAATATTACTAAAGCTTCGACTGCCACTGTAGTGGCAGTAAATATAAATTCGACTACCAAATAATAATTATTGCAGGGACCAAAACTGTTATGAGGAATATAAATAAAAATTACTTTTAATAATTACTTAAAAACTTTTACTAATTTAAAATTTTTGATTCAAAAAATAAATTTTATAAAAAATAATTAATATTGATTTTTATTAAATCCCTCAAAAATAATAGTTAAATTTTATTTTTCTTCGAATAACTCTTTAATAATAATTAATACTGATTTTTATTTGTTTCAGTTATTTAAAACCTTTTCCCGAAAGACTTAAATTTTTGAGGAAAAAAAATTTAAGTCCCAAATAACTATTACTTTGGATTTGAAATCATAAGAGTCTTTAAAGATTTTTAAAATTTCAAATTTTTTATAAAAGTCCTTTTGGAATATCTTTGTTAATACTAAAGATAAACGTTTGAAACGCTACAGACACATGTAAATTAAATTATCATCTTCCTATTCAGAAAAAAACCGGATTGATCAGATAATAAATAAAAATTATTAATAATTTTAATTAATTTGTGATTTTTATTTTTTAAAGTCTTAAATAACGGGTCACAACTGGACAAATTCTGGACAGATTTTGAGTGCCTGCAGCTTAGACATGCTTTGTCGTATAACAATGGTATTTGGTAATAAAATCAGCTATTGAATGATCTTTTTACCAAATAATTTCAAAAAATTATGTGCACAATATTAGACTTCAAAATGCTTTCCAAACAGCAACTGCTGCGAAAACGTATTGTACGCTTTTACCAAGATCACAAACAGCAGGGACAAACTTACACCTGCGCCCATTTTATGGCGGAGGGCGTGGCAAAAAGCACTTTATATTTAATTCTTAGCAGTTTGAAAATAGAAAGGTAGTCTGGTTCGGGAAGAAAATCAACAATTATGACTAGAAATAACTTTTAAAAGCTAAAGACTGCTTTTAACAATAAAAATTGAATAGGCCAAGCTGAAGCGGCCCGAAAATTCGGATGCTTGCACCAACATATCTGTAAAACATTAAAATCATTAAATATCAAAGCCAGAAAGAAGCAGCGGTCACCAGGTTGCACTGAGACGCAAATCCAGCTATTAAGATCGCAATACAGGTGGATGTGCAAAGATTACAAAGAAAAATCATTAATTCTTCGTAAGCAAAAAATTAAATTTGCTTCCAAAGACAGAAATTCCACATCAATTGCAGATTTTTTTGGTGAACTTTAAAGATTAGTGTATAAGAATGGATGGAAGGCCAAAATTTAAGCAGTTGACACGTTGCATCCGAAAGTGCCTAAAAGAAATTGACCCAAAGGGCGTACAACGTGCATTTTCGAGAGTCTGCACAAAACGGCGTAGTGTGGCCGACAAAGGCAATTTTGATCAAGTCCATTAAGGCCCTATTCTCTTTCAGCAAAAAATTTTTTTCGACTTTTTTTTTGCATTTATTTATAGCTTGGGTAGTTGTAAATATGCCCCTAAAAGGATTTTTAGAAATTCGAAATACTTAAGGAGATATGGTCATTTTTATCCAGCAATGTTAATGTTAATGCATGTGAAGTCAAAACTTTAAACGCGTTTATCTCGAAACCACGTTTTTCGAGCTGGCGGCCACGATTCCGCCAGTTCTACTGAACCGATTTGGATGAAACAAAGTTTAATCGACGTAGAATTGTCACCATTCTGGCCCGTAGTAAAATAAAAATTTTGCGATTTTTTTTACTATTTTTTTTTTACACTAAACTACAAAAAAATGGGTTCAAATTCGATTTTCAATTTTAAGTGGCCGCCATTTTGTCAAAAAAAATCTCAAAATTTTTATTTTACTACGGGCCAGAATTACATCTATGCTGATCATAACCCCGTCTTTTTTTTCATTTCCGACGCTCCGGAGACCCGGAATCGTGGCCGTCGTGACGACACCTTTTTTTTGCACCACCAACTTTGAAGTCTCATTACTTTTTGAACAACCCTCGTATCGAGGCAAAAAAATTTTTTTTATTTTCTTTCATTCATTACTGATTCAATAAAAAAAACAAAATTCAAATATCTTTTTGCGTTTTCAAATGAGAATTTTTTCAAAAAAGGTCCAAAAACAGCAAGCTGAAGGAGAATAGGGCCTTAAATAAAATAAACTTATATTATTACTACCTTTATAAAAAAATAAACTCAATAAGTATTGACCGAAAATATATTTTTGCTGGACTTTTGAAATTAGTCCAGAATTTTAGTTGTGACCCGTTATGTATATATTTTCATAAATATAGAAACCTTACATAAATCAGGTATACTAAAAGTACGTGTGTGTGTTCGCTTGTATGAAAATATTTCTTAAAGGCGCCTGAAAGTAGACAACATATTTCTTGTATCTGCATCGCGGGTATGCAATAGTTTTTCCACCGGTCATTTATTGGAGTTTCACAATGTGCATAAAACAAACAAAAGATAAGTCCACTCAAAAATGAATTCCGAAGATTCCTCATTCAAACTTTAATCAAAAAAGTCGCACTTTTGCTAGAGAAATAATGATACACTAAAAGTTATTCAAAATCTTTTCTACAAAATAAAATAGGACTAGAAATGTGTGAATTCTTAATTTCGAAGCTATTGTGAGTTTATAAAATAAACTAATTTATACCCTCTATTCGCTACAGAAGTGATTTTCATTTGCAAATCTCGTACATCATCGATAGTTCACCAAGTTTATTTAAACTCCTTAAAGTGTAATTCCTCATTAGAAATAGAGTTGATATAAATTCTAACAAGATGCACGACAAAAGGACTACCGCTGAGGCTTTTCAAATAATTGTCAAACAAATAACTGGTTCAGTTTTAACCTTTAAAATAAAACTCTTTACGAGGTAAAAGTCTAGTGACGAAGCATTTCCATGTCCCAAAATTTCTAATGTCCAATTTTGTGATGAAATATATTACAATTATTTTATATGTTAACTTATTACATATGCCAAATAAAATTTAAAAATATATATAGTTAAAATAAAATGGCACTCCGCACTTTGCGTAAAAAAGTTCCTCTTCTTTGCACCTAAGAATAACTTTTTGCGCAGCGCCGAATGCCATTTTAGCAGTGATGCTGGTCGCCTTTCGCACCCTTCGTGCTGCTTTCGTCACTAGCGTGGACTGCCGTCCGCAGTGATAAATCCTTGTATATTTATTAAATCGAATGAAACAATTATTACATATTTTATGCACTATTTGCTTTATTTATTTTTACTTTAATATATTTTAATAATAGGATAGAGGTAATTAGTAGAAGGAACATTCAAAATTGTTGACTTTTCTTAACTGTTTAACCGAATTCAAAGTGTCTCTTTCGTCGGCGTGGGCTTCTTATTTTTATACCATGGACGATTGAGTCTAGCAGAGAGCTGAAGCTTAAAGATATGTTATATGCATATATGTTAAATAATGCTAAAAAAAAATCTAATTTGTTGTTTCACAAACTTTTATTTCTTACTACATTTGTTCTTCTTTAATTACTTATAGCTATCAATCTATGTCTTTAGGATACGGAGCTAATTGCATTATGCGGCGATCCCATCTGTGTGAGAACCTTGTCCAGCCATTGCAGCGGCCCATGCAGATGGATCTCGATCCAGCAGGGTGTTGAGGTCACATCCTGGCGGTGGTATTCGGCACCCCAACCCTTCACGAAGGACATGCGTATTGTGCACATTTTTGTCAGCTCATAGACGGCCTCGAATCCATTGTTCACCGATTGCGATAGCAGTTGAGCAAATTCCTGATTGTTGAAGATCTTTAGGGAACATCCAGGCGGGATTTTGCATACGGTGCTAGGATGGAAGCCGTGGTGATAATTACAGTTGCGCGACTGCACGAATATGGCGGCATCGGACAGACACTCGGCGTAAACCTCGCCGTTGACGTAGTAGAGATGAACGCCCTTACCGATGTGTCGGCGTGTATTCTCGATGGTACTGTTGCGATTCACATTGCTCAGCTGGCCTAGACAGCAGCGATCGGAGTTGTTGGATGGATTCGTAAAGCCATCGACAATGACTGAACTGTTGTTGCAGTGGAAGACCTCGCCGACTCGACAGTTCAGCTCGTAGTAGGCAATGGAGGCCCAAAACGCTGGCTCCGAGTAACTAACCTGGGCCACATCTCCCATTTGGGCATCGAGCATTTGTGTGGCATCATTGGGATTATTGGAGGAGTTGCCATCCTCCGACGGACTGTAGGCGGGGGGCGGTGTGCCCGCGAGGCTATTGTATGGTGAGTTTGGATTGGAGTTAGCTGAGGAGCTAGGGCTGCCCACAGATGTGGAGCTGAGACTGTGCGAGTTGAAGCCACTGCTGGAGTAGTTCACATTGTGCGGCATTGTGCTCGGCTCGGACATCGGATTGAACTGATTCAACATCGAGTGTCCGGGCGCATATTCCGAGTGACGTGGCACCAGCACCGGTGGCAGGACGGGACTCTCGACACGCTTGTAATGATACGGATTGATGCAGACCTCCTTTTGCTTGGAGCCAAACGGATATTGGCACAACTCGAGTGGCTTCAGCTCGTGATGCGACTGGAGATCTGGCCAACGCCACACGCGGCAATAGATCACATGTGGCAGACTCTTGCGATGCGAGACTTGTAGTCTTCCGTCCAAGGATCTCGGTATCGTCACACACTTGGATGGCTGACCGGGGCAGGAGAGGGCGCGTTCCAGCTCCTCGATGGCGCCGTCCTTCTTCTTCTTCAGCTTCTTGACCAAACTGTCGACGGCCTTCTCGGCCCACTTCTCCTCCTCGTCGCCCTGTTTCCAGCCCAGAAGTTTCTTCACCGCCGGCGACTTGAAAGAGAATAATGTGCCCAATGTGGACATCACACTGCTTGTGCTCGATTCAACGTCATCGGTGTCCATTCTGTTTGCTGTTGACTTTGAAATGAAGTTACCCGATAACCGGTATGGCTATTAACAGTTAGTCTAGTTTATTTACTTTAAGTATGTGAATTTTTGTTATTTATTTTAATTTGTGTATTTAATTCACTTTAATACATCATAAGTGTGTGCAATTTTTTATTTATTTTAAATTATTTTACATCAAATGCACACACGTCACCGACGACGACCAAATCAATAATGATGTCCTCACTGGAAGCACGTCCGCGATATATAGGCTGCTTTGCCAAAAACCAAAATCTTATTAATCCTCATCGTCTATCTCTAGAGTTTCAGTTCTGAGCCTTAGCCTGAGGAGGACAGCGAGCGGAGATTCAGTTCGCACACTCGGCCGGGAGTCGGGTATATCAGCCTACCTAAATAGTTCAAGTCGCAGGTAGATGTCCAGAGGACATGGGCACCAGGTGGCTTCGCCTGGAATTAAGCGCGAATTTTATTACGCGTTTTTCGCAGAAAATTCGCGGATCGGATTTTATTGCACACATGTGCCTGCCTATCGTAAAAGCTATTTTCGTTTCATCTCTTTGGTCCATTTTAAATTCACAGGATTTTCGGGAAAACCAACTACACTTTTCATTTATCCTCGATCCGCTACTTACCTACATGATGTTTTCATAACTTGGTTATTATATGTACTATATTGTAAACGATTTTAATATGTCTTATATATATTATTTCAGAAATTTAAGATATTTAGGTCATTATTTTTTAAAAACACATAAGTATAAGCAATAAAGTATATTATTGATATTATAGTTACTGCCTTTTACTTAATTAAATACTAACTAATAACTTTTATAGATATTAACTAAACTGACTCTTGCTATCGGAGTTAAATTAAACTCTGCTACCGAATAATACAATATTTCAGATTGTTTGTGAGTTACAGTACATTTTGATTGATTAATAAATTTTAAACAAAATATTATTGCAATTAACATTATCATATAAATTTTCGACATATTGGATCATGTTTTTTAAACATATAATACAAAAAGGAGCAAAACAAAAGTTTGTGGTTTGTTGGATTTATTAACTACAATATTTAAATTATTGGAAACAATCATGCTGAACATTTGATACATATATATTTTAATAAAGACTACCTTAAAACATTAATTGAAGGGTGCACCATTCGCAGCGTAACTTAACAGCGTTTAATGCATTTTGAATTGATGAAATTTAAAAATTCCAGACATTAACTAGATATTCTATTTCTCAAATTAGAGCGTGAGGTTGTCATGATTAATGTACAATTTTTAAACAATTCTTACGCGAAGAATGTTAAATTGCAGCATGCAACCTGAGGCATAGCAAAGTTAAAAATATTCTGATGAGTATTATTGTTTAAACGTTCGATCTTTGTCTGATAATAGCATTATCCAAAAAAAGGGCATGCGATTATCAGGAAGAGAAACATTTTGCATTTCGATCAGTACAGTTTTTTAGCTATGCCTAGTTGCTCAAATTATGTAATAGGATTTAATTTAACACGGGAATTTCATACAGAAACTTTATCTATAACACATTCAGTTAAGCCCATTATCACCTCAACAATATCTGGATGGTCATTCATGGGCTTTGGGAAATGCCCAGCCAGATAGCGTTGAGAACAACGAACGTGTTATGTAGAAAGTTTCTGAGTTTCATTTTTAAATACATTAAAAGCTGTAGCAACGATACATCTTAAAAAAATAATATTAAATGGCTTAAAATGCTACAGATTACTACGGGTAGATATCTACAATTATTAGATCTTTGTACAATCAGGAAACAACGTGTCACTTAAAGCTATAAACTCCACAAACACTACAATTTTTTGTGTTTACAATTAATTTCTATTTATCATAGACCGCACAGGGTTCTGGCCTAATTGAAGCAGTAGGCAAACTGCGAGTTGCCAGCGGCATTACGATGTGGATTATACGCTTGCATTATCGTATCCATCGTACATTGATATTGATTCGCTTCATTCATTGCCTCCGAGGCCGTTAAAGGTGGCGCCTGCGATGACGGTACTGTTAGTTTACCGAACTTGCCAAAAGCGCTGTTGCCATTGCCGACACTGACACTGCCACAGCCCATGAGGTTGCCGCGTGCCACAGCAAGTAGTCCAGCGCTTAGAACGTCGCTGCCATCGACACACGATTTGTCTGCAACACCATTGTTGCTCTTCAGTGGCTCCAAGTTCTGTTGAAATAGAGAGTGGCAATGTTAGTTGATCAAATATACAGAGTATTTTACAACTTTACAATATCTGTCTCTATTTCTATTCCAATTATCAAGGTATCTTTCATTTCTATGCTCACCTGTAGCGTCGTCGTCGTCTTCTTGGTCGATCCGTCGTCCATGTCGTCGGTGACATCGTCGGCGCCGACAGCGGTGGCACAGGGGCCGCCAACGCCGGCGCCACTGCCAGTGCCACCGACACGGACACTGACACCAGAACCACCGCCACACAGACTGGGACTTTCGTCATTCTTTGGTGTTAATGGCTCATAGACCTCGGAGCCGGGCGAGAGCGCAGACGTCACGGACTCGACGGCCGGCATATTGGCATTGGCATTGGCAGAGACGCCGGTTAAAGGCAGCGCCGTTGTTCGCATATAATACGAGCCATTGAAACTGTATTCGGCCTCGTTGTCGCCCTTCAGCAGCGGCACCCGACAGCCGTTTGTGTTCTTTTGTTGAAAGTCAAAATGATGATACTGCTGCTGCTGTTGTTGTTGGTGTTGTTGTTGCTGCTGTTGTTGCTGTTGTTGGGCCATCACGTGATGGTGATGAAGCTGCTGCTGCGACTGTTGATGATGAGTTGGCTGGGGCGGTGGCACCGCCTGCTGCTGATGGAGCTGTTGCTGTCCATGTGGATTGCCATGTTGCTGCATGGCACCAGCACCAGGAAAGAACTGGGAGGCTGCATTGTATTGGGGCTGTGCCACATGTCGCTGCTGTCCAGTGGCCTGGGAATGGTGATTACTGTAGTTGTAGTATGCATTGAAGGACTCATTGTAGTGCTCCACGAGATGCGCTGTTGGCGTCGACGGCGTGGGCGATGGTGTGAGTGCATTGGGCGTGGCAGAGCCGCCTCCAAGGCTTAGCGCCTGCAGGCTGGGCGGATCCGCGTCTGTGGACTTCATTGGAGCATTGGGCATCGATGGTGACAGCGGCATTCCATCGTAGGACTGATCCTTGTGCTGGTCCGATTGTATCTTATGACGACGCCGGCGATTCTTGAACCAGATCTTGACCTGTGCCGTGCCCAGCGCCAACTTGGCCGACAGATCGGCCAGACGTGGCGCGGTCAGGTAACGTCCCTGCAGAAAGTGCTGCTCCAGTTCCGCAATCTGGGAGCTGGTGAATGTGGTGCGCGTGCGTCGAGGTCGTCGCATGACCAGCGAGTCGGACAACTCATCTGAGGCGAAAGAGTTTCAATTAAACTTATAATCATAAATCATATGGATATACAGTGCACACGGAATATAGTAGACTGATTTATAAATAAATAGTTCACTGTATTGAGGATGCACTGAATGGTTTGTGTATGCACTGAGTGGTTTGTGTATTTGCTACTTGCCTGGTTTGGGCATCTGGTTCGGCAGATAGGGACGTATGTAGTTGTAGTTGATGGCGCCCGTGCGTTCATCGAACAGCTTAAGGAAATGTACAGAATGTTGTTGTTGTTATTGTTATTGCTGTTGCTATTGTTGGGTACTTACTAAATCAAAGGGATTGCGAAACTGTGGCGGCAACTGCAGCTGTGGATGCTGTGTGTGTGCGTGTGCGTGAGTGTGTGGATGCGGATGTGCATGCGGATGTGGATGCGGCAGTGTGTGATGATAAAAGTTCTGATCCGGCGGCGGTTGCGCCATTTTCCACAACTAACTCCACCTTGATGTTTTTATTTTTCTTTATTGTCGGCACGTTGCAATTTTAAAATGTTGTTATGTTTGCATTTGCAATAATTTTGTAACCGGTTACATTTGCAACACATTAATTTATTATTCCCACATTTTTCTTTCATTTATATCGCGTCCGAGAAGTGCCGTTACTTCAGCTCGAGAACAACAATTCAAAACAGAATGCGCAAAAAAGTGGCCAGACTATGCGAAAAGTATGCGAAGTGCGCACATCTGGCAGCGCTATTGCACATTAACATTTAACAATTGCCGCAAGATGGCGCTTTGCAGTGTTCAGCCCTGGTTTTATCAATGTAGTTATACTTATAGACGGCAGATGGCGCTTGCAGCTTGGCGCGAATATTTGAATTTTCTGATGTTTTATCTTGGAATTTTTATTTTTAACAGTCATAATAAAAAGCTAAATTTAAATATTAGTAATATCTTTACTATATATTTACATAGGGTACAAGAAATATACAAATCATTCAAATTAATGTGTTGAGCTATTTGGTAATTATTTTTTATCAAAATATTGTATATAGCCATGATTTGTTCAGCAAAGACAACTTTACAATTGTCAAGGTAGTTTTCAACTGTCAATTGTTTGTCTTAATTTATAGAGCAGTATAAATTGTGCTAATACCGTTTACCGAATATGTAACTGATCAATGTTGTGTTGACTTTAGATATGGGAGCTGTTTGCTGTTGTTGTTGTTGTTGTTGTTGTTGTAGTTGTGCCAACTGGCAGCAAAAGTCAATTCACAGTTTTACCAGGCAGCCAGCCAAAAGCAAACAAAACATTGCACATACCAAAGGAGACACACACACACAAACATACAGATACTGGGCCACAAATTCACACGCAGTGTGTGACAAAGGACTATGGCAACCCCCCTGCCGAAGCCGAAGCGAGAACACCCGAAAGAGTCACTGACAGAAACAGGATTCGGGTAATAAATTACAAATTTTGACATTTTCTGTTTCAGATCCGCTTGAGCTCTCGTGGACACAGTGAACACAGCCAGTTGCCGTTTGCCGGCAGAGTCTCAGTTCCCTATATTGGAAGGATATGGATATGTATGCATGTATATATAGTATACATACATATGCATGAATGTATGTTTGTCCGTTGCAAGTTTTGTGCAGTGCATAAAAGACCCGCATCCGCATTCGAAAGAAAGGAGCATCGATGATGAGCCAAATGCTGGACTGCAACTGCAACTGCGTAAGGACAAACCCACGAATACGACCACATCTCAGTCTGCATCTGTCGCTGCGAAGGAACAGCGGGGCACTAAGAAAGAGACAGACAGACAGATAGATAGAGAAGGAAAGAATAGAAGCGCCCTATGCGGTCCACAGATAGTTAACTTGAAATTTATTATTTTACACAATTTACAATTATCTGATTCAAATGTGCACTCCGTACGAACTTCTCCATCCACTGTGCAAAAAGGATGCACTTTCATCTGTTGGCTGCCACAGTCTCCGACTGTGACACCAACTCCACCTCCAACTCCAATTCTGATTCTGTTCCTTTCTCTGTCTCTGATTCCGTGTCCGATTCCGCCTTCGCATTCCGACAAAAGTCACAGTCACGTTTTAAGGTCTGATTTAATTTTCTGACTGTGGCAAACGCCTTTATCTCTTTTTTGTTGTGCAAAAATATATCACACACCCATCGTAATTTCTGTTCAAGTGCGTAGAGCTTGAAAACCGTTGTAAAACCACAAGAAACTCAAAATTACTATCAAATAAAAGGTGCAAATTTAAGACTTGAAAAGATATCAAGTTTGATTACGAGTGATATTTATATTGGAATAGATTGATATTGCAGCATATCTTATAATGGAGCACTCAACTTTATCTTTATTAACTTATTTAAATGGATACATTATAATATCTTGATATATTGCTCATTTAAATCACGATTTTTGAGTTAATGAAGCAGATATATTCATTTTTTCCGGCTCTAGATTGTATGAATATCTATAATTTATATCTTAAGTACTCTTCATGTGAGAATCGGAAGCTCCTCACTTGTAATAAGTTGTTTATCATAAGTTTTAAGATATTTTGACACCTACTCATATTTTTTGAAGTGAGTTTTTCTGTAAGTACATATCCGAAAAACATTTCTCGCGAATTACGCTTAACAAAATGGGCTTTAAATACTTAATGTTACCATATTTTTCTAAAATTGAACCCAAAACCTATTTTCTATATCGATTTTATTAAAGTCTGAGCTGAAACACACTGCGAAAGTGAGGTTTCAACAGTTTTCACCCCTCTTTCGGGTTTCACGCACGCGCCTCTGCTCAATAACGATGGTCGCCGTCTGTGTGAAAGAGATGGCATGCAGATGTATGCATGTGTGTGTGTATGTATGGTTGTCGTGCAGGATCGCGACCTGGCATTGGCATTTCCACAGGCGAAAGGTCGGTCTTTCCAGCAGACGGCATTGTTGTTGCTGTTGTTGTTGTTGTTTTCGCGTCCTTTGTTCCTTGCGCCATGTCATAAATCATCCTGTGTGCGTATTATGCATGCGTTCGAGTATGTCTGTGTGTGTGTGTGTGTGCGTGCACCACCTTTCCACGAACTTCTAAACGATTTCAGGGGCAAATGGCGTCACAAATTTTAATTTGGCGTCAGTTTTGTCCAGTTACTCGCGAGTCGCGACTCTACGAGGCGTTTTGCCCGCGTTTTTTCGCTGTTTCTGTAACGGACATTCATTCGCCTTAGTTGAAGTCACAGTCGCAGTCGCAGTCGTCGTCGCAGTCGCAGTTGCTGTCGTCGAGCAAAACAAATTAATTTAAAGCGAAGAGTGCAGCAAAGTTAAAGTCATTGATAAGTGAGCCACTAGACAAGAACAACAAATACTTAAACAAATAAAAGAAAGCAACAAGCGAAAGCAAATACGAACATAAGAGACGAAGGCAAAGCAGAAAGAGAGAGAAAGAGAGATATGATCGTGAACTCGCTACGTGTTTGCTGCAGTAGATAACAAAAACAAAAACAAACAAACCCAAAAGCGATCGGTCAAAGTCAACGCTGACGCTGACGTCGACGTCGACGTCGCTGTTAATGCCTGAGCACAGCTCAGAGTCCGAATTCGTCCGAGTGCGATTCCGAGTCTGCAGCCGAAGACGTAGCCGACGGCCGTGTCAGTCGAGCAGCGAACGTGAGGCGCAACTGACAAACGCACAAGAATACAGAAATACAAAATAAATAAATAGTAAATAAATAATAGACGCAAGCGGCGCATTGAACTCGATTTAATCGAAATCATTTGTGGAATTATCAGTAAATACAAATACGGAGGAGCATGACAAAGTGTTGGCTATTGTGGATCTCGGCCGTGGCTGTAGCTTCAGCTGCTGCTGCCACTGCGCCCGTTATCAGTCACATCAGCCAGGATGTGGTGGCCAGTGTGGGCGACAGCGTCGAGTTCAACTGCACGGTGGAGCACGTGGGCCAACTGACCGTTAGCTGGGCCAAGACGGAGCCCAACTCGGCGGTGGTGCTCAGCATGCGGAACATGCTCAGTCTGCCCGATCAGCGCTACAACATCAGCGTGCTGGAGAATCCCGGCAAGGACAGTGCCATCTACAGTTTTCGCATACGCCAGATCGAGGTGAACGACATGGGTCCCTACGAGTGCCAGGTGATTGTGTCTGCCTCCGGCAAGGTGACCAAGAAGCTCAATCTACAGATCAAGACACCGCCCGTGATCCTGGAGTCGACGCCCAAGAGCAAGCTGGTCACGGAGGGACAGAACCTGGAGGTCAGCTGCCAGGCCAATGGCTTTCCCGCACCCACCATATCCTGGGCCCGGGTCGGCCATGCCATCATGCCCGCCGGAGGACACACACTGAACGAGCCGACGCTGCGCATCAAGACGGTGCATCGCATGGACCGCGGCGGCTACTACTGCATCGCCCAGAACGGCGAGGGGCAGCCGGACAAGCGTCTGGTGCGTGTGGAGGTCGAGTTCCGGCCCCAGATCGCCGTCAGCCGGCCCAAGGTGGCCCAGATGCTGTCGCACACGGCGGATCTCGAGTGCAGCGTTCAGGGCTATCCGGCGCCCACTGTGGTCTGGTTCAGGAACGGGGTGCAGCTGCAGTCGAGTCGTCGGCACGAGATATCCAACACGGCCTCCTCCTCGGAGACGACCACGTCGGTGTTGCGCATTGACAGCGTATCGGAGGAGGACTTTGGCGACTACTACTGCAACGCCACCAACAAACTGGGCCACGCCGACGCCCGGCTCCATCTCTTCCAGCCCGTCATACCCGTGCCCTCCTCATCGTAGTCAGCTTCGGTTTCGGTTTCTGTTGCTGATTCGGTTTCCCACACTCACCAAAAACGAAGACTTGAATATTTACTTTAATTTTTTCGGCAATTGTCTGGCCGCTGTGTCCACTTCTTATTATTAATGATTCATTCAATTAACTCTGATTCCGATTCACTTGATTTGTATCCATCCCAATCTTTGTGCCTTAAGAACTCGCCATCCAGCTGCCTTGCATGTCTGGCTCTCGTGTTTCTCCCATCAAAATATAAAAAATAAACGTACATATTATATACACACAAGTCTTATACTTACTCTTATACTCGCAATGTCTTCACTTGCGAGTACTTTTAGTGTTTGGTTTCTTCTCAATTCAGATAACCTATGTATGTTTATGAGTTTGTGTGCTTTCTTCTACAATATTTACACACGCGCTTTAGAGATAAGCGGGCCCTAAAATATGTACATTTGTAAGATAAGTATTGAACTGCAGTTCGTCGCAACTAATATATCATATTGAAGATTATTATCGCTGATTTTAAAATTTATTTTCTTCTCTTATTGAAAATGTCATTAAAAGAAAAACCTTAAATTTATTGAACTTATGAGATATCAGACAACTCAAGTAACTCAAGTTAATCGAAAACATAAATGTTATACAAGTTACACTTGACTTTTACATGAATGGTGAAATATTTGTTCAGGGACTTTAAAATTTTGCTTTTATCTCATATTATCCCATTCCAGTAACTGATCTTTAAATTAATATATTTATTTTGGAGATTTTTGAATACATACTTCAGTTCAACAATATCTTTTTTAAAACGTTTTTCACGCTAGTGGCGAAAGCAGACCACAAAAATGCATTGATAGTTCTGCGATAGTTATTTTTATAAAATTCCTATAAATTTAACATATCGCTGGATATTTTTTTGCCTATATTAAAAAAGGAAAGTTTACAAATTAGCTAACTTTTAGCCATTAGCTTTAATCAAACTCTCAACAACATTTCAAATTCTAAACTTTTCATTTATCCCCGCTTTCCACATTTCCCTCCCTCAGTCATCAACTGCAACATATGAGGCGGGCAGTAGATTATTTAAGTGTCATTTGTGTTAAGCTGCTAAAACTGCCACAACATTTAACTCTTCAATCATGGTTAAAAATGGACTACAGTTCACCTCTTGACACACACACACACACACACACACACACACACACACACACCTCGCACACACACTCAGAGAGGCAGGCACAAAAGTAAGTTGTTCAATGTAATTGAGAAAAATGCGAGGCATTTGTAAAGGCGGCCCGGAAAAGCGTCTGCTGTTGGCAGCTTTGTGGCTTTTCTGGGTAACAGAACTTTAGTATATATACTACGAGCATAGGCCGAACAGTATATAAGTACTACTAAATACAGCATGCAGTATATACTAGACTGTATAAGTAGTTAAGCACGTGGTTGTTGTGGGTGGCAGTGTGTGGTGACCAGTTAACTGCATGAGAGATGTCTCCTCTGCCTCTGTCCCATGCGTATGCCGAGTCCATTATGTCCTGCCACATTAGTTTTCCCCCTTTTCCTGTCGCAATCCCCCAGCACTCTCACTCCATTCACAGTCTCGGCAGTCATGAAAATCAACACTTGCTAATGACTTAATTGTTTCCATTAGAAACTCGTTGCTAAATACATTTCGACAATTTTTCATAGTCAATTTTTTGTTCTATTTGGGCAGGATACACATCCTCGGGGTCTGTATGAGTCGTATACTAAATGCAATCCAGCTCTAAATGTCTGTCTATATTGTAATTGGTGTTGTTGCCGCTAAGCGCACACACGCACCACACATTGGTGGAAGATGGATGCGGAGGAGGAAGTGTTGGTTGGGGCATTGGACAGCACACACAGGGACAACACGTGCGCCCTTACGATGCGTTGACGGCGTCGTCGGCATCATCATTTCATTGTCTGCCTGTTATTCAGACTGGAGAGCAGAAGGAGGTGCAGAAGCAGGAGCTGGAGCAGGGAGGACCAACATGGACGTCGGCACTATCGATTTTTTGGGCTTAACATCAACAACCCACCCGGAAAAGTCGATTGGAATGTTAGCTAAACAGCATCCATCCATCGGGCTTACTCTCTCTGTCTCTCTGGCCATAAGGACATAAGGGATGGATTGTGTTGCACGCTTTCAACCCCAATCAATTCAAAGAAAATGGCAAGGTGATTTCTGTATACACTGCAGGCTGCTTGAAAGTGCAGCTACTCTGAAGTTGAATATGCGTAGCGTATCCTTAAAGGAAGTTTCCTTGATTCCTTGTCTAGCTCAGCATCCTTTGCCAGTCTGATTCCAGTCCGAAAAGGCGCATGCGCTTCTCTCATCGTTGTTTACCTTTTTGCCATTACGGTTGCACTTGGACGCTGGCTGTGGTTCTCTCTGCTCTTCCACTGGAAGTGGAAGTTTATGTGGAAATGCCAGCATTTCCAGGCGGCCAGAGCAACGTGTCTGCTCTTGGCTTCGTTGTCGGTTTTGGCTCGAACGCCTCCACATGCAGACTCATTCGACTTGGACCAGGCGGCGCTGATGCAGCTGCCGTGCGGTTCCATCTACGGCTCTTGGCACCACAACTCCGGTTTGTTTTTATTGTGCTCTCGCCAATTTTACGATGTGCCAGCGCCTCTTTTGGATAATGGCCAGTGGCCGTTCAACATCTACGGGCGCCCATTTTGCTAGTTGTAAACAAAGGGCGTGTTGGCTTTTACGATCCTGGTGCCGGATCCATTCAGATGTCATCACAATAAAACACAACGTTCACCCAAATGCTACATTGGATTGGGTGAGTAGCTAGTTTCAAAACTCCATAAAAAGTCTCCATAAGTCTTAGTGCTAATGAAACCAAGTGATAATTATTTTAGCTAGTGATCAAGCTAAAAATCCTCTATAACATTACAATCTAAAAGTGTTGAATATTATTTCTTAATAGTGTCAGTTGGATTATAAAATAATTTGGAAAGATTTCGCCTCTAAATTTTCTTATTTAACACATTTGTAATATCTTTATAATACTTAAATACAAACGGTATTTGTACAGTTTGAGTTCTACCGTCTAAGCCTCAAATAGTTGTTATTATTTCCGAAATTCTGTTTGTACATCGTAGTGATATATCTCGAACATGTAGCTTTCAGGATGATTAGTTTAATGTAATTCATTCTGTCTGTCTATTAGTTTTTGATTTTACTTTTTTCAGCATATGCATTTTAAATGTATCACTTTTTTCTAATTTTTAATTAAAAGTTTCACTGATTTGTTAAGATTTGTCATAAGACAGTTAATTCTTAACAATATACTTCAGAAAATTGCACGACAAAGCTTAAAATGTATATAGTGATTCTTTAGTCCGAGAAGAGAGGATTGAACTTATAATTACTATTTAGATACTAATTATAGGAATACCATCTACAATAATTATACTGAAAATATTAATAATAATGATGATAATAATAGTCATTAGGATAATCATTTTAAAATGTTTACTAAATTGTTTATATATATAATTGGGATATAAATATATTATTAAATATCAATAATAAACAGTAAGGGATTAGATATTATATCGCTATTTTAATCGCATTCCTAAAAATGCATGTTCTGCTTACTGCTAACTTTATAATCCACTCGAAGTCAATAGATACGTAGGATTCTTGATGTTAGATTCATAAGTTTTTCTTAAACTGCTTAATATACAATATTTTGTCCGAAGACATAATAAGTAGTATAAATATCTGGAGATTAAGATACACAATATTTACTGTAGATAATAACATAGCCAGTGATAGTTATATTTTCCAGCTTAAATTTATATTAAACATGTCTATAAGTTAATCTATCTATAATCAATCTTTATATGTAGATCTGTGCTTCTGTTTTTTACTCCTTATATAGTATTTTATTTCCAAGGTCTGATTGTTATTATCTGATAGTCAATAGCTCTATTGCTTTTATGATTTGCTCTGATAAGTAGCACATGTGAATGTTAATTGCCACGCCTACCTCCCACACACAAACACACACAGGCACACAGATACAGATCCATAAGCAGAGTGGGCTGCTAATTATGACTATATATATATACATACCTATAAACAGGCAATGTGTGTATAAGTAATTGCATTGTAATTAATGCATACTCGTTTGTGACTGCATGTGTGTGTTGGTTAAGATAAATTAGTAATGAATTATCGATGGGACTAGTGGAGCATTAATTGAAGTCTCGCCATTGATTTATGATGCGCAATTTATAGGCAAATGCAGTCAAAAGGCAGGAAAAGGCAAAAGTTCCGGTGGAAAAGCGTTGGATAAAAAAGCCAAAAACAACAACTCGAACAATGCAAATTGCATTGCATCAATAAATAATAATTTAAAAATTGTATTTAATGTGCCAGGCATAAAAGCGAATTAGCCTTAAAGCCAAATATTTGCCAGACAACAGTAGGAGAAAAGAAGAGAGGGCGGCAGGGGGAATGAAAATTTACATGCATGCCCTGGGAAGTTGAGGCTGTCTCAGGGGGTCGTTCGGTTAGCTGCTGCTGCTTGTCATTAATCCCTTCGCGAGGAGACAAATGGAAACTGTTTTGCCGCTGACACATTGCTTCTGGTTTGGGTTTGGCTCTGGTTTAAGGATTTTTGGCATCCTCTGCTGCTGCTGCTGCTGCTGCTGCTGTTGTTGCTGACGCTTCTGATGCGGTTGCGGTGCGTGCTCAAATAATAAATTTAACTAATTGTGCTGGCGATTGGCAAACAAAAGGCAGCCACAGCTACATCCACAACAGCAGCAGGAACAGCAGCAGTCACAGCTAAACTGATTTGCATTCAAATCCAGTCTATCTCTCATCCTATTTAAACTGAAAACTTTGTCCAGCACTTTTGGGCTTCTTTAAGGGGCGTTGCAATGTTACTTGCAGCTTGTGGCACAGTCAAAGAATGCCGTGAGTGACAATTTTATATTTTGGCCAGACGCCAAAATGTATTCAACTCATTTCGCGCAATACACCCTGTAAATATGCGAGACCAATAAAGATTATGGGATTTAATAAAATTGAAAGATATTCGCATGTATGTAAGTTGGCAGCGCTAATTGAATTTATTTACATTTTTAAACAAATTCATGTTCGAATAATAAGATAGACTCTTAGTATTAAAGTCAATATTAAGAAGAAAGAGAGTATAACTAATATCTTAATTGATCAAGTTGAATATTTGGGGCTACATTACAATCATATCCACTTCTGTCCAACACTACAGTATAATCTACATAATCTAATGTACCATCAATCTCTAGGTAGACTAGATATATCAAGTCTTCGGAGAATGAGAGGGGCCCTTAGTTTTCTTTTTACTTGTATTCTTTACCTTATTAATTATTTTTACTTGATTTCTTCATAATGCGATCGTATTTGTTCAAAATATTAAACTAATAATTTTTTAAATTGATAATCATTTTGATTACTTGTGATGCATCAGTAATCAGAGCCATCTAAAAGTTATGAAACTGTTTTATTCAAATCAGCTTATTAAATGATAATTTTTTCATAAATAAACTATTTAAGGACTTTTAAGTTCCGATGTTCTCAAGCTAAGATCAAGGTTTGAACCCATTGCGAGAGTTTGAATAGATACGAAATCAATCTCAATGATACCTAAATGTATAGTTATTCCATACACAGGGTATCTGTAAGTCCATTTCTCTCCACTAGTTAACTGGTATTTTTTTTGGCTGTGTCACAGCTGGTGCCAACAACTTGGCTAAAGCCATAGCTATAGCGAAACCCACAGCAATTTCCCATTACAGATTGTTGCCGAGTGTAAAAACCGCCATGTATCGTATCGTTTTAATATTTTAACCAATTTAGATAACTGTTTCCATTTGCAATTAAAATGCAGATGCATGCGGCGCAGTTCGTTGGGGATCACGGCAAGGGGAGGAGAGAAGGAGAGGGAGGCCGTTAAAAATTGTGCACCAACTGAAATTAAAACTTTTCCTTGGCGACCAAATGGGCGTGGCACTCTCCGCACAACTGGGCGCACTTATCTGCAGTGCATGCCTCGATATCACGTTCGTAACTTTTTTTTGGCATTTTTTTGTGCGAAATTAAAAAAAGAAATAAAAATTTGTGAGGGTTGAGAGTTGTGGAAATGCCACGTTCCCAACGCATTTGCATGTTAAGAGTTTCGCACTGTGCGCATTTTATTTTCAGCATCCTCCCGTCCTCCTCTTTCTCCTCCTCCTGCCTGTAATCTTTCCACCCGCCCCCTGGCAGCAACGACACGCCTTTTGTTGACGTTCAACGGAAGTTGGTTCGGTTTGAGTTTTTGGTCCTGCGGTGTTGCCCATTTCTTTATTATTCTTGTTTTCATTTTTTTCGCTTTCTTCTTCTGTGGCAACTGCGGAAGTTTTGTGCAACCGCCATTTTTGTGTACTGCGTAATGCGTTTTGGCAGGAGGCATAGGATGCAGGGAATGGCAAAAGGAACGCCATAGGAATGCCAATGGCAAGTGACACAACTGCAATTCGCACTAAACATTTAACAAATAAACACAAATATGAATGAGGTCCATGCAACACAAATGTGTTGAGCACAATTTAGTTTCGACTCTGCCACTTCTGGGTTCTTGCAACAGAGCGTACTTGAAATGGGCTCCTAATGAGCTGAGATTACATTTGAAGTGCTTGAGGTTGTATATGTTTATGGTCTATTTATTTTATAAAGTATTACTTGTGCATCTGTATTCATAAGAAAAGTACTCCGATTAAATTTATGTATATTGTAGTAAAACTTAAAGAAGAACGCCAATAAATATTCGATTTTAGTTCCAATGAATGAATGAAAAGAACTATAATGTCTGCCCATCTGCCTTTTCCGAATGCATTTTCCGAATACTACAAATTTCGTACAATTCCAAATGATTCTAATCTTTTATAGAATGATAGTTTCTGTGTTTTTGTCTGTTGATATTGTGTCATATCAAAATATAAAAAGAGATAGAAAATAAACCCGTAAGTTATATTTTAAGCCCTAATGATCCGATTACATTAAAATTTATTATAAATTACGAAAATCTATTACTGCGGCCTGTGTCAATTTATTGCATAACATATTCGTATATTATACGTTTTAAGCTGAAAAAAATATAATAGAAACAAATGAAACAAAAGTTAAGTTGTAAAATTAAATACAAAATACAATTCTAAAAGGACTAAAAAAGAAGTAAGGTGAAATAAAAAAACCTGTCGATTATTACAACAGAACCGACCTGGCATATGTATATCTTTGGAGACCAAAAGTTATAAGATATTGACAGGGCTGCGGTATATACATATAACTTAAGTATATTCATAGTTACAATTTCCTTATTTACTTGAATACTAAATCTCTAAAACTTTAAGCATTTTAATGAAGTTGTTCGTTCCTGAAGCCCACTTTTTATAATTTCAGTGATTATATCTCATATTTCATTTTTTATTCAACAGCTTTAAGCCAATCTTAAATCCGTTTTGCACTTAGCCAAATTAATTTTCTTTTTTGGTGGACAAATTTGGTGAGGAACATAAATCAAAAATAATTTCCATTATGATCCAAATTTAGTTGGAGTGGCGAATTAAGCGTAGATTGTGTGATTGCGGCGCCAAGTTTCTGCCAAGTTTCTGCTTGTTGCTGAAAGCTGAAAGATGGAAGCCAAAAGGCGACGGCGATGCTGACTGAATCCAATGCCAAATGATATGCAATTTATCTAGAGAGAAAATCTAAGAAAATCTGCTGTGTAATGAATGTCCCTGATATTGTTGTTGTATTAGTACTTGTACTTGTGTATTAGTCGCGTTTTGCAGCAAGAACATGGTAGTAAAGCTACTAGCTGTTAGCTCTTTAGGGTAAGGGTGTATGTGTGTGTATGTATGCAGTTGTGTGTGTGTGGGATACGATTACGTTAGGGACATTATTCGCTTTAAGAGTTTCATTATAACATGCATCGCACGCTTTGCTTTATCGCTGAGCACATCCTGGCACTGAAGCAGGAGCTGCTGTTGTATCTATCAACATCAAAATGCGCCAAGTCCTTGTGTCCCTGTGTCCACACAGCACTACTCGACTGCCCGCATCATGCCGTGAGATTCATGACCGTGTGCTGGGCTACATTAAAATGTTGCCATTGCTGTCAGAGTTGCGTGCAGTGGGAAGGAGGGAGTAGAGTCTATCCCAAACCCAATCCCACACACACACACACATATATATAAACTCGCTTACACGACTGTGCACCGTATATACATAAATAAACTGGCGCAATCGCCGGCATCATCGTCGCATCTGCAATTGCGTATTTCTGCGCTAGTCCTTAAACCAGCAGCTGGAGCAGGAGCTGAAAATGGACATGAACTGGGAGTGGGAATTGGTAAGGGAATGGGAATGGGAGCAGCAGCTGGAGTAAGAGGCGTACCAGAAGTAGGTGGAGTCGTCTGTGTCTGTTTTTATGTTTGTGTATTTATGTTTGTGTCTGATGCTAATGCCAATCTGGCTGTGTGTGTAGGGGGAAGCTGGTACTTCAATATGGGGTTAGAGGTGTGTCTGGACTTTCCATTTTTGCTTCTTGTCGTTCTCGTTCTCGTTCGGCTAACCCCCAAAGCTGTAGCATACAATTTGCATATAATTTGCGTTCATTTTATTTTATTCCCATATCCCCCCTTCGTTTTCATTCTGTCCCGTTAGCCATGTTACCACTTTATGCGTTTGCTGTAGCATTAACGATGGGCGTGGCAGCGCCTACCAGCAGCTTATTGATAGCTCAATATTCAACCAGACATCCTCAAAAAAGATTATTTAAGCCGGGACAAGTCGTTGGCGGTTTAACGTTTCCAATTATGTTATTTACTTATAATAAGATATTTTAGCTGTCCATCTATTATATTTATACAATTATATATTACTTTTCAAGCAATTCCATAGAAATGTGAATATTAATACAGAGCCTAAAGGTATGCTACATATATTTAATTAATTCTTTTGCAAGTGCTATTTATGCACTGACGTTTTTGATAAACAGCTAGTAAATTAATAATTACACAATTGTGTGATATTTCATGTTATGAAAACAATTACTTCGTTTGTCTCAATTATATGTCTTGCTCTCAAGATATTCGTTATCTCTATTACGCTCCCTTCTTTGCAATGCCACACAAATTTTATGTAGCATACTTTTAGGATCGTCAGAAAAATTTTGATATATAAAGATGTTGAATAGAAAATTAAATGCAATTGGAATTTCTACATTTTTGAAGGGGATGATATTCTAGAGGATCTGTAAATACGGCCAGTTATTTATTTGTACACTTTGTAACATGAACTCGCGTAGTTGACAGCAATTGCATTAAGTACGCGAACTAATTAAATCTTTAATGCACTTGGAGTGTATTCGCATTGGATATATATACGTATTTATACTCGTACTCGTATTCGAAATGGTCATTTGCATAAATTCAGCGATGTCCCAGAATGGCAGTACTTATAGTAGAGATATGGCTAATGGGTCGTGGCCGTTGCAATCGGGTGAATTTATCTGGCTGCTCGGCTGTTGTTGGTCGACAGTTAGATGGAGATTTTAATTACCCTTTGAATGAATGCTAATTCATAATTGAGTATGTGACTGCAACTGGCGCAGCTGCATGTATCTGCGACAGCAACTGCATTTGTATCTGTAGCTACATCTGTAGCTGTATCTGTAGCTGTAGCTGTATCTGTATCTTTATCTGTAGTATATGTTCACATGCAATTATGCTTGTTTAATTTAAACCAAATTTATGTGCATTTCTCGACAACAGCGACAGCGGAAAACTAAAGTTGGCCAGGGCCGCTGCGAATTTATGTTTAAGTTAACACACATAACACATACACATACATATACACCCACACTCGCTAAAGATACACAACACATAAAAATGGTGAAAAGTCTGTGGCACAGCGAGCTGTGGCTGTGTGGCAGCTGAAAATTACTTGTGCATCCGGTGCATCCTGTACGAGTAGCTCCGAATCGTTCCGCGTGGTCCTCTTAGAAACCTCAAGGCGTGAGTTTTACAGTCTCCTTCCGATGAAGCCATTTGAAGCCAGGCGCTGGCTAAGTGAAAATACGACCAGGCGGAAGCCAACTAGATGCCCCAGATCCCTTCCCTCTCTCTCCCTCGCTTCCCTCTCCCCTCCCTTCAGTTCCCATCGCCTAATATACTGCCTCCCTAGACTGCGACTGAGTTGTGGGCGTGGCAGTGGCAAACATCAAATGCGCTGCGCACAAATTGAAAACAAATGACGCGCAGGCCTTTTCTTCGCTTGCTTTTCTTTTTTTGCTTTCTTTCTTTTTAGCCTGCTTTTCCCATTTGGCCAAAAAGGAAAATAATTTTGTGCAATTTTTGCTCGTTGGCTTTTCATTTAGATTTTTGGCGTTGGTCCGACATTCGTTCCCATTCCCCATTCCGTCGTTACCATTTTAGCCTTTTTAAGCAGCCCATTAGAGTACGTGGCCAGCAGTGGCGGTGCCTTTTGGCCATAACTCACAGCGAATGACCTTCTGGTGCAGCGAAGAGAAAAACTGTGGCGCTGCTGGCCAGACCTTTTAATTCCCCTATAAGACTGCAACAAGCCCAGGACATGGGCACCGAAAGGATGCCAGGATGCCAGCCAGAACATGCCTTTTAAGCATTTCGCCATTTTGAGACCTGGGCTTTTTAAGCGATTGCCAAGCCATGATAAATTGTTGGACTAATTTAATTAAAGTTTACGGAGCACATTCACTGCTTTCATTTCGTTCTCTTTGCCAGTGTCTTATCCTTGTCCACATGACTTGCCCAATTTATGTGCAGCTCTCGTATTGCAGTTGGCCAAAAGTCGACAGCGAATTGCACAGATAAAAGTTTCAATTAAGTTTATACAAATTATTAACAGTTGAAAAAGGTAATATGAATAAAAGCAGAAGAGGACGAAGAAAATAATTTACAATTTATTTGGGAACTTTTGGATACCAAGTCGAAATATACTTATGTTTACCACATTTAATATTATTTATAGCTTAAACCGTGATTAAGTAAACTAAGGATATCAAAAACTTCATGGCATAAACATTGTAAATGGACTAGAATTTGCATTTATATTTATTTATGTCTTATTTGAAATATGTGTTTTGTTGAGATGAAAACCTTTACAAATTAAACACAATTTCAAATTTGTTAATTTGTAATGAGGCCAAAACTTGAGTTTCGTTATTTACAATGTGGCTTGAATTGTTGTAATTGTTTTTGTTGTTGTTGTTGATGTGCGTTGACAAAATCTCATTACGCACATTTGCGAGTGTCATAAATAAACGGAATTTTGCTGTAATTTACAGATTATAATGCAAAACTAAAATGCAGCTGGGCCCCAGCGTGCGGCAAGGACACGAAAACGAATACGAATACGAGCTCGGATACGGATGTGAATGCATTTGCGGATACGGATGTGGATGTGGATGTCGATGAGAATGTGGATGTGCATGAGGATAGATGGCAAACGAACTGCAGAGGGTCTCTAGGAAGAGCAGATGCCGATAGTTGGCCGTGCATGGAACATAAATAACAAGTTCATTCGCATTTAATTGCGCATTTGTGAATGCAATTTGTTTGCCTTTAATGCAAATAAGTATTATGCATGTACTCTATATATATGCATACTTGTATACATTTTGTGGATTATGTATTTTCCAATTATGATTTCAGTTTATAAACCTTCCAACCGCACACTGGCCACCGCACTGAGTTGAGCAACCATTTCCTGAACTCTGTTAAGAATGCATACAATTTTAATATTAAATGCGAACGTTGCGAACGGACACGACATTTTAGATGGTAAAGGGGAAGAGATGAAGAGGAAGCTGAACGGAGGAAGGAGGAAGGACTCGGCCCAGCAGGACATCTGCTAGCTTGTCGCAATTTTACTGAGGCAATGGACAAAGTTTTGTGGCAAGTAGTCGATGCGTTTTTGTTTTGTTTTGGCTTCGCATCGAAAAGTTTCTCTTGTTTTTCAAATTGTTATTTTACTTTGCGAAATTTCCAGCGCTTCAGGCAGATACTGAATACAAGAAAAAAAGACTGAACAACTTTACTGTATATTTATGGCAGTTGTTATTGTTTCTCCGGTTGCCTGTGCTTTTACTGTGTGTTGCCACCGCCACCGCAAGGTGCGTGGCATTTATCTACTTACAAAACAGCAGCAGCAAAAAAGAAACAGATACAGAATCAGAGGAGAAACTACAACCGGAGTCCGAATCAGAGAACCGAAACCAAGTCAAGTACTTTTTCAGGCAATAATTTCATTCTGGACACTTGCCAGAGTATTTTGCTTTATGTTTTATGTCTTTCAAGTGCAGATACCCTGCAGAACGTGACCAGACCAAAGTGAAGTGAAGTGAAGTGAAGTGTATATGAAGTATCAGAAACGCTCCCGTGACCTACCCTGTAGTTCCGGGCTTTTGTTTAAAGTGCAGTCAAATGCCATTGTCAATTATCAGAAGCTCGTCTCTACAGGTATCTCACAGGGTAGAAAGAAACAACTTAAGCTAAGTTTGATTAAAAACTTATTGAATATAAAAAGTAGTGAGTGTAAATGCAATCAAAGTGAGCGATTTATTTAAGTTTAATATTTATTTGAATTGTATAAAATGAGTGAAAAATTATATTTATTATTTTATTTTTAAACATTTTTGATTTTTTCTTGTTTTTTTTAATATTTGTAATAATTTTAGATTTTTTGTAATCGCAATCATTAAATAATTACAAATTGTTCAACAGTGAATTATATATTCACTACGATTATTTCTAATAAATACTCTTATTGATTAGTATGTTAATTCTAATCGAAATTTAACAGGTATGTTTAAGAGTGACAAAATGAAACTTACATATTAATATTAATATTGGGACCTTGAATTAATAATGAGTTTTTTTTTAAAAATTACGGATTTATTCTATTGTAGAAAATAAATTAGTTATATTCAACCATTAAAAAATATACCTTAGATTTAATTAACTATCTGTTAACTATTAACTGCTAACTGCATTCAATGTGAACAATTTATTTTTCAAATATTCATAAAATTGAAGTTTGTTCGAAATGTAAGAAATTAATGTTTATATCAGATAACATGTACTTATTTTTATATCAAAAAACACAGTTTTGGTCAACTATTTCAAATCAGCTCAAAGATTTTACTAACTATCTGTTAACTGCCAGCGAAACTTTTATTCAAGTAATTTATTACCCTATGCAATTTATGGTTATTTCTTAAAATAAACACACCTTAAATTTCAGCCAAGGTGCGAAGCAGAGCAAGAGAGAAAAATATGTTTTCATCGCAACTTGTCGCAGGTGACTTACCAACTACTTAGCACATAAAACATCAACTCAACTATGATGCAGACGCCATGAAGCTGGTCGAGAATATGGCCAAGAGGGAAGGAAGGAAGCAACGGAGGAGGCGGGACAATGGAGAATGGAGATGGTGTCCAGGCGCCAACAATTGGCGGTGCCTTTTAACGTGTATTAATAATTCAGGCTCACGTAAAAGTTGGCGTCACTTAACGTACATCGTTGGGAAGCTCTGGGGCTGAGTGTCTGTTGGTGGCGAAGTGAAAAACTGAAGTGCAGGAAAAGAGCAACAGCAACAGCACGAACAACAGAAGAAAAACAAACAACAATAGCTTAGAGGAAATCTGGAGAAAATCACAACAGGCAACAGAAACAGAGGCAACTCACCAGCTCACCATAAACTGAGAAAATCCCGGGGAAAGAAAAACCAATGGATGCCGTTGTCTGCACGGCGAAACAGCTAACGGAGAGAGTAGTAAGGGGGGAGAGAGAGGGAAGGTGGCAAGAGGAGGCCATATCCTGTACTGCGCTACAAAAACCTGGCCTGGCACGTAACCATACATAAATAACGATTTGGAAGGCCGTTTGGCTGTTTGTGCCAGGCCCGTTATGATGACGTTTATGTCTGCGAGTCTCTCTTTTTATCTCTCTCTCTCTCTCTCTCTCTGTCTGTGTATGTGTGTGTGTGTGCCTGACATTAAGTATACGCCGCATGCTGTAGTATTCTTTGGTTTTTATCCCACACGTCTTCAACTCAACTTGTCTGACAACACAAAAAAAAATAAAAAAAATAACTCAAATTCCCGCATTTGGTATTTCTGATTTCTGATTCGGAGATATCCCACAGAAATCTATTGAAATTGACATTAGTATTGGCATTGGCATTACCAGCATTTATGTCTGGCAAGTGTTTTAATATTGAGCACATTTGCTGCTGACCAACCATATTTATTTTCGATCCGTAGACGTCTGGGAATTGCTGATGTTGCTCTGATTTCACTGCTTGCCCAGTATATGCTAATTTTTAATAGTAAAATAGACAAAGCTCTGCAGAGATTTCTTTATGATTAAGTGGTAAAAATATTTTAAATAATAAACTTTCAGCTTTTTGCATCCATTCAAACTTTTATATTTTAAAAATGTTAATAAGCAAGATTTTTGTTCATCAACTTTAAAAAATATATTAAGAGACTTCACTGCAGCATAAAGCGACACATTCAGATATTTTTTAGTATTTTAGTATAAAATTTGTATAATTTTAAAAACACACATGCCATAAAAATTTTATTATAGTATTTACTTTAAAAATATTAATTGCTATCTACTAAAAATAAAATAATTGTATAAAAAATTGTGTTTCGTTTTAATGTTTACCTTTGAGTTTTCTTCGTGAAAATTAAACTTGACCCAAGGTAAAAAATATCATTGGTTAAAAAAATAAAAGAAATGGATAAAAATATTATTTTCGTAGTTAAGCACAACCAAAATATTGATAGATTTAAATTTTAAAAACAAAATATTTATAAAGTGGAGACATGATTTAATAGAATTGGAAACTGTAAATTGAGTTTGAGTTGCTGTCGATTTAGCTCGACTTGATTTAAGGTACGTGAAGTTCTTTAGATTCAGCAAGTATAAAAAATTGACGCACGTTTTATCAACGATGCTGAGCTAAAGTTTTTATGGCAGCTGTCATCCTTGGGGTATAAGAGGGAGATGTGGGAGGATTGGAAATGGCATGGAGAGGGCGGAGAGGTAGGAGGAAGGCGCTGATAAAATGAAGGAATGCGATTTATTTTCGCATTGACAATCGTTTGATTTTGGTCGTGCGCGTTTTTCAACTGCTGATTTAACGCTGGGACTCCAATGGCTCAATGGCAATGTGTGGAAAGGAGGCAGCTTAAAGAGAGAGAGAAAGAGAGAGAGGAGAATGGGTGGGGGTATTTTGGGGTTTTCTCGCTCTTGTCGCTTTCATTGAGTTGGGAATTTCTTTGCCATTTGAATGGTTGTTGCCATGTCGTCGTCGCTTGTTTGTTAGCTGTTGCAGTGGCCGTGGCCTTTGTTTTACTTCCACATTCGCAGCTTTTTCTATTCCTTTTTTTATTTGGTAGATCTCAACATAAGAATGAGAATGGGGACTGGGAGGGTTCGCTCTAGAAAGGATGGCATCCTAGCAGCGCAGTTCCTGTTGTCGCTTGTCTGTTGTTTTCTATTTTTCTGTTTTCTTTTTCCTCCGCTCGCTCGTAAAATGATTCGCACATATAATTGCTTTTGTTGTGCGTCCCCAATGCTGGCACGCCCACTCCGCCCACATTTGGCCAACGCGCGTTGAAATCATTCGTCAGGATTTATGCGAATGAGCGACAGTTTTTGCCATTTGTTTGCAACGATGCCGCCGCCAACAAGGACAACAAGGACAGTAAGGACAACAAGGAGGTGGCACCGAAGTGGCAATAGAAACTGCTGCTGGTGCAACAACAACGGGACCAGCGGATGTGGTGAAACATAAGCGATGAATGATGGTGTATCCGTATCTTGCCACTAAAGTATCTTTGTATCTGCAGCAGCAGCGGCAACAGCAGCGGCAACAATTGCTGAATATATTTTACGCGTTTACTTCTCCTTCGTTCACATCCTTTCGTTGCCTTAGTCCTTGTTGTTGCCCCCGCACATTTTATTAATTCGTTTTATTTTACTTCGCGTGACAAGTTGACATAAATGGACAAATTGAGCTTTTAAATTTGTTGCACGCTGCCGTGGCTGTGTGGCAGTGTGGCAGCATGACAACCAAAGGAGCCACCATCAGGACTCTCTCCAGCCCCCACCTCTCGCCAATGTCAATACGATAACGATAACCAGCAACAACAAATACAAATACAAATTGTTTTCCAAACAAAATTGATTGCCAACTCTGCTTCACATCAGCCAAATAATATTTATTGGATTAACATAAACTAAATGACATATTTATTGCCTCCCCCTCTCCCCCTTCTCCCTCCCTACCCATCAAAAGTTCCCCTTTTGACTTTGCCAATTAGTCTGGGTCAGTTTCAGCTGCAATCAGAGTTCTTCCCCCTCAGGTCAGGAATAAATGGTCAAAAATCAAAATGAAATAACTCAATCATTGTTTAACAAATTGAATTTAAATATAAATTTGTTTTTTTTGGAAATGCAGTTGTAAAAAGTATGTCATAGAATGGGAATACCCCAGCATTTTGGAATTATGGACTTTATCGTCATTGCAGCCCAAATTGACCTTGTTTGGGAGGAAATTTAAAATCAGTGGTCTACGGCAGTTATGTTTTTTCAAAAACTATATTTCTTTTTTTACGTTTATTTACTCTGAGAAAAATGTTTGTTATTCTTTCAGGTAGGATTTAAATTTGTAAATTTAGTAATTAATTGTGACTCTTTACGCGTTAATATAAAATAATATATTTATTTTGTGTATATCTGTAGACAATTTAAGCAGCTCTCGAATTAATATTAAAATTTGTCTTGCAAAAATTCTCTTATTTTAATTTGATTTATTGGCGCCGATAAATTTTCAATGAAAGTTATTGAATTCGATTACATTATCAAGGACACGAACCAGCTGGTGAGTTTCCCAACTGAGATAACTATTGTTGGCTCATTTTCTCAGAGTGAGATGGCAGAAATGTCAAAGGCACAAACCAAATGTGGAAGCCAAGTTCAGTGCGCTGCTCAACAATAGATGGCGCAATATAATCGGCTTATGAAGTTTTCTCTCTCCAGGATATAATAGGGTTTTTGGAAACCCGTAATGAATATTGCGAGATTTGTCAGAATTTATCTTTGCAGGGAACATACATACATATTTTAATAAAAATACATTACTTATAGGAAATTTTACTTAAAATCTGCGAGGAAATAACATGATTATTGCTTGCACGTCGTAGCTGTAAAAATTCTATTACATTTCTCTTATTTATATAAGAGCCTTAATATTATTGTATATGTATGTATGTATGTGTGTGGATGCAATTCCGTATGTATCTCGCAGTGATTCACTCTCAACTAGAGCGTTTTTAATTGTCAATAAGTAGTGAGTAAAAGAAAAAATGATTTATTATATGCTGCTGTACACTTGTGTTATTTATTTTCACATTTTATTTAAAGTTTCGCGCTCGCGCCAATCGGTTCCCATCACAGCCAATACAAAAGCGAGACAACCCCAAAGATTCATTGTGTAAACTTTCCTAACTTAAATATTTAATTTCAGCTGTAATTATAGGAAAACTTACTAAGCAGCTGCAATGAAATCCATGCATCAAATAAGTTTAGTAACACCAGCTAATTAGTTTTGGATAATTTTTATTATATAATGTTAGCATGATATTTTTTGTTTAAATGTTTCACAACACCAAACACGATTTTCTTTGTACAAATAATTTATAATTTAACCATGGTTTAATCAGGATGTAAAAACCAACACCAAACAATAAGGGTACAAGAGCTTAAGGGTTCGGTACAAAGTCTGTCTGTCGATATATATATCTATATATCCTTAATATTATGATCGACAAGTTGTTAAGTTGCTATAGACTTGTGTTATTTATTTTCACGTTCAATTTAACGTTTAAGAAGATCGTCTCCACTTTGCGGGATTTCAGCCAATACAAAATCCAGGCAACTCCAAAGATTCCTTTTGTAAATTGTTTTATGTTGAAATGTTTAATTTCAGCTGGATTTATGGAAGAACTTACTAAGCAGCTGCAACGAAATCCATGCATCAAAATAAATTTAATAACACCATCTGGATCATTTTTATTTTATAATATTAGCATGATATTTTTTGAGCCAGGTAATTTTTACTATAATTTGAAAATTAATAATAAAAATGTATTCTCAAATAAATATGTTTTGTGAAAAATAAAACAAGATATTACTTTAAAGATTATACAAATGTATTTAAAAGTATTTAAGGGTATTTCATAGTCGCGCTTATAATGTGATGTGAGCACAAATACGAGTACCGGGTATCTCACAATCGACCAAAAACAACTGTAGCCTTTTTACTTGTCTTTTTTTTTACTTTCTCAGAGCACGTCAACGAAATAATCAAGAAAAGGACATGGCATAAAAAACGGAGGACTAAGGACTAAACAAGCGGCAGAGATGACATTGACGGCTATGTGAACAGAATAAAATTTCATCAAAATGTGACTGTCAGAGACAGAGATACACACGTAAGCAAACAACTATACATATATATGTATGTAACATTTATATATATATTTACACACACTCTCTGTTTCCCCGAAACGAATGAAACGTGGGGTAAAAATTGCAAATGGACGAAATTGCTACTTTCATCTTGTTCCCTTGCACGCATGGAGAACTTTCACTGCTGGTGACGAGTTGGTGGAGGGAGAGGGAGGAGAACAATGTGGGATTGCGAGGTGGCTGTCGGGGAGGGTGAGCTGAGACCCTCACATCACATGCGGATTTGTGGACTCTGTCGAGCTGTCAGCCAAAAGAACAAAGCACTCAGTAGCGCCAGGCGGCCATGATGCGGCTTTAAGAGTACTCGTAAAAGTGTTGCGGGAACTACAACTAGCTGGAGTGTGTGGCAGTTGAAGCATTCTCGACTCACCTTACCTACAGGGACTCTACGGTGCGAGAAGGTGTTGAAGGCCGTTTCATGAGAGTACAATTGTAAATTTGCAAATGGCTGGATATGGTTTAGATACTTATAATATATATTCGGGACTGGAACTTGGACTACGACGCAGCTCTCAGCGGGCAACTCGTCGGCTGTGCCCAAATCAGAAAATAAACAGCAACAACAACAGCAGAGGAAGAAGAAGACAAACAGCAACAACTACAACAAGCAACACAAATACAAAACTAAATAAAATTCGAAATACGAAATGTCTGCATTGTGCACTTTGATTAATGATCGAATGTCAATTACCGCATATACTGCTCTCTACACCCCACATCAATGCACACATACACACACACACACACACTTACTTACACACACACTCACTCACACACCACACATTCATTCGCAGTAGCAATTTCCGTGGTAAACTCGTACCAAATGCGACTCGTTGTCGATGGGATTGAAAATTCTCAAAAATCTGCGACAATATTGAAAGCAATTGCAATTCTGTCTTGTCAATGAATTGCTTCGAATGTGCGCAATGCGAACCAATAAAATTGTTAATTTATTCAGGAATGTATCGAGCAATTTCAATGGGAATAAAGTAAGAATGTGTTTGACTGGCATTTGAGTTTCCCTAACATACTTTCCTTTTCAAAAATATTTTCAAATGAACTGAAACAATCATAGCTACATATAACTCAACTTATAAAGGAAAGTTTTTTAATGCAAATACCATTATTTATTTAAACTCTTTATAAAAAATAAATTTTGAAAAACTCTAGCATATATATATGGGTGCCAAGAAATGCTTTCGCTTGAACTTCACTTTAATTTCATACGAATTTAAGTGAAATTCAAGCGAAAGCGATTTCTGTGGCACCCCAGATAATTTCTGTGATTCCAAGTGATTTTTGATTTTACAATCGACATTATTTTGAAATTCTTGGCCGATACAAAAGGAATAAATAGAACAAATGGTTTGGCGATTTGTATAAATGGTTTTTAATAGACAACAATCACCACAGACATTTATCCATCTATCCCAGCCACCAACCAACCAACACACCATCCATCCATCTATACATCTATCCAACGAGCCTTCAAAGCAACCTTATAAGCATCCTCCATGCCTTTCGTAACATTGGTAACAGCATGCATTCGCTTGGCCAAACATAATACGTTGGTTAATGGTTACAAATTAGGCTGATCGACCGCACGCATGCACAACAACAGGGAGAGAGAGAGAGAGGGAAAAGAGAGAAAGAGAGAGAGAGAGGCGGAGCTGTTGTAAGCCAAGTGCATAAATGGCCAACCGCAGGCACGTTTCTCATTCTCCTCTGCACTCTTCAGATTCTGCTCGTACACTGACCAAAAGTGACGCCAAGACTAAACTGCCAATTTAATAAATGGCTACACATTAATTAAACCAACACACACACACGCACACACACAGTGTAAGTGGCTGCGTGTGATGTGAGTGTGAGTGATGAGCCTTGATTGATTCCTGAAGCCACACACTTGAGAGTTGGCATTGTTGTTGCCACAATTGCAAGTTGGCCTTGGATGCAACTTTGATTTATGCCGGAGACCGAGAAATTTGTTTCCAATTCATGCCTAATGAGAATTGATGTTTATCGATGTTTTGACAAAAAGCCGTGTCCTGACTCTGTCCATAAATATCGCCAGCTAATTAGCAGGTATGCGCACTTCCCAGAAACCCGATCCTCGCAAATCCCCTGAAAACGGTAGCCAATGGCAGATTCGGAAATTGCCCGACAAAAGCATCAAAAGGACACGCATTAGAAGAAGTCACCGTCCAAAAGGAGTCGATGGCGTGCGGCGCTCAGCTGGATCTAAGCAATCCTTCCAGTTCAGTTCAGCTCAGTTCAGTTCATTTAAATCGCCAGGAGGGAAGTCTTCACTGATGCCGCCGTCGATTTCTGGTCCTCAGTCGCGTGGGCGTGCTAAGGGGGCGTGACGCTGTGTCTATGCCACATATGCAAAGTGCCACAGGCAACCTGAGGATCCTACGAAATTAGCAACAGTAGACGGGTTAATTGTTTTCTGTTCGCCCGAGAGACAAAAGGGTTGACTTCGAGTCGATGGGCTGTGCCATGTCCGGTGACTTCTGTTGGGATTAGCCGGGATGAAAGAGGATGAGACGGGATTAAAGACCTGCGACTTCAAAGAGGGCGGTCATGGTCTATAGTTGGACTAACCAACAGTTCCAAAGTCAAAAGTCAATTTAGTAATATTGTGCTGAGAAAAAAGGTTGACAAAGAAAGTCGCTGAAGAAATAATTAATAATGCATACTTATATTTGAAATAAAAAAATTGAAATTAAAACAAGAATATTAAATTTTTGACTCCATTTGAATTCTGAGTCCTTTTACCAACTAATTATCTAATTTTGAACATTTTAGCCATAAGCTATCTGTTCGTTATCTTAGATTATCTTAATCCTTACAAAAATGCAAGATGAATTTAGAATCTACTAAGATCCCCAGAATTCCGAGATTTTATCAAAGATTTTATCAAATATCCATGGCTGATTAGTTGTGCATAATATTATTTAATATATTTCTGTTCATTTTTATAAACAGCATATTGTGTGAATAAATTAGTTTTTACCAGATACGTCTCAGAAAACAATATTTTTGAAATCCTATTCAGCTTTATTTAATTTTTAGTAATATTATGATAGAAGCTTTGTTTTTGCATAGTCTAAGGCTGAAAATGCCTTATGACATTTTAATGTTTGGCTCTATTTTTTTGTAATAAATATAATGTACCGTATGAATGAAATGCATTGTAATATTTAAATCCCATTAAAATTGATTCAAGAACCCAATCGTATCGCATCTCTAACCCCAACAAGAGTAGTCCAAACTTTTGCGGTAGGTCTTCAACCAAGTGAAGACCAATGACAAGCGGGGCTACCGTTGTTTGTAATTAGGATACAGGGATGCCTTAACACGTGCTTCTGGCACTCCTGTAATCATTTCGAGCTGCCAATTTCGAGCGACCCTTGCGGGTCTTGGCCTTCATCGTTCCGCTGCACGCTTCGGGCCCCATTGTATGTACATATTTATGTAGGTCTTAATCCTTTTTATCGCACTGAACGAGTGCGCGCAATTTCCAGTTGTTTGAGCAGCAAACTCTGGACAAGGACTGGTCTTGACTCGAATCGAAACTGAAACTGGCTGAGAGGCTTGAGGTGAAGGCGCGTAGATCATTTCGCAATGATAAATTAAGCGCTAAGAGTGTTTTCGTGTTTCTCCAAGACAATCCACTGTCATGCCAGGTAGATTGATTGTGCTGAGCTTGTGATAGCTCCCCCTGTTCCCTGTTCCTTGTTCCTTGTTTCTTTTCCTTGTTTCTGTTTCTGGCCAGCTTCAGTTTGTCACATGTGCAGGCTTTATGGTCACACTGTCAACGCGATGTCTGCCTGAATGAGCAGCGACAATTTGCAATAGGACTCCGTTTTCAGGGAACTTTGTCTGACGCAAACAATTCAAGACCTGGGCTGAGACCAGTTTATGACACTCAGTCCCTTTCTCTCCTGTTGTAGGCTGCCAATTTGAAAGATGATGCCTTGTTTAACATATTTCCAGAAGCCAACAGGTGCCAATGGGCCGTGATCAATCATTGCGAATCGATGTTTAATTAAGAACTCTTGTTAGCGTTTGCCAACTATCGCTGCCTGTTCATCTCGCGCCTCATTTTAGGCCGCGTTCTTGCCCCAGTCTCTGGCCATGTTACCCCTTCCGATTCCCGATTCCCTGTCATTCCACATGAGCAACGTTGATTGCCAACAAAGGCTTGTTGAATTCGGAATTCTTTTGAGCCCACTCGCAGGATGAGCTCCATACACAGCAGCCCGCTTCCATGATGCTTAAATTTGTCCTAATTAGATGACTATAAACGATGAATCAGCGCAAAACACAAAAATTCAACTTGAAACACATTGCAGACTATTTTGAACCCAGGCCTATGATAAAAAGCTCTCAATTGTACACATATTATTCAAATCAACATTTTTCGAATCAATAATTATTTTAAATATCGAACGAGAATAAAAATAATAACATGAATATTGAACATGACATGTAAGATCCGTAACTAAATAATACATGCTAATTAGCAGTATTATACAATATGTTGGTAGTATGAGGAATGAATTAACTATAGATTATAACATTGCTCCATGACTAAAGCAATCAACAAGTTTAAAGGAGAGTTTTCTATAAATAGCGACACAATTCAAAAAGTTTAATGTAAAACAACTTTAAAAATGAAGCTGATTTCCTATTTTCTGCTGTTGGCACTCGTAGTTGGACTCACTGTTGGCTGTGAGGATCCAAACTCTCCACCATGCGATCTGGAGGCACCATATCTTCCTGAACTTCCTAATAATAGCATTGATGATACATGCAATAATAATGATGATTAGTTGATTAAGTAATCAACTATGTGACAATAAATAGATAAAGAATATTAAACACTATTTGTTTATGGGAACAAGAACATGTGTTGGCGGAGCCATTTTTACAAGTCTTTTATTTATTTTAAATACAGTTTGCCCCATAATAAAAAATACTATGATATCTCTAATTTGAGCTGTGAAAGTAAGTAAAACTCATTATTGATTCCAAGTAAAATGTTTCTGTTTATTTGGTTTTTATATTGTCTAGATATATTTTTATACTTAAACGCATGTTTGTTTCTTCCCTTTGTATTGTTGTTGTATTCCTAAAATATACGTTTGAACTTACATAATTATTTACGCACAACAGATGCAACTAGTTAGATACAATAATAATAATAATAATAATTACAATAACTCAAAGATTTATATATATATATAATTTCACTTATAACTATGACAAATTGGGGCATGTGTTTTACATTTAATTTGCTACGCTTTATACAAGGACTTATGTTCCACTAATTAAGTACTGCTAATTTACAAGTTTATCGGGTTTTTGTGTTGGGCTGGAACATCGATTACATAATTTTAGACAAGGCTGCAAAACTATGGACTGTGGAAAAAATCAGTTGGTTAGAAATGGAAATAGAACATTGTTTCAGTTAAATTAATAACGTTTATGACTGATGAACACTCGATTTTAATAATTTCAAACAATCTAATTAATGTTTATTTTTATTCAACATATTAAAAATTAAAAAAATTTAAATTTACAGGCAAATTTGAGTTATCTAGGAAATTCAAACAGTTTTGCAGCCTTGATTCTTACCAGAAATTTAGCCCAGTGGTCGTGGCTTTCACTTTTGGTGCTTAACTAACTAACTACAAGTAATTGTTCACTGTATACTCCGAATTTCCCGAAGAACTGGATTGTTCATATATCGGTTGTATAAAAAGAGGCTTCGCTATGATTATACATACATATTTAAAAATACATGCTGACTCATAATGTATATACCAGAAATTATTGCGGTGCTAACTAAAGGATTCAATGTACAAGGCTCAACGTTGGCAGCATTATGGAGTCCTAAAGTGCCGTTAGATCGTAGTCCTGTTTAATGTGCTGCTGCAGATTGGTCATGAGATCGGATTGTTGTTGCTGCTGTTGTTGTTGTTGTTGCTGATGATGATGCAGACCCGTATGCATTTGATTGTTGGCGATGTTGTTGTTGAGGTTGCTGCTGTTGTTGTTGTTATTGTTATTATTGGTGTTGTTATTGTTGTTATTGCTGTTGTGATGCACTTGAAGCTGCTGAGATCCTGGATATCCATTGCCATTGCTGCCATTGCCGCACGACGTCAAATTGGGCGCCTCCGAGACGGCCGGAATGTACGGCGGATTGCCCAGCGAGGAACTGACGTCTCCAATGCTCTCCAGGCTGTCGGAGCGTATGCACTAAGAAAATGAGAGAGAGGGAAAGAAAATAATGTAGCTGTAAGGTTTGATTTTCTTTGAATCTTATTTTAAAGTACACAGAAAAAAATACGGAATTCCGGGATATAACTAAATACCAAACATAATAGAATGTTCGGTAATTTCAAAATTTTTTAAATCTACTACGAAATACTTGATTTAAAAACCATTTTTCAGCTTCTAATGCGCAAATAATTGATAATCTTTGTTCTATAAGATTTTTTTCTGTAAAATCGAATGCTGTGGGCATTTTTGACTATTTAAATGCCAGTTTATCCGCATATCGTGTTAATTTAACAATAATATACTGAAAAAAATGAAATATACATGCAAAATATAGAATTTAAAAGTTGAATTTCAAATGATTTTTTTCTGTGTTGCAATGAAATTTAGACTCATATTTAAAGTCTTGGATTAAACAGAAAATTTGAATAAAATAATTCTCAAATAAAAGCTTATACAGTCTAATGATTTAAGTTGAGCTTTAGCAAAGCTTTTTACAGATGCTTGTTTATTTATACATATGCTAACGAATTGCATGACTCACAAAGCTTTTATTGTTATGTTCTGCTCTGTCGGAATAATCTCGTGTGCAAATGCCACTTTCAGCTAATGTCATTGGTGCTTTAAGTGCTTCGCTGTTGACTTTCAACGCATGCAACATACCTCATTCATCACTGGTGTCTGTTGCTGCTGCTGTTGTTGCTGCTGCTGTTGTTGTTGCTGTTGTTGTTGTTGTTGTTGCTGGGCCTGCTTCTTGGCACTGGCACGCTTTGTGGGCTTCTTGGCTACCGGTGTTGGATTGCCATTGGCATCGACGGTTTTCTTGCGCACATTCTTCGTATTGGGCAGCTTGTTGTCCTTCTTCCACTTCATGCGCCGGTTCTGGAACCAGATCTTGATCTGGCGCTCCGACAGCACCAGAGTGTGTGCAATTTCGATGCGACGGCGTCGGGTCAGGTACCGATTGTAATGGAACTCCTTCTCCAGCTCGAGTATCTGGTGGCGTGTGTAGGCGGTGCGTTGGCGTTTCGGCTCCATTCCCGGCTGATACGAGCCGTTGGCTACAGAGAGAGAGACACATAGAAAGAAAGAGAGAGAGAGGGAGAGAGTTTGTGTTAAACAAGATGCATAATTAATGATTTGCAATAAGCAGAAGGGGTTAGTCGAGGGGAGACGACGGCGATTAAGTCGCAACGCGCCACAATTAATACACTTCAAATGGAGTTTTCATAATAAGAAGGCGGCTCAATAAATCTCTCCAGATAAGTTGACATCCCCAAAAAGCGCGCCAAAAACTTTTCGACCAACACCTTGAACCCCAGAAGGGTAGAAGAAGAAGAAGAAGCAGTAGAAGAAGAAGCAGGCAGCAGACTGCGTACAGCGGATAGATGAAAGAGCTGCACTTACACAGCGCCAGTCCGCGGCGGTTGGACAGGATAATTAATCAAAATCAAATAATACAACTGCCTGTCTGTCTGTCTGTCAGTCTGTTTGCCTATCGGACGCTGAAGCTGACTACTTGGAAAAAGGACAACAACAACGCGCTCGTATTTAGTTTTTCCTTGAAATTAAACATTTCCCGCCTGCAGCAACCCCTCGGCCACAGACTGTGGATGTATCCTTTTCCTGTTCCGTTTTTTATGCTCTGCACCTGCTGCCCGATTCAGAGCGTTACCGTAACCGTTTTCACTCCCTTTCCCATACCCGTTTCGGCTCTGGCCTGCGGGTCCGTCAAAATGGAACGGACAGACGGACAGACAGCCCATCAAATTTATTTTTGCACCATCAATTTCAATTTTTGGCCAGCTTCCAATGCCATCGACTGGGTTTGGGATTGAAGTTGATATTTCTATCGCCGCTTTTGGGTTGAGGCTCTACGGAGTCCGGAGTCCGGACTTGACCAATCATATCCGGCGCACATCAAGTTGTAATTTATAAAAATTTCATTGCACTGTGACAGACAGCTTTCGATTTGATATAAATATTTCAATCCCGGCTGCGTTTGTCGACTCCCAGACACACTACGCAGATTAATGATGTTGTCCACTAGCCGCTGACAGTCGAGAAGGGAAGGGGAGGGGTGCAAGTGTTCCATGAGCTTTCTCCCTTTGGACTGTGCTAAAATCTTTCAAATCAATTGGCATAGGCCTTAAAGAGCTGCTGACAAGTTGTTGTTGCTGTCTATTTATAAAGTTCAGCTTGACACTTTCTTGAAATTATTTGAATTGAACTCAAAATAAAAATAAGTCTTCCTTAGTTTATAATAATGTTTTGTCTTTTGCTTTTAAATGCTAAAGAATATAAATTGCTGATATCTCTGTGTGCCTTTTTATATTTATTAGAAAATGGCTCTATTAAGTTTACCGACTTTAAAATAATTGACTAAATATTTTTAAATTATTTAAAATAAATTATTATAGAAATTATTTTCAATTGGGAATATTCTTCACTTTCCCGGTAAATGTTTGCTTGTAAACTAAATGAATTTCAACTTTATCAAAAGTTGTATTCGTATATAAATAAATAAAGTATGTATTTTCTTTAGAAATCCTTTAAGAATGCATCATCTCATCGATTCGTCAGGGTTTTTGTACGCAAATTCTTCAATGAGTTATTGATTCGATAACACAAAAAACAATAATAAAAAAACATGCCCACAATGGAGTAAAAAATGAAGAAAAAAGCAAATCAAATAAACAATATCAATTACGAAACCCCAGAGGAACAAGAAACACGAGTGAAGCACAAGGAAACAGAACAATGAAAATGAAAACATCGACGCCAGCTGCTGCGTTGGCGTTGGCGTTGGCAGCATGCTGCGTTAATTCGTTTTTAATAAGTGCGTATCATTTCATTTCAACATTTCAACGAAATGGCTGAGCGACAAGCGAGAGGTGCCATGTCCATGTCCATGTCCATGTTCAGGAAGAGGCCTTCAAGTTCCATATCTCAGTTTCAGTTTCAGCTGCAGCTTCAGCTCCAGCTTTAGTTCCAAGTCCAAGTCAAAGTCTCGTCGGTCCAAAGTGCAGCGTCATGTTGCGGAGCGCGAAGCCAAAGAGTGCCAATTGCAATTGCTTGGCAGCCAATTTATGAAACTGCCGAATCATACAAGGCCAAGGAAATCAAGATTGCACAAACAACAATATGCTCCGGAGGGGTAAGGGAAGTGGGGGGAAAACAATGTGGCAGGAATATAGCGTGAAGCTGCTAAAGACCAAACTGAATGTTTTATTTTCTTTCTGTTTTTGGGAAAATTGGCGCTCTCTGGGGAATTGGCGGCGATTCTTAAACATATTAGTGCGTAGGACGTTGTTACCCTCTCTTTCACATACTATCTTTCTCTCTCTCTTTCTTTCTGTTGGTATACTCGTGTGTATGTATGTGATGTGTCGAGTTATTATAATTGGCCCTGCCTCATGCACGGCTGTCGGCATGTTTGTCCCATCCGTATGATTTATCATGCATTTGTGACTCTACACTTTCATTCATAGTCCAGAGAGGAGCGAGCAGCGGGAACGAGGGAATAACGAGTCAGTTTCCAAAAAAAAACTATGTCAGACGTTACTTAATAATCATAATCTTTTGTGTCTCGGTGGCGGCTTCAATTGTGGGTTAAATTTAATTCAATGCCACGGACGAGAACGATACGATTGGAGTATCGGCTTCGATATCTCTTTAATCCACAAAACTGATCGTTAGCCCATTTAGCTGAGGTCTGTGAGGTGCGGTCCTCATCGGGCAACTTCCGGGCTTTATGTCTCGATTTCCATTCATTCGCAACTGAGAAACTGGGCAATTGTGCCACTTGATTAATTGACGCGATAGTGCGAGAGTGTGTAAATATTTGGGAACGTAGTCAGGGCACGACCTGCGATCGAAAAATTTGACTCGTGCCAAGCTGAAAATATTTTACGTCTGTCAACTTTGATTTACCTGCTCATTCATCAAATCGCAGCCCAAACCCAAGTCTAAACTTAAGCCCAAACCGAAACCAGTTTCACACAAAACTCTCTATGAAGCTGGCGCTTGAAATGTTTAGAAATATTGCGGCACGAAAAGCGCAGTTCAAATGCAACATTCAACATTAAATCAAACAAATGACAACAAATTAATTTTAAGCAAACAAAACTCAAGTCTCTCGCTAGGCCCTAATGAATCTCAGTGCAAGGCGCACATTGCGCATACGCCACATTCGCCGATTCTAAATTGAATTCCATTTCATGTTTCGTTTCGTTCTTCATAACTTAATGTTAGTACTCGTATTGATGTTGCCAACTGTGAATTGTCGGCAACTGTGTGTGTGTGTGTGGGTAAGGTTTAATATGTTTGTGTGTGTGTGTGTGCGCTCGTTTCATGAGCTCATGGAAAAAGGCAAGTCAACATCAGCATTTCAACAACAGCGGGAGCTGCATCAGCAGCTTGTCAAGTGACTTGCAATTTGTGGCAGGCAAATAAAAATAAACATGAGCTCATGCTACTTACAAGTACACACAAACATACACATGCGTACTACAAATCTCATGTACTTAGAAACAATTGTCTACATACATAATATATATCTCCGACTTATTTACTCAGCAACAAACTGAAGCTGAAGCTGAAGCACCCACAGCAATTGAAGCTCGAAAAGTGCACATCTCGAATTCTTAATTCGCCAACAACAATTTAACAATAATAACTTTTACTGCATTAAGGCAAGAGAGAGACAGGGAGAGGCTATAAAAATACATGTTAATTTGAAGTTGAGCTTATAAAAAAATGGCACAATAAACGTGCCAAGTACTCGATCAATTTTTCATCAAATTTTTTAACAAACGTCGCGTCGTTTTGTTTTTTAGCTCACAACACAAAAACTGTCTGAAAAGGCATCATAATGATTGATGTCACCTCAAATAGAATTTATTCATTAATTAACGACAAAGTGATTATGAGCTTTTATAAAATTTAGCAAATTTGTATAATGAATGCAAATCTACGTAGTAAATTTAATCAAATACTTTAGTATGATATTTTAATAAGAAACATTCTCTGTTCTTCTGAATGTAACGATCGTATTTTTAAGGACGGAAACTTAAATGAGAAATTTTCTTAAGATTTTTGGATGTATCTAACAGGAAATTTTTGAATTTTTTAAGGCATGCAATACAAAATTAAAAAAAAACAAATTACTTTCAGATATAATTTAATTATTTTTATAGTCAGGCTTTCTGTCTTTACTTTTAAGGAAGAAGCAAATTTTATACTCAAGTGCAATAAATAAATATAGTATCTGTTTGGTCATATTGCATATGCGTATATATTTTGTATTGTTGTCCCACTATGCTTAACATAGTTGGGTATGTTAAGCGCTCAATCTATGTTATGTTGCGCTCAATTTATGTTAACGCTCTCTCACTCTCTGCGCTCTAAGCGAACGAGAGCCCAAATGAAGCTGCGTGGGCAGCAATAAAGTACTTGAAATTATACATCGAAATCGATCGCACGCGAGTATTTTTATTTCCACCAATTTTGTTGTTGTGTTGCCTGGCGGCAACTTTATTTCTTTATATTTAGCATCGGCTAAACATTTTGGCGCCCCCGGGTGGACTTGATTTGGACTTTGGCGTGGATTTGGATTTTTGGATTGGACTTCGTTTTGGATTTGACGCATTGGTTGCTGATTAACTGGACTGGATTAGGATTTGGCTTGGATTTCGATTTTGGATTTTGTTTCGATTTGGATACGATGAACGGCTGCTGTTGCACTCGGCACACAGTTTGTGGTCAGGTATCAAATTAAATATTAAATCAGAATATCCAAGTGACCCGTATCTGGTGATGTATGTACATATGTAAATTGTACATACATATCAGAAACCATCGTCAAACAATATTAATAAATTTAAAGTGATTTCAATTTAATCAAACAGAAAATTTATTAAATTTTATATATACATACATATATATTCGTAACATATAAAAGTGCAAAAATATACATATTCGCATATATAGACCCGAAATACATAGTGCATAATAACGGCGTCACCGTTGCTCATCGTTGGCGTTATTTGCGTTGGCTTCTCTTTGTGCGTGCATTCTTCGGTTTAGAAGCGCGAAAGACATACATACATACACATATACGGCGAGAGTATGAGCAGCGTCGCTTGCTGCTGAGTGTTATTATTGTTGCAATTTCGGCTTCTCTTTGTGCTTGTGTTTGGCGCGTGAGCTGAAACGCTTGCAGTGATATACATACAAACATACACAGCAAGCAGCTGAGCAGTGTCGACTGCTGCTGATTGTTGTTGTTGTCAATTTTGGTCATTGGTCTTGTGCATGCATTCGGCGTTTGAAGTGAAGCATACAGACGCACAGCGCACACACATACACGGCAGACGTTTTAAGCTGCGTCGACTGCAGCTGATTTGTTGTTGCTCTCAGTTTCTCTTGTCTTTTGTGCGTGAGTTCTTTGGTTTGATACAAGCGTTGCATTGGCACAGTGGTAACTGAGTGTCATAATTCGAGTAAAAACACTTGTAATATTTTAAATGTTGTGAAGCGCTACATGAACACACCCACACAGAGATACATATATATGTATATATATACAACGGAAAGCATCATTGGCAGTGTCGACTGCTGTTCATTTGTTTGTGTTTGCATTTCGGTCATCTCTTTTGCGCGTGCATTTGTTGCTCAAGTATAGGCTTTGAACAGGCACAGTGGTTGCAGGTTATTGAAATTCGAATAAAAATACTTGCAATATTTTTGAATTAGTTTCTTTGGAAATAAATTATTGTAATTAGATTTCTGTAATTCTTCTGTGTAATAATTGAACATATTTGTGATAATGCCTCCTAAAAGCCAAAGACGCGGTGGTCATAACGTTTCACAAGCTGGTGAGGAGGATCAAGTAGATCTTGTGTATCAACTTGAGGTGCTCGTGTTAAGCATTACTCGTCTTAAAGAATCGCTCCAGGAGCGTACCGCGCCTTTCGACCCGTATGAACTAGAATGTCGTACGGAGATTTTAAATCGTTATGTTGATGAGGCATTTAAAATACAGTGGGAAGTCGACAAAATAAATCCTGCTTTAGCGTCTCGTTCGGATTTAGAGGAGCTTTGTGTGTCTACCAAGGTTCTGTTGCGGTCTTTAGGAGTGGTACCGAAGTCGCAGCCTTGTGCTAATTCCACAATTGTAGGATCGGTAGGACATCATCGAAAGCTGCCTTATATGAAACTGCCTAAATTCAGTGGAGAGTATTCAGAATATAAAAACTTTATTGGACTGTTTACTAGTTTGGTTGACAACGAGGATTCATTGTCGAATGTGGAAAAGTTCAACCACTTGTTGTCATGCTTGGAGAAGGACGCTCTGGGAACAGTAAAGGCATTCCAAGTGAACGACAGAAATTACCCAAAGGCATTAGACGCATTAAATAGAGTGTACGACAATGAATGTTTAATTTTCTTTGAAAGCATTTCCAAATTGTTCGATTTGCCGAAGATGAAAGGGCCTTCAGCATCATCACTGAGGTCACTGGTTGACACAGTGTCAGCAATTTATGATTCACTGCTGTCATTAGGAGACGATAAAAAGATCGCGAATGCAATGCTTATTCACATCGTGATGAATAAGGTTGATTCGGACACGCGCTTGAAATGGGAAGAAACGCTGGATTACACAAGAATCCCGCTCTGGAAAAATTGCGAAGAAAGTTTAAATAGGCGTTTTCAGCACCTGTGTGCACAGGAATCAAATTCCAGTCGCATTAAACCTAGTGGGCCTGGTCGCGAAGGCACAGTTCGACAAGTGTCCCGGACTGCGTTGTCTGTGACTCAAACTGAGCAAGCATCCAATCCGAAGTGCTCGTTTTGTAAAGCGAGCAGCCATTCTGTGCATTCTTGTCCGTCCTTCGAGGCTCTGCCATTTATTAACCGCTTTAAATTCGTCAAAAGTTACCCGCTGTGTCTTAATTGTCTGAAAAAAGGCCACAATGTAGCTGTTTGCAAGTCAGCACATTGCAGAGTATGCTCGAAACCGCATCATACGTTGCTGCATAAATTTGTGCCAGAATCTTCAGCATTGGTAGCACCGCTTCAGCACGAGCGAGGTCCAGAGACAGATTCCTCGTCTCAGATCCCTTCAGCGTCTTGTAATCATATGTTCGGCAAGAAGGCTGAGCAGGTGATATTGGCAACGGCTCTTGTGAAAGTTAGGGGACGAGATGGTTGTTATCAGCCAGCACGAGTTTTATTAGACTCTGGAGCACAGGTCAATTTTGTGACAGAGGATTTAGCCAATTCATTAAAACTACCAATGTTGAGGAAAGATACTCGAGTGCTGGGTATAGGAAATCTGAGTTCGTCTAGTCAACACAAGATTGAAACGTCAGTTGCATCCCGAGTAGGCACTTTCGAAATGAGTGCGGAATTTAGTGTTCTCAAAACGATCTCATCTTATCAGCCAGAAAGAGCCATCACTGCAAATGAGATGGAAGTTCCGGACAACATACAGATGGCAGATCCACTGTATTATAAACCCCAGCGTGTTGATATGCTACTGGGAGCAGAAGCATTTTATGACTTCTTGATAGACGGATGTATTAAGCCCAAAGGTGGTGGGCCCACTTTGAAGAACACTGTGTTTGGCTGGATAGTGTCAGGTCGTTACAAGTCATTGGAAAATTCTAATGCTACTGCTACTGCTCTTGTTAGCTTGAATCAAGAGCCATGCCAAATTGACAATATATTTCGAAAACTCTGGGAGTTGGAAATTATTCCAAATGCATCTGATTCCACAATTGTTACCCCAGAAGAGTTGCTTTGCGAGAAGTCTTTTGTACAGACTATTGCTCAATTGCCCTCGGGTCGGTTTAGTGTTTCTTCGCCATTCAAATCGAGCCCTAACGAATTGGGATCGTCATTCAAAACGGCAAGCAGAAGCTTTTTAAGTCTGGAATGTAGACTGTTGCGACAGCCAGAAGTTCGGTCAACGTACAGGTCCGTTATGCAGGAATACATTACGTTGATCCATATGACACTAACCGACAGGAATAGTCCGAGAGAGCCGCATTACATTATCCCTAATCAATGCGTGCTAAGACCGCAAAGCACTATTACTAAACTCCGCGTAGTTTTTGACGCGTCGAGTAAGTCATCGTATCAGATATCGTTAAAAGATTTGCTAAAGATTGGGCCAACGACACAGCCATATTCATGTTTCCCATTGTTGACTCTTAGGTTGCGCACATACGCGCTTACGGATTATACAACCAAGATGTACCGTCAAATTGAGATTGACGAGAAGCGGAAAGTTGCCACTGTCTTCACCGCGGCCGATGTGTCACCCAATCCAATTAAAGAATTAATCGAAAGCTGTTCCTCATATTTCAGAAATTTGCGTATTGTCGCTTATATTCTTCGATTTATCTGGTGTATTTCTAATCGCAATAAAAATATTAAGTTCTCGTCTTTAGTTATCAGCGTCCAGGAATTGGAAAGTGCGTTTTTGGCTGTCGTGAGCATTGTGCAGCAGGACAAGTACTGGGACGAAATAACGAAGATAGAAAAATCTACGGCACTTCAGCCATCATTACAGAAGCTGACGCCCTTCGCGGATACGTATTTGAACAAAAATCTGAAAATAACGCTGTTGCGAGTTGGTGGACGTTTACTTAATGCTCCGTTGTCGCATCAGGCCAAATTCCCTTTGATAATGCCCAATGGATGTTGGTTTGTCACCTTAAATCTGGAGCACTTGCACAGGAGCAATTGTCATGCAGGCCCAGTTGTTCTGGTTGGACTGCTTCGACAAAGAATTTGGCTGGTCAACGCACGCGATGCTTGTGGATCGGTTGTCCGGAAATATGTTCGATGTGTTCGGTACAAACCGCGATTGGCAGCCCAAATCATGGGAAACTTGCCCACTGATCGAGTAAATGGAAAACACCCACTCGAAGTCAGTGGAGTCGAGTTTCGTGGACCGATTAAAGTGTCTTTAAAAATACGCGGCAAGCCGCCTGTCAAAGTACACCTTGCTGTGTTTGTCTACGTTGTGTCTATGGCTATTCATTTGGAAATCGTGAATGATCTAACCTCAAATTCTCTTATTATGTATCTGTCTAGGTTTCTTGGTCGTCGAGGACCAGTCATCCGGCTGCATTTCGACAATGTCACGAATTGTGTGGGTGCTGCGCGAGAGCGGAAGGAGTTTGCGAGCCACTTCATCAAACACGGCAATGCCATGGTGGAGTTTGCCGCACAGCGTGGGACGGAGTTTGCATTCATCCCTCCTCGAGCGCCGCGTGTTGGAGGCCTATGGGAGGCCGCGATGAAGGCAGCGAAGTACCATCTACTGCGGGCCATAGACGGCATGATTCTCGCAACGGACGAGTCGACCGTTCTCAATTCTCGGTCAATCGTGGCCGACAGCACCAACCACAACGACGTGAAGGCCATCCATGGAGCAGAAGGCAAAGCTCGACTAGCCGTATCTAAGACGAAGACGGGAACCTACAAGCGGGCCATTCACCAGTTGGCGCAATACCAAAGGATTGAAGCCTGCGGCATTCAACGCGGCCGATGTTTGGTCATATTGCATATGCGTATATATTTTGTATTGTTGTCCCACTATGCTTAACATAGTTGGGTATGTTAAGCGCTCAATCTATGTTATGTTGCGCTCAATTTATGTTAACGCTCTCTCACTCTCTGCGCTCTAAGCGAACGAGAGCCCAAATGAAGCTGCGTGGGCAGCAATAAAGTACTTGAAATTATACATCGAAATCGATCGCACGCGAGTATTTTTATTTCCACCAATTTTGTTGTTGTGTTGCCTGGCGGCAACTTTATTTCTTTATATTTAGCATCGGCTAAACAGTATCTATTCGAATTCTTTAACTGTATTCAACCTAAGGTAAATCTTATAAAAATTTACTTTTATTTTCATTAGATAATGACCTCATAAACTAAGATAATATTTACAGACAAGAAGCTAAACTAGTTTTTCTATCGTTTCTTTAATACTCCTACTTCAAATGCCAATTCATTCTTTAAGCCATTTTAGCAGCAACACTTTCAATACACCACAAATATTTTCACTTTCCACAGCGAACCTAATGACCAATCGTTGTTGTTTGGCAAAACTAAAACTGACACTTGTCCCAAAGCCGATGTTGAAGTCATTTTCAAAAAGTTTGCTCTGCGCTTGGTATAGATTGTAAATAGACTAAAAAGAAGTGTTATGACCAAAAGCAGAAAGACAAACAGCATCAAGTTAAGAAGCTCACGACTTTAAAGACCGCAGCAACAATAGACGCGACCTTGAAGATTCGTTTCGTTGGGTCTTTTTTAACAAAAAACCTCCGACAAAAGAGCACTAAGTTGGAGTGTTCGTCTTGGTCTTGGTATACACTGAAATTATTCTCGGACCAATAAAAGCGTCGCTAATTAATGCCAATTTCAATAATTCGCACAAGTCGAGAGAGCACCCAGAACTTTATTGGCGCAAATTGGGCGCAGTCTTTCGGGAGTCCGACGAAGAAACGAAACTCTGCCAATTCTGAGCTCCATTCACATTCGCATTCGCATTCACATTCTTGTGATTTTTGTTTTCCATTGGGACGCTAATTACGCTTTGTTCGCCATCAGAAACTCGAGTACAGATACAGATACAGATACAGATACAGATATAAATACACAGTTCCAGATGGCGGGGCACAGTCACAGTCACAATCACATTCAGAGTCACAGTCAGAGTCTCTCAGCTGTTCGTGCCTCATCTGTCATAAAAGGCGAACTTCTTAATTTTTACTGCGTCATTTTCATCATTGTCATGCCCAGGGCTTGGTTGGGCCTGTGCTGGAGTCTGGTCACTGGGCTCTGAGTTCCCCGCTCTTTTTGGGTTCCTCTCTCTCGCCCGCTTCGCAATTCGCAAAAGGCAATAGGAGATAACCTGAGTTGGGATTACGTTTTACAGCATCTCGGTCGCATCTGGGTCTCGGTCTGGGTCTGGGTCTGAGTCTGGGCTTGCACTTTTTATTTCTTTTTGCCTCAACGGAGCTGATGCTGATGAGGTTTTTCGCAAGTCATCGGATAACTGTGAGCCTGGCCTCTGTGGCACACTGGAAACTTAATCGTGGACTTGCCATTGAAATTCAGTTACAAGGCTGGCCACGTTTTCAGTGACTATGACTATGACTATGAATATGACTATGAGCATGAATACAACTATGAGTGCGAGTATGAGTACGAGTACGAGTATGCAATGCAGTTGCTGTTATTGAATGTTATGTGAAACGCGTTCTCGCCGATCATCTGCATGAATACAGAAATAATATCAAACTATGAGATAGCTGGGTTCTCGTGCATAAAATCAATATTCCGCACTCATTCACACACATATTCAAGAGTGTTTTTATGAAAATACAAGCGTAGTCATTTGATTGCCATATTTGACACGCAAACTATATTTTGCGGTTGCAGTAGCAACTTTACTATGGGATTCATGTTATAAAATATCTCTCAATAATCTTAAGTATTTCAATTATATTAAGAAATTGAGAAAACAAATTTAAAAACTGGAAAAAGCAAAAGAAAACTAATTGAACTTTAATATTTATCAAAATATTCTATAGACATATTCCGAATATAAAGTTGGGCCTTGTTCGTCTAAAACATTGTTCCAATAGTATGCTCCGATGATGCTGTGTTAAAAATTTGTAATATATTTTATTAATATTTCAATTAAATTATATAGAGTCAAAAGTCTTCCTCCCTAATCTAATCTATTGATTTAAATCAGACACAAAGTAATTTTATATATCTTGCCATCGAAAGCAATTTAGAATAATATTAAACAGAATTGAACTACAATTAAATTTGATTGTCGCCAGTTAAGAGTCGTGTCAACACTTTGGAACCGGTACTTTATTCGTACGAATGCCAAATTGTTCTCTAAATACTCACACCTTGCCAAATTATAGCTGTACCTGTTGTCGTTGTTGCCGTGGGCTAAAGGCAAATTATACAAATTGGATGGGCCTGTTGAGACCACACGCCACCTGATACGCACGCCAAGTCATTTGGTCGCATTTGAGCCTTGGTCTAGGTCTCGGTAAGCTAAGCGAGTGTAAGTCATTTGTAAAAGAGCTGAGAACATCGAGTAGGCACCAGAGAAATCGGGAATGGGAACGGGGATGAAGATGGGAATGGGGACAGGGACTGAGACTGAGACTGGGAACAGCCACATTCCGTATAACGAGAGATGATGCACTGGCGATAATCAAGTTTCGACTTGTTTTCGTTGTCGTGCGCTCATGATAAATGTCACAACATTAACATCAAATGACATGGACCATCCGTCACTCAGTCGGAGTTTTGAGTTTTGTGTGTGCCCCTGAGCGATCTCTGTTTCTCTCTCTTTCTCTCTATCTGTCTGTCTGTCTGTTCGACCGTCGAACTACTTCGATTTGATGCTCATCAGCATAGCTAATCCCCCAGTGTCAGTGTCGCATGTCAAGATTTTGTCCCTTCCTCCGTCTTCGTCTCAGGAGTGCACTGAAGACTTTACGCGTGGCGAAACCTAATGATTTAATTGCCCATTAGGGTCAAGGTTATGTATAATTGGAGTGCATCACTTGGAGTTGCAAAGTCGCTTCAACTAAACAAAGTAGCTCGCTTATTAAAAAGCAATTTATCAGCATGGTAAAGTCTGACCTAAAGTCATTCCCATCCACTCGCCTTGGTTATATGCACTCGCCACCTGAACGTGTCGACCCATTGTCAGCTGTCATTGCCTGGAGCCAGTCCAGTTACCAACCACATGCGGTAGCCAATTTTGGTAGAATTAAAACAATAAGCGCTGACAAACGTCGCTTTGATAATAATGGAACTCAACACATGGCTCAATGAATTTGGTTTTAGGCCCCTTAATGTTCCGTCGCGACAATTAATGGTAATTATCTATCGGAGTCAACATTCAAATGCGTGTATAACCACATACTCCGAGCATAACCACCTGGGCATTGGACATTCAGTATTCGGTATTCAGTATTCATTGGTAGCCAAGTTCATTCGTTCAACGAGTGTGTCGTGTCGCTCGAATAGTGAATGGAAACCTGTTTCCACAACAGCCCACATTCAAAATGTTCGGTGTGAAAATTTAATAAAAAGATAACAGACAATGTCGGAAACATCAAATTGAAGAAAAACCAAATGTGGTTTTACATAAATATCTTTGTAACTTAAAAATTAATTTAATTTAAATGAACTAAATTAAAGAACTTTTATTAAGTAGAAATCTAGGAACGGAAATAAATTACAATAGATACACATTTATTTGTATCAAGAAAAACAAAAGACAAAGAAGATATTTTGAAGTACTCTTGGAGGATTGCAATGAAAAAATAATTTTTTACATATCTCATTGAAAAAAATTAAGTTCTTTTAATTGTCTTACTCGTTGAAAAATTGATTCAATCATTTATTAAGAATCTTTAAACTTTCCTAAGCAAGCTAGAAAATTCCCACTGTTGTTGACCCTCCAAGGAACCTATTTGTTTATGGATTTTATAAAGACTACGTACTGTATATTATCTCAATCTTTACGTTACTGTCCTGTGCAATTAAATAAGTTTATATTTGGCTCTAAAATTCATTCCTTTAACAATAAATTATAGCCAAATAAACTGAATAAACTGTACAACTTTTGGATTACACTAATTGGGTTACACTAAATCCATTTTAAAGCAGGCAGATTATAGCTAAAGTAATTGTTTCCCATAAGGCTTGACGGGCAAGTCACTTGAAGGGACTTCAAGTGTTGAAAGAGCATGTAGAGCCATTATTACTGTCGAGTGGCAGTTGCATAAAGATACAAAAGTATGTATTCATATGGTATATAGGGAATCGTATGTAATGCTCATGTGTATAGTATATGAATATGTCACTCGCCATACACATTTTTGCCCTCAGCAGAAGGCGCGCCATTCTTGATTTTGATTAATGAGCACGAAGTAGAGTTTTTTTTGGGTCTATAGTATTTTTTCTTCTGCCTTTTTTTGTGCCAAAGTCGAGCATTACAAAGTCTGTCAGTGGATCACGTGGGTGTTGGCAGCTAAGTAATTTAATTAGCATACCAAAATGGGGCATAGTCTGTTTTGTGGGTGCATTGTATATGTATATGCTGCTATTTAATGAAACCTGCACTTACCAACTCCCGCTACATGAATCTTCTTCATCCAGGGATAAATGATGCGTTCGCCGTCGGTTGTCTCCGCCATCAGATCATCATCACTGTCCGAATCCCCCAGATCATCATCATTGTCGTTGGACGCCAACTCGTCTGGCGATCGATCGAGCATAAGGCGATCCTCTTCAGACATGTCCTGCATAGGAAACATTCACATTAATCAGTCTCTTTTGAAACTTATTACACCGTTAGTTGTATTTATACATTTTCTGATCCCATATCATCACAGTGTAAAACTTCTTGCAGTTGTTGACCAGTGGGCGCCGCTTCTTCCAGGCGCTTCTCTAATTTTAAACCTATAGTAAATATATAGAAAATTACAATATATTAAATACATAATAATATTTTTGAGTAAGTTATAAATGGTTGAATTACGAATTATTGTTTCAGAAACTGATATCGAAGCTTAAATGAAGCATAATAAAAATACAGAGAGGATTTTGAAAAAACTATGATGATTTAAAACATTTTATTTGGAACCCAATTTATTTAAGGTATTAAGATAATTATTTACTGCAGATTTTAGATAATAAAAGGATAAATGTTCTCTACAGTTATAAGGTATATTTTACATGGACACTATTTATGAATGAACAAATTTAATTATTCTTTTTAGTTAAATTTTAAAAAATGAAAGATTTTTACAGACTGAATTATCAATAATATCATTATTTTTTGCAGTTTTTATTCGCTGGATCAAGCCATACAAAATGATTTACAAGATTTAATATATAAAATTGAATTTATTTAACCTGCTCGAAAATAATTTCGGCGAAGTTCTGCGGATTAATATCACTTTGAGCTAATGAGTTGAGTCCGATGAATTGAGAAACGATCATTTATAAATACTTAGTCCAAATGCAAAGTAAGTAAATGTAATTCGCTAAATGCTATAAAATAAAAGTGAACAATGGAACAGGCCTGAATAAATTTTATATATTTCAACAGAGTGAAGCTATAATATTGGAATTCGAATCTGTGAAATTGGTAACATAAATTAATACAAAAAAGCGTTCTACATAAATTAATAAATATTAATAGTAACTCAATTAATCAATTACATACAGATTCTTAAACTAATTATATTATTTTTATACTGGCCTAAGCTCAAGATCAATATTTACAATTGTTTTGAGAAAAGGTTGATATTGATATTATTGACTACTCAAACTGTATTTGATTGATTTCAGCCCTCACCTAATTCCTGCAGACCAAGTGAGGTGTTCGTTGGCGGCTCCGTGGAGGAGCACTGTAGGGGCAGGTCCATCAGCTGGGAGGAGAGCGGCGAGTGGCCTTGGGAGTGCGTGCTGCCCACGCTGCCGTTGGCGGTGCCGTAGTAGCCGCCGTAGTATCCATTGGAGGCATTGGCGCTGCTGCTGTTTGGCACATTCACCGACGGCGGCGGGCCGTAGCCCCCCTCCGAGTGCACCACCCCGGCAGATATGTACTCGGGGGCGTGGTGCACGGCGGCGGCGGCTGCAGCCGCCGCATGGTGGCCATAGTAGCCCAGGCTTTGGTGTGGATGCGGATGCGGATGGTGTGAGGGCGGAGTGGTGGCATAGTTGGTGGTGTAGGCGGCGTTCTGGTGATGGTGGCCCGAGAGCGCGCTGTTGCTGTGGTGGTGCGAGTGCGAGTGCGGGAGCTGGTTGTGGTGGTGCGCGGCGGCGGCCATGTAATCATTGACCATTTCCGCCGGATGCGTGGCGTGCGGGTGCCCAGACATGCCAGGGCCACCACCCCCACCACCATTCCCACCGACACCACCAACGCCCATGTGGCCCGTGGAGGCGGTCATGGAATAGTGACCATTGTAGTGATGATAGTCGTCGGCAACCGGCGGGAACTTTGGATCCAGGCCATTGCCCATGGACATGGGGCTCTGGACATGATGCGGTGCATGTGGGTAGCCCATGAGGAATGAGCTCATCGTGGTGTCTTGATTTCGAGTGGGCTATACTATAACTTTCGCTAGGCTCTTGCTGAGCACATATTTCATTTGAATATTCACTTATTGACACTCACTTTGCACTCTGCACTTAATGACTTTGTTGATTTGATATGATCACTATATTTGGATTTGGATTTGGACTTGGAGTGTAGCCAGCATGATTTGAATGCGGGGACTCTGTTTATTATTGAACTTGAGCACAGCGCGAATATCGCGCAACCGGCGCGTAAAAAATATTGAAAACAAGCGCCGTAAACAACAACACAAATTCCAAACAATTTTTGTGTGACGTTCAGAAGACATTCAAAAAACACATTAAAAAACGACGCGTCGGATCACGAACGAGTGCGAATGCGAACCGTTCAATTCGAGCCGTTCTTTTGTTATGAATTCGAACGAACGCTCAGAGCGCAAGCGAACCTGTTTTCTGTTTTCTGTTTTCCTCGTTCCCAGTGGCCTCTGCTGCTCTCTCTCTTTCGCTCGCTCTCGCTCTCTCCGAAACGCACCGTGCAAATCGCCATTGCCATTGACAGCCAGCGATGACGTCGGCCGTTGAGTTTCGAAACTCGATTTACGGGTTTTGTTGTTATTGTTTTCTTCAGAGACCAGCAACAACAGTGCTCAAAGTACGGCCCACACGCAATGAGAACACTGTGGCCATGGCAGCACGCCATTTTCAACCACCGAACAGCCAGCGAGTTGGCAGAGTGCAGCATGACATTGAGTAAGCGAGACAACAGGATATTTGGTCACACCCATTCACTGTTGCTGCTTGGCTCGCAGCAGTCACAGACAAGGCCAAAATAATGAACACAGCTGAGGTATTAAAACTAAACAGACACCTTAAATAAAGTTTAAAACTGCATGTGAAATATAACTTAAATGCTTTACTTTATTGTTATACTAGACAGAATAAATGTGATTGTAAATTATTCCCATAAAATTGCTATATTTTCTTTAGCGCACACATGTCTTATTAATATGGAGCCTACTGTTATATTCAAGCATACTTCATTTCATGGAGTTGACTGTATGCTGTGTGATGGCACCACAACTGCTGCTGCTGCCAGAGTGAGAGTTTGTGTATGTGTGCGTGTGCGTGTGTGTACATTTAAGAGTGAGCATGAGTGTTGTTTTTGTAGTCTTCGGCCATGGCGCACGCTCAAAGAAATAAGAAAAAACTTCTCTCGTCGCGTCGTGCGTGGCCAGCAAGCACCGCCCACTTTTCACTGTGCCTTTCATCGATCCCATAAGCGAATATGGCAGACCAGACCATTTATTTCCCAGAACTTACATACGGATGCAACAAAGTCTCTGGGATGGCCAACTACAGTCATATCATATCGATCGCTGGCGAGACTCTTAAGTGTTGATATGAATTGCTCGGTCTATGGCTACCGAGCTGAGAAGCTCTACATGCCTATAGAGTACAAACATACATACATATGTACTTATGCATATGTATAGCGCGAAAGGCGGCGGCTGACTTGCAATAATTTCCCATTGCCATTGAATGTTGAATGAATATCACCGCACTTGGCGCAATGTTTCGTTTTTATTGTTGTGTTTACTGTCTGTCCGTGGACGGAGGAGGAGAAGGAAAGGGAAAGAGGAAGGGGGATGCTGCTGCTGTTTACTATTTGTTGTTGTGGTTGTTGTTATCATTACTACCGTGATTTGTATTGTTGCTGAAATGTTGATGAAATGATGAGCATGACAGGCAAATATTCAAATGAGTCAGACACACATGGAAAATCTATAGAATGATTCTTGTGTTGTGTTGTATAATCCACATAAAGAAGGTCGCATATTAAACGCTTTAATAATTTTACACATCAATATTTAGACTCTTTTTCCCCCGGTCATCATTAAATTCAGAATCCATATTGCGCCTCTATTGAAATTCTCCTTTCCAATTTCACGAAGGCGTCATGTGGATGGTGGGTTGTATACATAGGCGAGACAGCGACTGTCTAATTGCCGAATAATTGAACCCACTCCAATAAGGCACACGTGCTATACTCGACTAAATATACAGTCCAGTCTGCATATATTCCACACTCGTTTGTGTCTGTGTTTGTGAGTGAGAGACTACTAATTAATCGACTTCCAACTGATACGATTTTGATGGGGACTATCAAAAGTTCATTAAGTCCATTAAGTGTATAAAACTTAAATTTATTTGCCTGCATATTGTGTCCAACAACTGTCCACAGTCAACAATTAACAGCTAACTTATTTGACTTGTAAATACAAATGAATAATTTAATAAAAAAGACCAAGAACCTCGCCATATAGTACACTATTCAGATTCAAACTCATATTCATATTTATTCCACTGACATTTAGATCTTAATTAATTATCCTTATATCTGTTGAACTTTATTTATTGTAATTTAATGTACTAAATTACCACCATTAAATTCGACAAAACCTGAACTCCAGTTCTGACTTTTGGAAAAGTATCACAATATTTATCCTATTCCTTTTCATTAAAGTATAGTAAAATAAAATTATACACATACATTTATACATTTTAATAGTACATAACTCTAAAATTTAGAGTCTAAATAATATAAAATATATGTTTTATAATTATTAATTATTTACATACTATGTATATATTCTTCTTAAAGTACATTAGCATTTTTATTTAAAATGTAAAGCAAAAGTGAAACTATATTAATCAGGCCTGTTCCGGTTTTCACTTTTTACTTTTTAGCATTTAGTGATTTGCATTTATTCACTTTGAATTTAGACTAAGTGTTTAAAAATGATCGTTATTCGCTTTATCGGACTTAAACTCATCAACTCAAAGTGATATCAATCTGCTGAATATTGCCGAAAAGGTATTAGAGCAATTAAAAGAAATTCAATTCCGACAAATCTTACCGAAAGTGAAATTCGGAACAGGCCTGAATATCTCTTTTTAAGAACCTTGTCTTTGAAGTTTCTCGTAAAGATTAGTGAATGTTCCATTGAATTTACTCATATCTAACTCCACGTAGATTTCGAGTCATAGAGTGCTGAGAGACTGGCGGGTGGCTTTGGTGGATGGGTGGTTTGGGTGAGAGAGCTTTGTGTCTGGGATGATCCAATGCTGGGCAGGGTGACTGTTTGTGCAGCATTTGAGTTTCAAATCCCAATTCAGAGCCAGCAATCAGTTGCGACTGTCAGGCGGCAAAGGAAGTTCACTTGCTGCACAAGGCAAATGTGATTAATGGTTCCATGCGAGGCACATTATATGTGTATGTATGTGCCCTGTTGTGAGGCACTGTTGGTTGGTCTTGTTGTTCCTATTCGTATACGTATTCGTATGGCTATTCTTTGCTCTCGCTCTCTTTCTATCTCTGTTTCTTCTCGCCTTTAACTTAAGCATCAAACTGGATTTTTATATAAAATTAAGAAACCTGAGAATTCGCTCTAAGATACTTTATGTTTAAATTATGCAGATGGGTGTTACCTAAGTATCTAATTACCTGACTAATAAACGCGATCTTGAAAATATTAAATTCTATAATTATTAATCAACCTCTAAGTTTGTTGTTATCTTTTGGATAATTTCAGTAGAAAAAGTGATTTGATTTATTATAATTTTCATAGTCTTTAAAGTTTGAATACTTTTTTCTCTTTGAAGGGGTATTAAGTTTAGCTAACCGTTGTTTTGTATCATATAATAGCTAAGTAAAATCCATTTTATGCTTAGCGAAGACTCACTTCAAATTCAGTTCATTGTTGGTTAGAAGCAGTTTGATCTTGGTTAAATTTAGTTTAAGCCTAAAGCTAATATATCTATAGAGAAGAGTCTGTTTAAAGTAATCATGTAAGGAGAAATTGCAAGATAATCAGTTCGTAATTTACAAGACAACTTTCTTTCTTTCTTTTACATAAAATCCTATTTACCTTTTAAAAAATGCACAAGATACTTAAGAACTATAATATTATTCTGTTCTGATTTTGTAATTCCATAATCAACACCCTTGGCTTAGAATACCGCATTCCCAATGCGATCTACTTGGTATGGAAATTGTGCTAACGACGTGTTGACAAGTGAGATTGAGTGTGGGAACAGAATGCTGCTTAGCTGCTTTGGTCTTATCACCGCCATTTCCAATTTTAAAAGCTGAGTATCAAAGAGGAGCAACAACAAGGAGTTAGCGACAGGACAATAAAGGAGGCTGTTCAATGATTGATTGAGTGATTAATGATTGACTGCGCGGCTCTGTCAATCACTTGGCAATCTAATTAAAGCTACAACATTTTCAACTTGTGCATTTGTTTGAGTTTAAAGTCAAATTTTCATATATTATGGGGAAAGTCCTCGACTAACAGGCCGAATATATTTAGCCAGACTTCAGCAGAAGACGACCTGGCCAATTAAATGTGGTTCATTTGGTTGCCATGGGGAGAAACGTCTCTTCCATTTATCAACTGGCTCAACTGTTAGCTGTCATATTATGCCCAAATCGGCGACCCAGACTTCGATATGTGGATGCCAGTTTGTAAGCCCAGTTTGGGAGCGAGACGAGTGTTTAACCAAAATTTACACTGTGGCTGTTTAAAATAATTACTCGAATGACTTAAATGAGCCGAGCTGACCGCTTGAGGGGGAAAACAACCGAAGTTGTCCAGCTTAGCTGGGACTGAGACAGAGTCAGAGATTGGGACAAGTCACAGGTACCCATTATCCATGACAGATTATCTCTGATTGATTTCATTTTACCCCTGCACAACCATAATGAAGGCTTCGGCTGCATACACATGTATGTATCTTATGGACCAACAACAGCTTGGGGCCAAAATGCTTCGAATTTGACTTCAACTTCGGTCGCCTTTTGCCGCCAATTGGTTAAATGTTCAATTTTGAAAGATGGCTCCGTAATTGCCTCACATTAGCCGAAATTTAAGAAAACTGTTAAAATTATGCTTAATGATCCACAGTCGACAGTTTACCTTTTCTTTCTTCAAGAACTTCAGACATTTCGCATGAGATTTTTCTAAAATATAATATTTGTATTAATCAATATTTCAGTTGCATTCTATGTAAAATTCACATTCTCTGTAGCATGGACATGGACATTGTTAAAAAATATATTTTTATGGTAGAAACTGTAATAATTTAGATTTCTATAGAAAATAAATGAATTTTTCTTAAAAAGCTTTGAGTCGTAAAACAAATATATTAAGATTCATTTGATCACATTTTGTTTAGCTTATTGCTTGAATAATCCTTATCCTGCATCATCTCATCTACTGATTAATTAGTTAAAAAAGTACTTAACAAGTTCATGTACTATTTCTACATAAAATACTAAAATATATTTCAATGTACAATAAATTGAATTAATGTGTATGGTATTTGTATTGGAATTTAAATTTAAATTGATCGCTTAAAACGCTGCCGTATTACAAAACTTTCTATAAAATTTTCACACCAAATGCCGGACCCCCATCAGCTCCTGAAGCTGGGCCTCATGAAAATTTTTGGGAACCTCACGCCTCTTGCGCTTATCCATCAAAGAAAGTTGGCTAAGGTATTTAAGCTAACCCTTTAATTTTGTGAAACTTTTGAAGACCGCCGATGCCGATGCCGAAGTCGATTCCGATGCCAACGTCAATGTTGATGCCAATCGGCCCAAAGCTCTGCTCAAATTTCCAATTACGTCTATGTCAATCATAATTAGTAACAACGTCGATTTTTCATTGAAGGGCCTCTAAAAATTGGAAATAAACGTAACATAAACGACAACAACAACAACGACTGCACAGCGGCATCGAAGTGCCCACAGAACCGACTTTCTCACACATATGTTTGTACTTGTGCGTGGATCGGGAGCTCCACTTGGAGCTCCACAAACAACAGCAAGTTTTCTTTCAAAACAACATCAATTGAACTAAGGTAAAGTCGAGTCGAAGTTTGCATACCCTAACAAGCAATATTCAATATTTTTAATTTTCTGTACAAAATTAGTTCTGTAGATAAACTGAACTCCCGCTGACCGCTGTGTTATATGTACCCTGCAATTGTACTTTAGAAAAAGGTAGATTATGGTTGAATTAGTGGTGGATTAGATTTCGCGGAAAGAACTACAGATTGTACAGCGGAAATATATCATATATGTCGAAAAAAGCAGGATTTGGCCTAGAAAGATTTGTCGGGGAAATAAAGTCTAATTCAGTTGTGAAAAAGCCAGAAAAAATCTAGATGTGCTAGCGAGATTATCTATTCCCTCGTAGTGTGAACTTTGATCCCTTGATCCTTTGATTCCAAACCTATACTTTTCTATAGTATACCAACCTCATAACTAACACACAATACCCTAACTAAATATAAGAGTATCTTACACAATCTTGTAACGAGCCAGAGTTAGAGCCAGAGCCAAATCCAAAGTCGCAGCCAACCCATGCAGGCGAGAGCCAGAAAAACAAGAGAGACAAAGAGAGAAAGAGCGCGACGATGCTGAAAGAGTAGAGAAGATGACCGAAGGAGGAGGAGCATGGCCAAAAGCGAGGCACAGTTTGTTGTAACATGTAATTTGGGATGGCATCGGATGCGCTGCGTCTCAGATCCCGCACCCGTTGCCCCCTCTTCCCCGTCCCCTTTCCGTGAGATTCCCGATTCCCGACCAGCACCAAAGAGGCGAGCAAGCATGTAGCTTGCTGGCGGTCTGTTATGAATGTGACTAATTAAATTTAAAGATATCCAAGAGATTATCAATCTTTGAAGCGCATCGCCATCGCAATCGCCAGCAGAGTTTGAGTTTCAGTTTGAGTTTGAGTAGAGGAGGCGTTGGGTGCGGGGCGGGGCAAGAGTATCGATACGCTTCGACACAACATTTCACAAGACACAAAACAAAGCCAGAGAACGATGGCAACAACAACAGCAACAACAAAAGCAACAACAACAACCATCAGCACCAAGAGCACATTTGTTTCATGATCATGATTGAAATAATGATTAATGAACGCAGCGCCAAAATTCAATTCGAATTTACTATGTATAGCCCGGGAGGGACTCGAAACATGGGACAGCGACTGGGTTTGGGATTGGGATTGGGACTGGGACTGGAACTGAGCCCAGTTTCTCGCTTGGCAGACTGGCCGCCGACTGAGTTCCATGCGTGAAATCAACAACAGAGTCCAGAGTTGCATGTGGGCTCCATGCTGTCCAGCAAGCTGCACTCTCTGAAGTCTGTGTGTGTGTGTGAGTGTGTATGTGTGTCCTGGTACCACCATCAATTATAGCTTTTCTGTTACTCCAACGAGCCGAGCTGAGCTGAGGCTCATCTGCAACCTAGACACCTTTTTGAGCACGAGAACGAAACGAAACGAAAACGTTTCCATTTTGGCCTGAATGGCCAAATGGCTTTGTTAACAGCTTTGTGCAGTGGCTCGGTTAATAAATGTTCTTTTAATTGACTGCATGTGCTGCAGAGGCTTCTTGCCCCCAACACATTCGTTGGGCACTCGAACCTGCACCAAGTTCGGCTTGGCTCAACTTCCTGGCCAAGTTAACAGCCCTCTTGACTCTTAACTCTGTTGCAGTTGCGTAAGCCGTTCAGTTTAGCACCACTTCCCTGTAATTATCATTAAGCTGTTTGCTATTTTCCACAGCTCGACAATTGAGCAATTAGTTTATTTTGTGCTTTCGCTGCTGTCATAAGTCCGAGAATGTGAAGATCGCGAATCTTAATTAATGAACAAATGTGACTATAAAAAAAACTAATCGCCTTAAGCCCAAGTTGCACTTTTCGCTTTTACAAGTCATGAACTTGAACAGATTTCATGATTTTCACTTTTAACACAGAGCTCTGAATCATCAGTTGAATCAATTAAATCAATTCAAGTACTGCCTATCTAAGTAATATTTGTTTTTTTTAGAAGCAAGTAATCAACATTTTATGTAACTCAAAAAACTTGCTAATGATGTTCTCTAATTGCCTGATTTTACTACATTTTTCTATAAATAATTAACAGATTTTCATGAAAATATTTAGAAATTTGAGTTAAAAAAAATATATATTTATTTTTTTCTTTTATAAGATATTTTAACCACTTCGCCTAAAATCTTAAGATGGCCACCCAGCTGCAAGCAGAGTTCTATCAAAATAAAGACGTCTACAGTGAACACTCTTCAATGGCTGCCAACAACTCAATTACAAATGATTGTTACAATTACAAGACAGAGTTGTAATAGCAAAGCGAATTGTTCTCTATTCAGTTCAGTTGAGTTGAGTTCATTTTGGGAGGTGCTGGCTTTGGATAAGTGCAATTCGGAACATGTCGCCGACATATGAATTCGGGACTGGACCAAAGAAAACAAATGATCAGTTCGAGGGAATTGAAAGAGATAGAGAAAGGGAAAGAAAGAAATGAGACTAGCGGGTAATTCTTTCACTTTTCAAGAAATCCACAGGAAGAGCAAGAAACTTTTCAATACAAACTGTCAGATAAATCGGTTCAACTTTCTTGCCTGTTCAGTTGAATGTTCAGTTCAGTTGGTCTTCAGTTGTCTTCCCGTCTTGCGCATAATTAATGATCTGCTCCATATTCACGCATTGGTGTAGGTCTGCGTCTTCGTCTCTGTCCCTGTCCCTGTCTCTTTCTCTGTCGCCAGAGTTTCTTTTTTTGGTCTGGTCCGGCAGTTGCAATGTTCCTACGCCTGCATGTCTGCATATCCGTGGGCTGCCTGAGTCTAGATTTCAGATTTACCATTTCTTATGTTCCGGCAACTGTCACTTTTCTATCTCTCGGCCACGTGATGTGCGTGCGGGACGACTGAAAGATAGACAGACAGAGAGAAAGAAAGACTTTCCCGACACTACTGAGCACTCTGATAAGCGTTTCTTCCAGATATGTTATGTGAGCTCAGAAAAAGAAGAAACAGTTGCATCTCCGTGCATCTGCTTAGCTAGCAAAGATGCCACCAATGTCATAACTCATCCCACTTGGCCACCACCTTAAGCCACCAAGTTGACAGACAGCAAGTTGACAGCCCACGTTTTGCCTGCCGTTCCTCTCCTGCCCCTCCCTCCCCTCTTCATTCCCCTCTGACATAATACCATTTCTTATCGACCGCCCGCGCTGTCACTTGCGTGTGGCGGTGTCCGCTGAGATGCTGTGGCTTGGGGAATGTGGGAATGGCCTTGGGAGTGGGATTGAGTCTTGGCCTGGAGTCGGGGGCTTCTCCCCATCGCACTCAGCTAATCAACACGGCCTCAAAATGTAAATAGGCGCATCCTTCAGCAAATATTGTCGCCATTTTCTACTCGCCACAACTCTCATCTCATCTCATCCCTCATCCACACAGTTCATCCACTCGTCTCTCATTTCCCCCCTCCTCCGCCAGCGTATCTGTCGCCCTGTCTGTCAAACTCATGCAAAAAAATACACATACTTTTCTTTCTTTTCTTTTCTTATATTTTTATTTTATTTTCCATTTTCATTTTTTTTTGTTTTTCTGTTGCTTTTCGCTTTCTTCGCATTGCGACTGAAAGTGTGAGTGCGATGCGAGTGCGAAGCGTGTTTTCGTTTTCCCCACGTTTTTTTTTTTGTTTTTCTCGGGGTTTTTCTTTTTTGACACATAAAAGGACACGCACCGCGTCACATCATGAAAGGATTGATTAATGATTCGTTGATTTTCGCCCTTATTCTCTTTAGTTACACTTGGGCACATAATCCGCCTCGTCTCCAAAGTTTCCCGTCCCGTCCCTTTTCTTCCCTGTCCTTTCGTTCAATTTCTGCCCCAGCAGCCACCACATAACATAGACCCGACTTGGTCGAATTTTCGCTTAAAGTTAGCCAAGTTTTCAAGAGACAGAACAATGCCTAACCGCTCTCAAAAGTTGGTCGGAAAATGGTTACTTTCCTTTCTATTTTTATATGCACATTTCATTAGGTAATTCCTTAGATTTGGCTAAGCCAGAAAACATTATAAAAAATACCTCGAGGTGAGAAGATGTATTAGAATAACAAAATAAGTGTAAATGATTAATCAATCTACATGAATTGAGATCAACTCAAAAAGTTTAAAAAACTGTTTCTAAGAGAATTATTTTATTTAAATTTAAATTCCACAATAAAACACATATGCTTAATGAATGTAATAATTAAAATATAAAGACAATTGTTAAAAATATTTGTTTGTTAGAATTATTTGATTAATTTGGACAATGGTCTTTAATAAATCAAATTTTCAATTTAAAATGAATGTACAGAGAAAATATGTGATCTATAAACTATTTAGAATAATATAAAAAATATAATATAATCAATTTTAATTGCAGTGTAATTTTATAGTAATAGGTATACCAACAATATAAATAGAATATATTTAATTCGATGAGAAATACAAATACTATATATTCAAAGGTAATTAGAGAATTGTGTTTAATGTAAAGCAACTCCAGCAAATGCTCTTTGACTTATCAAATGGAATCCATTAAACGAAAACAAATGCTTACTGGAGAGAGAACAACTCATGAATAAAACAACAGTAGAAAAGTAATTATCATTGGCCATTTCACACGAGGCATCTACTCAACACTCAGCACTCAGTCCTCCCCAATTCTTAGCCTCACATGTGTCCAGGACAATGACAATTAAAACAAGGACGAGACTACTCGAAATGTGGGCGTGACACGCACAGGGAATCTTGGTCCCCTCTAAGTCACAAACGTACTCACACCTTTGATGAAATGGGCACTTTGACAAAGTGTTGATGCTCCGAAGTAATTAAACTGGATACAGAACTGACTAATTTCGAGCACAAGTTGAGTTTTGACCAATGTCCATTCGTTATTAGCGCTTAAGCAGTTGCTGAGAGCACGCAAAGCCCCCAATCCAAAAGGGACCTGTTCAAATTGGATGGAGAACGGAGGAGGAGGAGGACTGTGAGACGTGACATATGTCGACACTGGACAGGAATCAGTGAATCACATCCACATTCGCATTCCAGAAGCCAGAAGTGACCATTGACCAGTGACCAGTGGATGCCTCACTGCCTCTCCTGTCCCTCTTTAAACATGGCCAAGTAGAGAGTCAGACTCACACCACAGGATACAGATACAGATACATATTGCTGGCTCAGCTATGTTACGAGTACGGGGGTGGAACCTGGTGTTTAAAGTGTCGAGTTTTGCGTCTTAGAACTAGAAAAATGATTCCGCTCTATCAGCTCTACCTACTGCCCATTTTAAAATGCGTTTAAGCCCGTGAAACGTAGGATGGCCCTAAATGGACAGCAAAGGCAACAGCAACTACAACAACAGCAACAACAACCAACACGAAATGAGCTAAAAACATTTAAAAGGCGAAATGCGTAAGAAACCTTCATCAAATTTGACTGACAGGTTTTCAAGATGTTCGCACTACCAACCAAATGTTTTTCTCCCAACTCCATTTCTTTCTTTCGGCTGTTACGTGTTAAAATGGACAACGTCACTCGCCGAGTCTTCCAACATTACGAGATAACATTTTAGGATAGACTTTAATGTCAAATGTTTCATTATTAAACGGCAAGACTGATTAAAATGTAAATCCAAAATTTATTTATGCTATTGCTTATTTATTATTATTTAATTTTAATCAAAAATAATTTTTTATTCAGCTCACTTTCTGTTTTCCTTGACTGCAAGTTATTTAACATTTGCTTTGCGGTAGAAATCGTAAAAACATTTACTAGCGCCATCTGTTGCTTGGTAGTAACAAGTTCCACATATCTTTTGAGCTTAGCATGGACAAACACTATCAGCACAGGTATAGCTGCTTTGCTCTAGCTCATGTATTTGTCCCTTTCTAGCATCGATTGTCATGTCAACAATAATATTATCGATAAATGATGAATAATGAATTCAAATAAATTTTTTCACATTTTTTCAACGAAACATATAATAAATAAATAAAATATATGAAGTGAAACTTGGTAATATGTATATATGTTTTGGATCACGTCGATATATTAACATTTCCAGCATGAAAATATAATGGATTGGTGAAATGTTTCTGCATGAATATTTAAATATAAAGAGTGTTGCCCTTTTGGTTTTGGTTTAATACTAGATTTAGCGATTATTTAAATGATCATCATGGTATCCCCGACTAAGATCTATAAATCTTATCGTTGAATGTTACTTAAATTATTCTTCCTCCCCAAGGAAATCTTCTAATCATTAAATCCAAATAGATAGATCCTATTTTTATTAATTTTATAATTTACAAAAATTGCTTAAAGCTAAGAGCTAATACTATATCATTGGTTCAGTTTACATGTAGATCTGTGAAAGAAAGTTGAAGAATATTGTATGCGTTATTTCATTACCATTTCTTTATTGAATTTTTTGATAAAGATGTGATAAACTTCTATCAATATGGAATTTTAAACTATTAAATCATTTATCTTTAAGGAACACTATAAATTTGCACTGCATAACTAATTAATCTTGCCTTATTTAATAGTATATGTAAGAGATGTCGCAAATATTTGTTCCATTATCATGTTGGCTTCAAAATATTTACTTTAGAGAGGAAAAGTGTATCACAATAGTAAAATTAGGCATTAGGCAAGTCTTAGTACAGCTACATATGTAAGTATTGTGCATATGTAACAGATAATAATACTTACATATAAACTTTAAATCAGAATTCTTTGTTTTATTTTGATATCAATTAGTCGTATATCCATTGGTTGCTATGCCACATTATTTTGTGTGTATTATATTTAAAGAAATTATACAATTAATTTATCATGTTGGCCTTTATCAGGTTTTTAACTGGGCAAATACAGTGTTTTATCAATTCGTATCAGATAATTATAAACCATTTGTGTGTCAGCAGCGCAAAGGCGGAGGCCCATCATTTAAGTTTCGCTATCTACAAATAATACGAGTTCTTTAAATATTTAAGCTAAGTACTTGACAAAAACAGATAGTAGGTACAGTCAGCGAGCAAGTATGCAGACAGTTGACTGAATGTCTTTACTGTTTTTGTGTTTAGGCCACCCTCACTGTCATATCAGTTGCAGTTGCAGTTGGCATTCCAGATGGCACACGTCCCTCTCCGGAATCCGGATGTGACTTGAGGCGGCATATGCAAATTGCAATAAGTGCACGGACATTTGCACGAGCTCGGCAAAAATCCAAGTGTACCACAAATCGGCAGACGATTGACCCAAATGCTGAGCACTCAGTTTGGTTTCCTCCTCCGGCCACCACTCCCCAAATTCGAATGGCAATTTGTATGCTAAAATATATTTATGGAAATTCAAGTGGAACAACGAATAAATTGAAGTCAGTCAGGAGCAAAAAATGCAACACGCCTGGCACCAACATTTCAAATGTCTTTTCAATGCATCATTGAAGGACGTTACATTTCCTTTTCTTTTGCGAGTGGAAATCTATGCATTTAGGTAATGCCTTTGCAAGAGAAAAATAAATAGAGAATACTACGGGATCTTGAGATAAGTATATGTATTATAAAGATTGATTAAATTTAGTTTATTTACATGAATAAAGATTACTTATTTTGGCTTAAAGATTTTAATTAAAAAGATCTTATCCTACAATATACAATCATAATTTTAAAAAGTACATCAATTACCATAAGTTGTATTTGACACTATAAAAAAAAGTAATATATATCGTTATTCACATGAAAGATGATAAGATACCTTATTGTAAAACTAAGTTTAGACATTGCGACTTAAAGTATTCTTATAACATAATAAACACTCATAGAACAGAGAGAACAATTATAACAATGTGAATAATTTTTAGTGATTCTTATAAATAAATATACAGAGTATTTCAACTTAGATTTTGTCGTGATTCACATTTTTGTTAAACAACACTTGTTTTCATTTATATCGCTGGGCAATGAGCCACACAAACCTCTCTAGAACCGAATTTGTCCTTAAAACTAGAATACAACAAATTCGGATCTACAGGGTAGACGTGGAACAGAGTGAAATATTTAAATCACTGGCTGAAAAACACTGAACAAGTGAGTTGTAATTTGCAGGAGCTGAAGTTGGAGCTGGGGGACTGAAATTACATGCGCATAGCCAAATAATTTCGTGTCGTGCCACACGTGATGTCGAATTATGAAATGACCCATAAAAATGATTACAATGCTCACAGTGTGTCGGTAATTGTATTGAAGCACGTTCACCGTCACCGTCACGATATCCTTCTCCTCGGTGAGCGGGTCTTGGCAATGCCTTCAGGCCGCAGAATGTTGTCTCCAGTGCCGTATCAAAGAACCAACTGAAGCCCGGTTGTCACCACTGTCGTCCAGGTCGAGGTAGACGATTAGACAGTCGCACCGAAAATCTATTTGTTATCGGCCGATAAGATAAGATACCGAATCGATAGTTCCGTCCAAAACATGTCCACGAGTGTCTTGTGCATGTTCTTAGCGTTCAGTGTACATATCTAATTGATTGCACACGGATTAAGGAACTTTCTTCATATCTTCATACCAGGTTCGATATCAGGTCGATGATGTGGAGTCGTTGTTGCCTGTGCGATAAAAATAAAGTCACATTTAATGAATGATAGATAGATTTGGTCTATGTTATTTGCCATTGGGGCCAACGAATCAATCAGTTAATTTCTCAGTAGCTTAATGGGTAGTTTGAAATTACAGCTGCCCCTTCCATTGCCATTCCATTTTCCATTACAGTCGCTGCTGCACTCAGCCAAATTTGTTTGCATTGGTTAAGACGCCAGGCTCGATTAGGCAGGCGGCGAAACTGTTGGCGCCATGTGGCTAAAGCCTTTTGTAAGCCCCACAGCTCCACTTGCCACTGTTACGACCTCTTTCTCCTCCTCCTTCCTTCTTCTTTGTCTTCTTCTGTTTCTGGTTCATGTGCTGCTCACCCCACTGTGCCATCTTCTGACTGTCGGTGATGATTCAGCATAAGCACTCGCAATACTGCTGAATAATGTACGGAGCACACATGACTACGGCAGCAGGATGCAGGATACAGGATGCAGGATGGGGCTGAAATATGGCACAAATCATTGCCATTGTGCAAGGTCGTTGCGAATCGTAATACAAAGATCCTATCTGTCCTCGCCGTTTTGCTTCTCCGTGTAAATGTCTGTGTTTGTCCTGCAAGCAAAAGGAATTCAAGTCAATTAATTAATGACTTTTTAGCGTTATTCATTAGCACTAATCGCCTAGGACTAAACTTAAATAAGCCGCCCTTAAGCTGGTTAAGGGGCGCGCCCCGGGGCCCAAAGTCAAGCCAGCAAAGTCAAAAACCTTTTGGCCAGGCTGCAGTCGAAGTCGGAGTCGGCGGTAGGCAGAAACTGAGACCCCGGATTAAGGTCCTATATACTCGTAATGGCAACAAATCTTGCGTAAACAAAGGCAAGCCAAACTCTGACTCTTTGCACCCCTACGAGCATTCCCTCTCTCTCTCGCTTATACGAGTATTCGCTCTCTCTCTCTCTGTCTCTCTTTGTGTTTGATTCTGGTGGTGGCATTTGTCCTTTTTTGCAGCCTCAATGGCTGCTGCTACCTTTTCTCTCTCTCTCTCACTCGCTCGCTCTCTCTCTCTCTCTCTCCCTAGTACTCTCTGACTCTCCAAATTGTATACACACAATCCACAATGAGAGAGATTGACTCCAGAACAGGGTGAGAGGCAGCTGGGAGAGTGTTAACAGGGGCTGCTCTTCGGTGGTGACTTTGACTTGAACGGGAATGAATACGGGACGAGTTCAGTTCGAACTGCTGCCCAGTGGCTACTTGCGAACTGCTCTAAATACTAATAATTAACTAACCTTGGGAAATTAGCGCATCTTCGCCAAAAATTGAAGTTTTGCGAAATTGCATTACATCATCGCCAACTCAGAACTAAAAAACCCATTGCCATTTGATATGCTAATTGATTTCACGTGGACACTTACTACTTGTTTATACTGTTAACACCATTTGACTCCGGCTAATACCAAACAATTGTTTGTGGCTATTGCGACTTCTCAACGTCAACAATGTAGATCTCCAGACAGCAGCTAATCAACTGAGAATAATACCAAAACAACTTATGCAGCAATTTGTAGAAAATTGTAAATAAATAGTTAATTTAGCTACCGATTGTTAATTAAGTTCCATCTACTACTTATTAACAGTAGCTTCAGATGATATCAACTGCTTGCGTATTCCAAGTTTCACAATCTCGCGAGTTTTAATAAATATCATTCAATAAACATATTTTTGATTCTCTCAAGTAATATTTCAAATTAATGACACTATAAAACCATCAATATAAATATACAAAATGCATTTTAGAACTCTATTTTCAGTAAAATTTTCTCATTCTACGATCCGATTCCGTCATAAGACTATCTTTTATCTAAAATAAAAAAAAACGTGACTAATCTTATCGTGATTTTCAATATTTTTATAGAGTCTCAAAAGTTTAGCAGTTAGAAATGATATTCAAAGCAATTGAGATGCCTTGAAAACCGTATAAAATAATAAAATTAGGCTAATGAATGCACGCATTTGGACATCCAGTGATTGAGTGTAAATTGAATATATTTAGAATGAGCAAACGTTTGAACAGTTTCCACATGTCGACGATTCGTAGACCGCTTTAAAGTCGACCTATAAATGTTATTATGTTCGCTATCTTGTGATTAATATGATGAATAGTTGTGGAATTATTTTTTGAGAGCCATTAAATGGAATGTGTTTGCTTAAATGGTAACAATTATTATTCATTTGGTGGGCGGGGCTTCAACAACATAGCTACAAAAGAAACTCTTTCAACCTTAGGGTATTATAATTGAATGATAGGTGTGCGATAAGAGCATAAATGGCTCTCTTTATGGAGTCACAGTTATTTTTGATACCAGCTCAATGCATTTACTGTAAACCCTGAAATCGCTCGGAACGAAAGTTCCGCCGAGTACACAAAAGGTATGTCAAAAAAAGTGCGCGACCCCTCGCAAAATCACAAAAAAAAAAAAAAAAGTGGGAAACAAACGGGGCAATGACTGGCGAATTTTACGAGACTGAGAAGACAACTTCGCACATAAATCACAAACTGGAATGGGCAAAGGAATGGAGGGGATTGGGAATGGGAAGCATTCATCCAACTGGTGTCTGGCTGCATTTTTAGTAAGTCTCTTCACTCATAACTAATGCACATTTTCCATAGCTTTGCCTCACTGTGCTTAGCAGCGAATACGGCCTTTCTACCACATTTGTTTGTTTGCATCTCCGCGATTGAATCGAAGTTGAGAACTTGAGGCCAAGGTTGTTGCTTTTACGACTTCGATTTTCGGTTTCTGTTTCAGAACGCGAAATATTTCAGCCTTATTTATATTGCTCTCCTTGTTGTTGTTGTTTGCGAGAGCTCGAAGAAAAGAATGGGTGCAGGTAGAAGCTGAAGAGAAATAAAAGAAAGAATTTCATAAACGGAACGGCCTCACCTTTAGCGCGTATTTTATATGAACCTGCACGTTGCGGCATTTTGTATCTGTATCTGTACTCTATATACTATATCTTTATCTGTGTCTGTATTTGTATATATAACATCATACCGGTTGTTGTTTTGTTGCCGTTGTCGGTGTCTTTGCTCTTGTTCCTGTTTCTTGTTTACAAAATACGCGCCTTCGTTTTACTTATATTTTATCTTTATGCTTTTACTTTTTTTCTCTCTTTTATCTCTTGGACTAAGTGAAAATGATCGCGCGTAATTGCTAAACCCGCTACTGAGGGCTGGAAACCTCCAGTTGAGGCTCTCCACAAGCTTCCGAGCAGCTGCAATTGCATAAACAGCTAAGAAATTTGCATGAAATTCAAATAAATATGCCACTGCAGTCAGACATACTCTATTCAAAAGTGCATCGAGGGGGTTTTCTTGACTCACCCTATTACCGGGGTGGCAGTTCTCACTTATTTGATTTGAACATGTACATACTCGTATACATAAGGGGTTTTAAATTTTTAGAAACTTCCTAGCAAAAATTATTTATTCTTCCTGTTTTAGAAGTGAACGGAGCAAATAATTAAATTAGGTCTTCTTTTTTTACATTCGCCAAACAATTCTTTGAAGACATAAATTGTTTGCCAATGAATTATATATATCTGGACATTAATTGATGTAAGCCATTCAGTGGATCTAAGAAAATTCCTATACTATCGATAACACATTTAATTAAAGTGAAAAAAAACTTATTATTGATACAAATTTATCGTTTGAAGAGGGAAACAAATACCATAGATATTATTGATTACGTGATTAATTCAATTAAAACTTTCTTTTTTATCAAACAAATTACATAAGATTTAAAACTCTTGAATTGGTATTAAATTTACGACTGATTGCTTCAATCACAGTTATATGATATCTTCAGGATGTGTTAGATTATACCAACTAAACAGATCTATGAAACAACGAAGTTTTTCACAGTAATGTCTGTTTTACGACCGACCAAATGTACTGCAAAAATGCGAAATTTTCTGTACTGACTTAACTCGTCATCCTAATCAAGAATATATGGATTTCTTTAATGCATTACACATTTCCCGACAAATTATAATTTCCTCAGTAAGAATAAAAAATTGGCTGCCTTTATATGTAGATACCGTTAACTCTTAACAAATATTGAAATATTCAGCATACGAAATTTGTTTTCGCAAAATTGGCCAAAAATTTTATAACTTGTTTTGTCGTTCAATGATTTCTCTTATAAATTAATTTTTCATTCTAATGTGATAATTATCATATATTATTTGATATCTATTTCCAAATTATAAATCAAATTAAATTAGAAATTATTCAGAATATTCCCTTGATTATTCGTATATTGTTGTCCAAACTTTCTTGTACTTATCGTATGACTCATAAAGAGTTTATTTCTCACATACTCTATACTATATGTTTGTGTATTTGTAGATATTTTTTAATAAACACGAGGAGTTCGGAGCATATCCATAGGAATTGCATGCACTGTGTGGACTATGTTAATATTTGAATAGCCGAACAAAGATAACAGACTTAAAACTATGTGAGCAAACGAATAAAATTCAGGTCAAAGCGAGACGGTTGCGAGAGGGCAGAGGATAGGAGAGGGGCGGAGGGGGGGCGTCTTTAGCCGGCAACTGCTGCTCAACCTCGATACGAAATTTGTCATAAAATGCTCATATATAAAAAGGCGAGACCAAAGAAGATTTCAATAACTCGCATAAAATAACCATAAAAAGCGATTGGGCCAGTTGCGAATTTCAGTTTTGGTTCGTATTTTTTGATTATTTGCATAAAACGCTGAAAACTTCACAACAAAGTTGCCATGTCTGACCGACCGAGTGGACAGTTGCCAGAAATTGGATAATTTTCCACACATTAAGCTGGTTGGAAGCTGGGAGCTGTGGAAAAAGGGAAGTGGGAAAAAGGAAATGGGAGCAAAAGGCGCAGTTTAACCAAGTGCCGCGTAATTGGTGTAGATGCACACAAACACGAACACAGATTGCCACACACACACACACACACACTCACACTTGCTCTCAACATTAGGCAGAGTCAGAGAGTTTAGAGTCCTTTGGCAGCTGCATTAAATTGCGACTCTTCTATGAGTCGCGCCGTCATGGCCCGCTTTGACCTTAGCCAAATGTGGGTTTCACTCGTCCGTCCGTCGCGCCATATTGTGCACCCATACATATGCACCTTACGCATACACACACACTCACACACACTCACAGACAGGGACACGCATACACACATTAAATGCAGCCGTTGCCAGCGCAGGGTTGCAATTTCGGGTTGGGTCATTGTCATCTCTGCTCTGCTCTGCTCTTACGCTGCCTTGACTCTGACTCTGACTCCGTGCAAGCTCCGCACTTGGTGCTGCCGCCAGCTGCCGCCGTTTTTGACTATTGCCAGCAATATTTCGGTATACTACTTAACCCATGCATTAAATGGCGGGACAAGTGTTTTATAGCGCGAAAAGCAGCCCAAACTTGGGTTGGGGGTTGTTGCTCAAGTGGAAGTCTTTGTTGTTGTTGTTGCTGCTGCTGCTGCTGCTGCTGCTGATGATGATGATGATAGTGCGACTGGGTGCTGAGAGATGAGAACTGAGAGGAGAGGTGGTTGGGTGCTTGGGCTCTTGGGTGGTGCTGAAGTGTGTAAAGCTGCTGAGCTGCTGCTGCTGCTTTTTCTGCGCAAATGAAAAGTGGATGAAAGGCGCTGGCGCTAGCGTTGGCGTTGGCGTTCGCTTTGGCTGCTTGCACATTTCCGGGCGCGCACACCACACACTCACACACACACACACACATACATACGACGAGTCAAATCGAGGACAGACATACGGGATTCTAGCCCCTATTCTGGCACATGCGTACAAACAATAATCAGCATCGAAAAGGCTCAAAACGAAAAAATTTGGCTCCCATTTTTAGTTTAGCTGCTGCTGAGCTATTTGTTAAAGTGCGTACTAAGAACTCACCTGCGGCAATAAATCTTATTACCTGATCACAGCACAAATTCCAAAAACAACATCAGTTGATCAACTCGTTAAGTAATATTGGCTGCATTTTTGGCTTGATTCAATTGCTCTTCAATATCAAAAGGTTAACACTTTGCACACATTTAAAGTTGTATTGTGACGGGGGCTTTAACTCGCAGTCAGCATCCAGGGCAGCCGCAGGCTGCAGGATATCAATGGACAGCGACGGCGGCTGCGAAGGCGACGCTGACGTTGACGGAGTCAGCGACGTTGTCGATATCGTTGACGCTGTCGTTGTTTTTGGCAATGGCCGCGCTCTCGTTTTCAACGAACTGCTGCGCTCGGCGTCAAATTTCAAACTAAAGTCAGTTAGCCCAGCATGGCCGCAGCTAAAACCCAGTTCGAATGCGACCCTCCAAGCCAGCGTTACCCAGCAGGAAATGTTGTTGTGTGCGGAGAGTGTGATTTACAGAGGAAACTCTCATTCTGTTAGTTCACAAAATACGCTTGAAACGTTTTGCAGCAGTTTGTAAGGTATACATTTTTTTTAGTATCTTTATAAATTCACTAAGAAGCAATTGTGCAACGATATAAGCTTATAATTTATACCAAAAGACTCTGACGAAATGCTTTTATTGCAAGAAGAAACTATTTAATTTTACCTAAATGGCATACCTCTAAATGTGATTAAGAAATGGGAAATTCATTTGTTTTCATTATGTTAAAGTGATTTTATAAGTTCTTTTAATGTATACTAGATTTCCTTAACTTTTAATTTTGCTTCAAGCTGTTATTCAAAACCATTTCTGTTGTTTCTTTCCTGCTGGGTAACACGAAATTCAGCAGCAGCATCAACAACAACGACAACAACGATAGTCGCGCAGGCAAACGGTGCTTTTTGCTAAAGTTGATAACAGCCATGTTGCTGTCAATGTGTGTGTGCGACTGAGAGGTGATGTGTGAATATGTGTATGTGTGTACAACAACCACCTAGCACCTAGCGCCAGAGAGCGAGTGCGAGTAAGAGAGCGAGAACGTAAATACACTAAGAGAAACTTTAGCAATCTTTTGAATTTAAGTATTTCTTGAATTTTTAATTGTTTATATTTTTATACTTATCAAAATTTTAAATTTCTGCAGCTGACTTGAAGACTTAATCGCTACTTCAATTTTAAATTATTTATAATTATTATTCGATAAGAAAACTTGATTTTTGTTTAGAAATCTGAGAAAATAATGCTGATTAAAGACCACTAACGGATAGTAAAATTCTATTTATTTCGATGTGGTTACCCATATTTGCCACATAAATTAGTAACTTATTTTGAAAAGTGTATTTGAATTCATTCATTTTCCAGGACATGCCTCTTTCTATATGCATGCACATCGATACATATTTATGTGTGAATATAGTATGTACGCCATGTGTGTGAGCCTGGGAGAGCACCCAGAGCAACTTTGGACGAGTGTAGACCTTGTGGATTTTGTTTCCACAAATTGAGTTGCCCAAGACATTTCGGTGTTGCGTGCTCAGCAAGGACTCGCGCTCAGCACTGAGCCAGCAGGAGCGAGCTATTTACGAGCCCGCGTATCCTTGAACGGGTATCCTTCGTTGCACGCTCGCCAAACTGGAGTCAATGAAACTTCTTTGTTGCACGCTCGGCGTCTTTCAAAATGAAATCAAAGTGGGATATTTAAAGCCTCATTAATCAGACTGCCGCTTTGCACAAGAAGACACCTCTCAGCCCTTCATACCGCTTGCCCCCGTAAGGTGTTGAGTGTCCCGCAACACGAGGCTCTTAGCTTGAGGGCGTTAATGCGCTCATTAAGTTCAAATTTGTTTCATTGATAATTACTTGATGCTCAAAGGAATGCAGAATTTAACGACTAACATTGATAATAGAGCAAATATATTTTACAAGTAAGAAAACTATTAATTTAATTTGCCTGATAAAATAACCTTGGTCATCTAACTCACAACCTTGAAAGTGTCATTAGACAAACATGGCAAAAACTTGGCATTTCTAGGTACAATTTCTTGGAAGACAGAGACTCACAAAAAAAACAGTACAAACGAAGAATATTTGATCCATTGTTTAAAGAATATTTTTAATTTATGACCCATATATCCTGCAGTTTAGTTATATTTTGTAATTCTACCTGAAAACTGTATGTTCTTGTATGAATTACTGCAATTTTCAAAAGGCCTGCTGGTTTTTCTACAACTTAATATTTTAAAAGAAAATTCAAGTCGACGATTTCTCTTTTTTCGGTTTGTGGCAACGTCATGGAACTGTTTCATAAATCTTTATCAGATAAATATTTGCGTTTATTTAGTAGATTAACACGATCTTATTGTACAATAACTAGTCCGTTTCTTTGCTCCATCCGTCCGTTCGTTCGTTGAGGCAATTTGATGATTTGTCGTAATGAATGCTAATTAAACGCATTCGTTTTCTAGTTCACTTGGCAGCCAATGGGCAATGGCCAACATCCAACAGCTAACAGCTACGTATAGTAGCATCCACATCAACGTTACCATACTCAGAGCAGTCCCAATTTACTGCTGTCTCGGTTTCTTTAAATGTATTCGTTCAATTTTAGCGTCCGTTTATATTGCAGGGTAACAAAGTGTGTCAAAATTCTTAGGCGTATCCATGAACAAAACCTTGCTCACATGGTAGATACACAAACACACACGCATACATGTATCTTAATGTATACAGAACACAGATACAGACACAGCTACAGATAGCGTCGTGCTTGCCCAGATACAGATAGCAATGTACGAGTATGTTTCACACAATTTGGGTATATCCACAACGAAAGCGTAAATGGAAGAGCAAATAAAAGGTGCTAATTTCATGAGGGTTCAATTAGACGTTAGGCTGCTGTACGATTTCTTTTTGGCTGTTATTTTGGTATTCAGTTGCAAGTGTACATAGTTAAAACGATAACAGAAACCAAATTCCAGAGTTGTTTTAAAGTTAAAAATATATTCCTTAACCCACACCGTTTGAAACTTTTTACAGAAAAATATCTAAATAATTTAATTGATATATTCGAAAAATGTCAAAAATAAAAAAAATGTTCGCCCGAGCAGGGACTTGAACCCTGGACCCTTGGATTAAAAGTCCAATGCTCTACCGACTGAGCTACCCGGGCACTTGGTCTCCGCCCGCCAAAATACCTTTTTATGACTAAGTAGAGCAAAAGCTTTCTTTTAAAGTTTGTTCTTAAAAGCTTTAAGCACAGTTCTATATGTTAAAGCTTAATTCACGTACTACAACAATGTTTTTAGTTGCCATAGCAACAGTGGGTTACTTATTAAAGTTGATAATGGTAATGAAAATTGATCTACCTTTCTTAAAATAGGTCAGTTTATTTTACGAATATCAGATTATGCTAGTTTTATTATTGTTAATTTTTTACACACCATGTTTGTTGTAAATTTGATTTTTTTCTATTGGTGATGTGTTATTACTCTCTCTAACTCGAACCAAATTGTGTGGCAATAGCGTATACTCAACGGAAGGAAGTCTTTATAACTCGAACTTTTTCCTTGGATAATGGAGATTCGAGTAAGGGAAGTTCGACTGCATTTGTCTTTGGTTATCATCAAATAATATATCTTCTGATGCACATATTGATGACTTTCTTTCGTTACTTTCGTTACTACAACTATAGAAAATTATGTATTTAATCATTGAATAGAAATGTGTCCATTAATTACCCTCGTACAATTATGCAATCAATATACATATGGTAATAGATGTCCATTATTTAATTGACCGGTATGTTAATTTAATATTAGCATTATAACTCACATCCGTGAAGCAGCGAGTAAAAATCGAGAATTTGCCAACACTCGTTGGGCAAACTCAACCAGTCGTAATATTGTAAATACGATGAGAGGTCGTACCGCTGTGGGACTGCTAATAATAACATTTATGTTATCCCGGATGTGTGATACTTCTGTGTTATACGATTATGCCACCCATCATATAAGTAAACGGTCTTTTAGAGCCAGGTGCACTCAAGTCAATGGAAGATGTGTTAAATTAAACTCTTCAGCGAGACTACGAAAAGCCAGTTGGCCGAGATTCAGCCGCGATACAATAGACAATATTCCATTCAGATGTGAGCAACGTGGAAATTCCTGTGTAGAAGTTGAAATAACTCTGAAAAAACCAGAAGTACTAGCTGACGGTACTAGTTTATATACTGTTTTAATTAATATTCAATAATAATAAGATTACAAATAATGTAAATGTGTAATGTAACATACTGTTTATTCTGAATTATTAAATTTATATTATTTAAAAATGCAGTTTTTTTTTGCAAAAAGATTGCGGTCCAACAATTGGCAAGGCTGATAATGGCAGTCCACTCCGGTACGCTATCCCACTACTGCCTACCACGGGAACTCTTGGCTGCTGGTTTTCACCCCTGGCCCGGTTCATCCCTCCTTAGCCAACCTGAATGCCGTGGACTCCTCCGCGGCACCCATATTGATGGCAAGCTTAGTGCGGACGTTCCGTCAACATGGCTGGTCCATTACACAGTGATCCCCAGCCTCAGGTCATCCCACAATCAGACCTCACAGAAGCGTGATTACAGAAGATGCCAACCTTCCAGTCGAAGTGCTCCGATCTAAATGTCGAACTTATGTGTATATTTGGAAGCGCTGCTTTACCGACAAGCAGTGTCGGCAGCAGTGCACTGCTTTACGCTCTGCTTTATGCCCTGCTTTCTTTATTTATAAACTGCCATAAAATATTGCTCATTTATCAATTACTTATTGTTCACAATGTCTCTGCTAATAATATTTTAAAAAGAAAAGCAACAAAAGGCATTTGTGGTGACATTTAAAAAAAAAACACTTTTAAATAAAATATAAAAAAATTTGTATCGCCCGAGCAGGGACTTGAACCCTGGACCCTTGGATTAAAAGTCCAATGCTCTACCGACTGAGCTACCCGGGCATATGTTGCTTGAGTGCCAAACTGTAAGCATAAGCTTAGTATCTTTCGAAACATTGCAGGAGCCTTTGCGCGCGGTAATAATTGAAGCACACTGATTCTTGTAACTTACATTTTTGTAATGGATGTGTTTTGTAAAATATGTATAATCAATAATTACAAATTAAAGTGCTGATAAGTGTAAAAATATAATCAAAAATTAATTTATTTTATTCATATTATAAAAAATTGGTTGTAATTATGTTAAAGATATGTTAATAAATAATCAAAAATTATTTATTTAATAAGAAGATTAAAATGTTCTGCTTATACTAATGAGTTTAGTATTTATTTAATAGGTGAAGATATAAATTTTAAGCTCAATAAGTTTTTATGGTCAGTAAAATGACTAAAGGAAAAAAACTTGGTATATTATTTAAATATTAATTTGCCTTGTAATTAAGATTTTATGTAAAGTCCATCCGTGCGTAAATATTTAGGTAAAATATTGGTTTTGCACTACCATTAATAAGGCACATAATTTATCAAATGTACACAAATCACGATTTGTTCCATTACGATTAACTTGTTGACGATAGAATTTGTTAACTTGGTTTATTGCCTCTTGCTTCCAGTCAATGTGAAAGAAACGTTAGAATTTACATACTTTGTGCTTATTATTATAATACCGTTCACAGAGAGACTTTACAACATCCTTCTTCCAGATTGTTACAAAAAATAATATTATGCCCCGACTCGATATTATTAAATCAAAAATAAATGTAATGGGACCAATTTTGTTTTTAAACCAATAGATCCAATAGGAAATTATTTCAAGCAGCCAGATCACGCCTGCAATAGCAATCAACCGAAAAAACGTGCCGAATCTGAAAATTAAACATAATATGAATACTGTCATTGGATAAACTTTATCAATTATATACTCTGCTTGATTTGTTAAATTCTTTTGACTCTCAGGACTGTTCCACTCTCTTCGGTTCGCCCTGTTCTCCGCATATATGTGTCTTGCTGTTATAACACTGAGCGTTAGGTTGATAAGTATTCCAATCAATATTGGACCATAATAGTAGATCATTGCAGAAAAATCTTCAGCTGTTTAAAATCGCTTCATTAGATATGTTCATGGCTTAATATTAAATTAACGAATTTACTTTTGATCCAACAGTAATAAAGAGTAACACCAGGCCGCCATTCTTGATATAGATTATTGTATTGTAAAGTGTATTCCACTGATGTTGTGATCACAAGCAATACTGCAGCCGTACCCCAGACAAAGATATGGTATCGTAGCATACTGGTCTGGTCCATAATACCATAACTTTTGAATGTTTTATACAAATGATAGTTAATTACCATGAGCCATAGAAATGCGGTCATAACTGCGTAGTATCCAAAGTAACCTGGTTGATGATTTAAAATATGGGTGGATGCATCGAATTGTGAGAATAAACTTACCTATCGCATAGCACGCATTTATTGAAGGTGTTCGATGTTCAGTCAAAAACAATAGAAGGCTAATCGTTAGACTAATAAAGTACCAAAGACAGCACTTGCCGTAGATTGTATGAAACTGGGGCAAGTACAGATAAACAGCAATGGTAATAAGCATGCAACATACTGAGACAATTCTAGTAGCACTAATTGGATTATCTGGAACTCAAATATTCATATTATAATATACTCAGGGGTGTCATAGAAATCTATGCCAACTAAAGCCCACCAAAAATGTGTATTGAAAATTTAGTCTTCTGTTGGTTTTTACTTCTGTGATACCCCTGATTTAATGCAAGTAAATAAATTAAATAGCTAAGAGTCTTACGAGTAGTTATGATTTCGGGTTCCATTTGGGTCGGCTCAAAGTTGTGGGGCACAAGCTCATAATCGTCATAATCACTTTCATTTTGCAAACTGTTGTCGGTCAATAGGGTTCCGTCCTTATTAAAATAAGTATTATAATTATTTAAGCAAAGTCAATAGTCAAGTTAAATCGAACCTCAAATAGTTTCCAGTCACGGTAAGTCTGTTCTTTTGTGCCATTTTTCGCAAGTAGTTCACATGATATATTAAACTTTGCTTGCACTGCAAATTCCTTAAGCAAAGAAGATAAATGTAACTGCACCTCTTTACCATTATTAAGAGTTACATTCAAGTCGTTGTTGAAGCTCATATTGCCTGGTTCACAGCAGAAAAGCAAACAGGACTTCACCTGGCAGAGACATCCTCTCGGGTAGCTGGGAGACTGAAGCACAGCGCCGTAGACACTTATCCGGTAATCGTACATTCCGATTTTGTCACTCGGAATTAGAATATCTTTAAATAAATATGATCCGTTTTCAAGGAGATTACTACCCTGAAGATCGACTGTATCAAAGTAGTCACACCCGGGAATATCCGCATTTATTGCTGGCAAAATAATGCTCAGTATTACTAAATTATAAGTTATTTTCCACATTTTTACAAATATAAATGTTATCCGATAACAAATATACTTTATAACAATTTATTTTTGTTTTCAAATAATTTTTGTAAGCGCAAATAGTTAGGTGTACTTTTCTCGGAGCTCGAATGTAAACTGAAGTAATCTGAGAGAGTGACTCCACAATTTAATAATGTTTTGACTTTGCGGTCTTAAACAGATTTCACAAGAATCGATCAAATTAATTTTATTTTCCTAGAAAATATTCACGATTTAAATCAATGTACATTTATGTTTAATTTTCACTCTTAATTTGTTGTTGTTGTAACTAGTGCTGGGTCTGATTTTAATAAAATCGATATTAAATCGATTTATATCAATTTTTTCTTTGATGGATCAAAAATCGATTTTGTTTTAAGAAAAATCGTTTTTTTTTTTAAAGGAAAATGCTACTTATGACTGGTGATGTAAGGGTGCGTATGTTTGAGCACACAAAATGTACTAAGGAATATCTGTTTTTCATCTCTCATATGACTTAAACAAGGCTAATTTTAGTCATTTGAATCAGAATTTATTTTTATTTTGGTATTTTCCATTTTTTTTTATTAATGATGAACTGTAAAAAAAAACATTAAAAAAAATTGTGATAAATGAATTATACATACTACACAAAAAAAACCAGTTAAAGTCATAAAAAAAATCAAGTTAAAGAAACTTTTTTCAGTTAAAAAAATAAATTTTTAATCGATTTTTCTTCTTAAAAAATCGAATTGAATCGATTTTTAAAAAAAACGTAAAGTCCCAGCTCTAGTTGTAACATTCTAAATTTGGACAAGTCGGAAATACTTAAAAATTAGAAAAGTATTCTTCAATCTGTTTAAGATCTAGCGTATTTTATCCATGGCCATATATAGGGTTACATCCGATTATTTATAAGTAATACACAAATGTTGATTTTAACCTGCATAGCAACCGAAATCAAAAGCGTGTAAATCACAACTCTTTTTTACAAGCGTTACACGCGCTAGGATTTTTCAATAAAATACCCAGTATTTTTAATAGAAATTATTGCATACTTTTAAGCGTTGCCTCAAATGCTGAAAGTCACTGCATACTCTTCGTTTCTTAATACTGCATAAATTACAGTATACTTTTACTCTGCTTCACAAAATAAATATACATTCAGGAATTATATAATAAATTATCAGGCATGCCACAAAAAACACTAGTGAAAGTGATTTCAGAAAAAAGCAATTCCACTTCGAAAATTTCTCCATGCCACAGAAGTTCGTGTGATTTAGGTTTTTAAGCATGTTCATCAACCTTTTCGTACTAGGCTACTAGGGTTGACCCCTTCTCAGATTAAATTTCCCAAATTTTTTAAATTTATCATTGCAGAATATATAATTTTTATTTTATTTTTTATTGAATTTATATAATTCAATTTATTTATATAATAATTGATATTTTATAGCTTAAAAAAATTTAAAAGTTATTGGCGCGGCAAACAATACAAACTACTAGACAACTCTAAATTAAAAAATTCGGACAAAAAATGTGACATTATTCTCATGGCATCGGATGCCAGTGAATTGAGCGATGATTTCGTCTCACCCAAAATTGTTTAGGTGATTGGACTGTGGCACGGAGAAATGAAATTGACGTGAAATTCAAGTGAAAGAGATTTATGTGGCATGCCTGTATAAGTATTTCACAAAAAAGTTTGTACTATTATCGCTTTCTTTTGCGTTTTTTTTATGTGTTTTAACACTTTATCTGGCCATGTGACAGAAATGTCACAAAACCTAATTTGGACTAAATTTTCCTTTTTACTGTTAAATGTAGGCATATTGCTTTTTGCAACACAACTGACACAATCTGTGTATCATATTAAACAAATGAGAGAGTGCGAAGAAGAAGAAACACGTGTTTTCATTTGCAAGTAAAAACTTATTTCAACATCGCGAAAGCGTGCTTTTTTTTAATAACTAATAGGTACGTCTAACTAACGGTCTAACTAAATTGTGGTTTTTATATTTGGTGTTTAAATGGCCAATTTGGCAATGCAGCATATCTGTAAAACAGGACATTCTTTGAAATAAAGGACTTAATAGCACATCAAAACTTTTTTTAGGAAAGTTGTATTTTTATTTTAGCAGTAGCTATTAGAAAATTAAGGTTTTGGCTTAAAATATAAGATTGCCCTACAAAGGGTTAATTAAGTTTTGCATGAAGCAAAAAAAAACCGGAGCCATTAAAGATTGAAGAAGGCGTTGCTGACCCCATAAAGTATTAAGAGTCGATTCGATTAAAACCTTGAAACTGGTTTAAAATGATACATTAAGTGAGAAATAAGGTTACCAGTTAATCAATGATTCATTTTGTTTGTTTCGTTAAAGTTGAGCTGATGATGTTAGAAATTGTTCACTTGGTTTATTGCCTCTTGCTTCCAGTCTATATAAAAGAAACGTAAGAATTTACATACTTTTTGCTTATTATTATATTACCGTTCACAGAGAGACTTTAAAACATCCTTCTTCCAGATTGTAACAAAAAATAATAAGATGCCCTGACTCGATGTAATTATATCAAACATAAATAATTTGGTTTCACTTTTAATTTCAAACCAATAGGAAAATATTTCAAGCAGCCAGATCACGCCTGCAATAGCAAACAACCGAAAAAAGATGCCGAATCTGAAAATTAAACATAATATGAATACTTTCATTTGATAAACTGTGTCAATTATATACTCTGCTTGATTTGTTAAATTCTTTTGACTCTCAGAATTGTTCCACTCTCTGGCATTCTCCCTGTTCTCCGCATATATGTGCCTTGCTGTTATAACAGAGAGCGTTAGGTTGATAAGTATTTCAACCAATATTGGTCCATAATAGTAGATCATTGCAGAAAAATCTACGGCTGTTTAAATTTGCTTCATTAGATATGTTCATGGCTTTATATTATATTATCGAACTTACTATTGATCCAACAGTAATAAAGAGTAACACCAGGCCTCCATTCTTGATATAGATTATTGACCTTAAATGTGAATTCCACTGATACTGTGATCGCAAGCAATACCGCAGCCGTACCCCAGACAAAGATATGGTATCGTAGCATACTGGTCTGGCCCATTATGCCATAACTTTTGAATGTTTTATACAAATGATAGTTAATTACCATGAGCCACAGAAATACGGTCATAACTGCGTAGTATCCAAAGTATCCTGGTTGATGATTTAAAATATTGGGTGGATGCATCGAATTATAGGAAAAAACTTACCTATCGCATAGCAAGTATATTCTAAAGCTTGATTATCTCGATATTGCGATTCAATCCAAAACAACAGAAAGCTAATCGTTAGACAAATAAAGTACCAAAGACAGCACTTGCCGTAGATTGTATGAAACTGGGGCAAGTACAGATACACAGCAATGGTAATAAGCATGCAACATACTGAGACAATTCTAATAGCACTAATTGGATCAACTAGAAGAAAAATATTCACATTATAATATACTCATGGGTGTATGGTTCTGTGACTGATTTATAGAAATTAAATGAATTATAGAGGTAAGACTCTTACGAGTTTTTACGGCTTCGGGTTCCATTTGGGTTGGTTCAAAGTTGTGGGGCACAAGCTCATAATCGTCTTGCGAAACCATTATCGGGATCAGGCAGTAATCTTTTTTATTTTGCATGCTGTTGTCGGTCTTATTCAGTAGGGTTCCATTCTTATTACAACAATTATAATTATTATTTAAGCAAAGTCAATAGTCAAGTTAAATCGAACCTCAAATAGTTTCCAGTCACGGTAAGTCTGTTCTTTTGTGCCATTTTTCGCAAGTAGTTCACATGATATATTAAACTTTGCTTGCACTGCAAATTCCTTAAGCAAAGGTGATAAATGTAACTGCAACTCTGTATCATTACTAAGAGTTACATTCAAGTCGTTGTTGAAGCTCATATTGCCTGGTTCACAGCAGAAAAGCAAACAGGACTTCACCTGGCAGAGACATCCTCTCGGGTAGCTGGGAGCCTGAAGCACAGCGCCGTAGACACTTATGCGGTAATCGTACATTCCGATTTTGTCACTCGGAATTAGAATATCTTTATATAAATAAGATCCGTTTTCAAAGCGTTCACTACCCTGAAGATCGACTGTATCAAAGTAGTCACACCCGGGAATATCCGCATTTATTGCTGGCAAAATAATGCTCAGTATTACTAAATTATAAGTTATTTTCCACATTTTTACAAATATAAATGTTATCCGATAACAAATATACTTTATAACAATTTCTTTTTGTTTTCAAATAATTTTTGTAAGCGCAAATAGTTAGGTGTACTTTTCTCGGAGCTCGAATGTAAACTGAAGTAATCTGAGAGAGTGACTCCACAATTAAATATTGTTTTGACTTTGCGGTCTTTAACACATTTCACAAGAGTCGATAAAATTAATTTTATATTCCCAGAAATTATTCACGATTGAAATCAATATAGATTTATGTTTAAATTTAAATTTGTTGTTGTTGTAACATTCTAACTTTGAACAAATCGGAATAACTTCAAAATCAGGCAAGTATCCTTCAATTTGTTTAAGATCTTGGGTATTTTATCCAAGGTCATATAAAAGGTTGCATCTGATAATTTCCAAGCAATCTACAAAAAACTTTGATTTTTACCTTTATAACACACCGAAATCAAAAACGTGAAAATCACAAGTTTGGTTAACAAGCGTTACACGCGCTAGGTTTTTTCGATAAAATACCCAGTATTTTTAATATAAATTATTGCATGCTTTCGAGCGTTGCCTCTACGTTACTTTAATACTGCATAAATCATAGCATACTTTTACTCCGCTTCACAAAATAAAAATATTTCTGGTTCAGAATTCTTTCCTGAAAAGAGTATTTTACAAATATAATACATACGCTTTCTTTTAGGTTTTTGGTAAGTGCATTAATTGTGTTTTTCTTTAAGCAAATTTTGAAAACCTTAAGCGATAAAGATTACAGAAGGCGTAAAAATTCGAATCGATTATACTCTTCAATCTGGTTTTCTCTTAAATCCTATTAAGACTGATTAAGCTCAAATGATAAGCCAAGTGAGTAATTAGGGATCCAGTTGATCAATGATTCATTTTGTTTGTTTCGTTAAAGTTGAGCTGTTGATGTTAGAAATTGTTCACTTGGTTTATTGCCCTTTGTTTCCATACTGAGAGAAAGAAGAGTAAGAATTAACAGACTTTGAGGTTATTTTTATATTACCGTCCATAGAGTGACTTTAAGACGTCCTTCTTCCAGATTGTAACAAAAAATAATAAGATGCCCTGACCCGATGTTATTATATCAAAAATAAATGTTATGGTTTCAATATTAATTTCAAGCCAATAGGAAAATATTTCAAGCAGCCAGATCACGCCTGCAATAGCGAACAACCGAAAAAAGATGCCGAATCTGAAAATAAAACATAATATGAATACTGTCAACGGATAAACCTTATCAATTATATACTCTGCTTGATTTGTTAAACTCTTTTGACTCTCAGGACTGTTCCACTCTCTGGCGTTCTCTCTGTTCTCCACATATATGTGTCTTGCTGTTATAACAGAGAGCGTTAGGTTGATAAGTATTCCAACCAATATTGGTCCATAATAGTAGATCATTGCGGACAAACTTTGTGCTGTTCAAAATCATTTCATTATATATTTTTATAGGTCATTTATATTTTCAACTACCGAACTTACTATTGATCCAGCAGTAGTAGAGACCGACACCGGGCTGCCAAAAACTTTCTTCGTCATACTTCATGACGCGGAATGCATACTCAACTGATCCTGTGATCGCAAGCAACACTGCAGCAGCGCTCCAGACGAAAATGTGGTATCTCTGCATACTGGTATTGTACATAATGCCAAAGTTCTTGAATGTTTTCCACAAATGATAGTTGATAACTAACAGCCAGAGGAATACGCCCATAACGGTGTAATATCCACAGTAACCTGGTTGAAGACCAACTATATTAAATTAAATTCTTCGAATAACAAGATAAGATTTACCAATCACAAAGCAAGCCAATTCTGATGGCATTTCCTCTCGAAACAGAGATTCAGTCCACAACAACAGGAAGCTTATGGTTAGGCAAATAAAGTAGCATACGCAGCACTTGCTGTATATTGTATGAAACTGGGGCAAGTATAGATACACAGCAATGGTAATTAGCATACAAAATACGGAGACAACTTTAATGCCACTAGCTACGTCAACTGAAAGAAAAATTCTCCTATTATATTGTATTTTAATTTTCTTAATTTTTAAATTTGTAATTTAGTTTAAATAACTTAACTTATAATTTATTATTATTTTTGTTTGATAAATTATCTTCTTGATTCGAAAAATTTTAAACAAGTTTAGAGATAAGTCTCTTACGATTAGTTTTGGTTTGTATTTCTTGTTGAACATGTTGGGGCACAAGCTTGGAATATTCATCCGAAGCCTTTTGGGGTATCAGGCAGTAATCCTTCTTTTGAACTTCGCTGCTCTCAGTCAGATTGAGTAGTGTTCCATTCTTTTGAAAACATAAATATTATTAATATGGAATAAAAGGAAATGGTCAATCTCCATCGAACCTCAAATAATTTCCATTGATCTTGAGCCAGTTCTTCAGTGCCCTTATCCTCAAGTAGGTCGCATGATAGCTCAAACTTTACTTGCACTGCGAACTCATTTCCCACGTAGACCTGCATCTCTTTACCGCTAATAAGAGTTATGTTCACCGTATAGTTGTGAATCTTCATTCCCGGTTCACAGCAGAAAAGCAGACAGGACTTCACCTGACAGAGACATCCTCTCGGGTAGCTGGCAACCTGTTTCACGGATCCAAAAAGCGTTATCCGATAATCGTAAATTCCAATTTTGTCACTCGGAATTAGAATATCTTTATATAAATAAGATCCGTTTTCAAAGCGTTCACTGCGCTGAAGATCGACTGTATCAAAGTAGTCACACCCGGGAATATCCGCTGCTATCGCTGGCATTATAATGCTCAGTATTATTAGAGAGGTTACGCTCCACATTTCAGAAAAATAGTTCAAATTCTTTGACAATTAACAATTTAAAAATTTCTATTTGTTTTCATATAATTAATTATTTCTTAATATGGGCACTTAGGTGTGTTATTCTCCAAGCTCTAAAGTTAACTGAAGTAGTTTGCATTACAATAAATACAATTACAATAAATAACATTTGGACTTACATTACAATAAATTACATCTGGACTTAGTCACCAATTAGTCACTGTTTCTTTATTGAAACGATAAAATTTCTATTTTAAACGACTTCTATTTTTGATACAAATTATTAACACTTGAATTATTAATCTTATTAAATAGATCTTTAGTTTTTAAAATTAAAAGTTGTTGTTGGGGAGTTTTCGTGGGAGTACCCTTGAGAAATTACGAAATTTCGGCAGAATTCTGCCGAATATTCCTCGGGTAATTCCCTGAATTAAGACTGATTAAGCTCAAATGATAAACCAAGTGAGTAATTAGGGATCCAGTTGATCAATGATTCATTTTGTTTGTTTCGTTAAAGTTGAGTTGTTGATGTTAGAAATTGTTCACTTGGTTTATTGCCCTTTGTTTCCATACTGAGAGAAAGAAGAGTAAGAATTAACAGACTTTGAGGTTATTTTTATATTACCGTTCATAGAGCGACTTTAAGACGTCCTTCTTCCAGATTGTAACAAAAAATAATAAGATGCCCTGACCCGATGTTATTATATCAAAAATAAATGTTATGGTTTCAATATTAATTTCAAGCCAATAGGAAAATATTTCAAGCAGCCAGATCACGCCTGCAATAGCGAACAACCGAAAAAAGATGCCGAATCTGAAAATAAAACATAATATGAATACTATCAACGGATAAACCTTATCAATTATATACTCTGCTTGATTTGTTAAACTCTTTTGACTCTCAGGACTATTCCACTCTCTGGCGTTCTCTCTGTTCTCCACATATATGTGCCTTGCTGTTATAACAAAGAGCGTTAGGTTGATAAGTATTCCAACCAATATTGGTCCATAATAGTAGATCATTGCGGACAAACTTTGTGCTGTTCAAATTCATTTCATTACACATTTTTTTAGGTCATTTCCATATTCAACTACCGAACTTACTATTGATCCAGCAGTAGTAGAGACCGACACCGGGCTGCCAAGAACTTTCTTCGTCATTCATAACGCGAAATGCATACTCAACTGATCCTGTGATCGCAAGCAACACTGCAGCAGCGCTCCAGACGAAAATGTGGTATCTCTGCATACTGGTATTGTACATAATGCCAAAGCTCTTGAATGTTTTCCACAAATGATAGTTGATAACTAACAGCCAGAGGAATACGCCCATAACGGTGTAATATCCACAGTAACCTGGTTGAAGACCAACTATATTAAATTAATTCATAGAATTACAAGATAAGACTTACCAATCACAAAGCAAGCCAATTCTGATGGCATTTTCTCTCGAAACAGAGATTCGGCCCACAACAACAGGAAGCTTATGGTTAGGCAAATAAAGTAGCATACGCAGCACTTGCTGTAGATTGTGTGAAACTGGGGCAAGTATAAATACACAGCAATGGTAATAAGCATACAAAGTACGGAGACAACTTTAATAGCACTAATTGGATCAACTAGAAGAAAAATATTCACATTATAATATACTCATGGGTGTATGGTTCTGTGACACCCCTGATTTACAGCAAGTAAATGAATAAAAGAGCTAAGAGTCTTACGAGTTTTAACGGATTCGGGTTTCATTTGGGTTGGCTCAAAGTTGTGGGGCACAAGCTCATAATCGTCTTGCGAAACCATTTTCGGGATCAGGCAGTAATCTTTCTTATTTTGCATGCTGTTGTCGGTCTGATTCAGTAGGGTTCCATTCTTATTACAACAAATATTATTATTATTTAAGCAAAGTCAATAGTCAAGTTAAATCGAACCTCAAATAGTTTCCAGTCACGGTAAGTCTGTTCTTTTGTGCTATTTTTCGCAAGTAGTTCACATGGTATATTAAACTTTGCTTGCACTGCAAATTCCTTAAGCAAAGGTGACGAATGTAACTGCAACTCTGTATCATTACTAAGAGTTACATTCAAGTCGTTGTTGAAGCTCATATTGCCTGGCTCACAGCAGAAAAGCAAACAGGACTTCACCTGGCAGAGACATCCTCTCGGGTAGCTGGGAGCCTGAAGCACAGCGCCGTAGACACTTATTCGGTAATCGTACATTCCGATTTTGTCACTCGGAATTAGAATATCTTTATATAAATAAGATCCGTTTTCAAAGCGTTCACTGCCCTGAAGATCGACTGTATCAAAGTAGTCACACCTGGGAATATCCGCTGCTATCGCTGGCATTATAATGCTCAGTATTATTAGAGAGGTTACGCTCCACATTTCAGAAAAATAGTTCAAATTCTTTAACAATTAACAATGTAACAATTTCTATTTGTTTTCATATAATTATTATTTCTTAATATGGGCACTTAGGTGTGTTATTCTCCAAGCTCTAAAGTTAACTGAAGTAGTTTGCATTACAATAAATACAATTACAATAAATTACATCTGGACTTAGTCAACAATTAGTCACTGTTTCTTTAATGAAACGATAACATTTCTATTTTAAACGACTTCTATTTTTGATACAACTTATTAACACTTGAATTATTAATCTTATTAAATAGATCTTTAGTTTTTAAAATTAAAAGTTGTTGTTAAATTTGATTGCTTTCTTTTCGCTTGACTGTTTAATTAAGGTTTAATTTTAATCCACTGCTGCACAAAATAAATCTAACTAACTAAAACAATATGAGTATTGGCACTGAATGCCTTTTAGCAAAAAAAACCTAAGCTGGGGAGTTTTCGTGGGAGTACCCTTGAGAAATTACGAAATTTCGGCAGAATTCTGCCGAATATTCCCCGGGTAATTCCCTGAATTAAGACTGATTAAGCTCAAATGATAAGCCAAGTGAGTAATTAGGGATCCAGTTGATCAATGATTCATTTTGTTTGTTTCGTTAAAGTTGAGCTGTTGATGTTAGAAATTGTTCACTTCGTTTATTGCCCTTTGTTTCCATACTGAGAGAAAGAAGAGTAAGAATTAACAGACTTTGAGGTTATTTTTATATTACCGTTCATAGAGTGACTTTAAGACGTCCTTCTTCCAGATTGTAACAAAAAATAATAAGATGCCCTGACCCGATGTTATTATATCAAAAATAAATGTTATGATTTCAATATTAATTTCAGGCCAATAGGAAAATATTTCAAGCAGCCAGATCACTGCTCTGTAGCCTTCAATAGCAAACAAACGAAAAAAGATGCCGAATCTGAAAATTGAACATAATATGAATACTTTCATTTGCTAAACTTTGTTAATAATATACTCTGCTTGATTTGTTAAATATTTTTGACTTTCAGGAGTGTTCCACTCTCTGGCGTTCTCTCTGTTCTCCTCATATATGTGCCTTGCTGTTATACCAGAGAGCGTTAGGTTGATAAGTATTCCAACCAATATTGGTCCATAATAGTAGATCATTGCGGACAAACTTTGTGCTGTTCGAATTCATTTCATTATATATTTTTATAGGTCATTTATATTTTCAACTACTACCGAACTTACTATTAATCCAGCAGTAGTAGAGAGCGACACCGGGCTGCCAAAAACTTTCTTCGTCACTCATGACGCGAAATGCATACTCAACTGATCCTGTGATCGCAAGCAACACCGCAGCAGCGCTCCAGACGAAAATGTGGTATCTCTGCATACTGGTATTGTACATAATGCCAAAGTTCTTGAATGTTTTCCACAAATGATAGTTGATAACTAACAGCCAGAGGAATACGCCCATAACGGTGTAATATCCACAGTAACCTGGTTGAAGACCAACTATATTAAATTAATTCATCGAATTACAAGATAAGACTTACCAATCACAAAGCAAGCCAATTCTGATGGCATTTCCTCTCGAAACAGAGATTCGGCCCACAACAACAGGAAGCTTATGGTTAGGCAAATAAAGTAGCATACGCAGCACTTGCTGTATATTGTATGAAACTGGGGCAAGTATAGATACACAGCAATGGTAATTAGAAAACAAAATACGGAGACAACTTTAATGCCACTAGCTACGTCAACTGAAAGAAAAATTCTCCTATTTTATTATGTTTTAATTTTCTTAATTTTTAAATTTGTAATTTAGTTTAAATAAGTTAACTTATAATTTATTATTATTTTTGTTTGATAAATTATCTTCTTGATTCGAAAAATTTTGAATATGTTTAGAGATAAGTCTCTTACGATTAGTTTTGGTTTGTATTTCTTGTTGAACATGTTGGGGCACAAGCTTGGAATATTCATCCGAAGCCTTTTGGGGTATCAGGCAGTAATCCTTCTTTTGAACTTCGCTGCTCTCAGTCAGATTGAGTAGTGTTCCATTCTTTTGAAAACATAAATATTATTAATATGGAAAAAAAGGAAATGGTCAATCTCCATCGAACCTCAAATAATTTCCATTGATCTTGAGCCAGTTCTTCAGTGCCCTTATCCTCAAGTAGGTCGCATGATAGCTCAAACTTTACTTCCACTGCGAACTCATTTCCCACGTAGACCTGCATCTCTTTACCGCTAATAAGAGTTATGTTCACCGTATAGTTGTGAATCTTCATTCCCGGTTCACAGCAGAAAAGCAGACAGGACTTCACCTGACAGAGACATCCTCTCGGGTAGCTGGCAACCTGTTTCACGGATCCAAAAAGCGTTATCCGATAATCGTAAATTCCAATTTTGTCACTCGGAATTAGAATATCTTTATATAAATAAGATCCGTTTTCAAAGCGTTCACTGCCCTGAAGATCGACTGTATCAAAGTAGTCACACCCGGGAATATCCGCTGCTATCGCTGGCATTATAGTGCTCAGTATTATTAGAGAGGTTACGCTCCACATTTCAGAAAAATAGTTCAAATTCTTTTACAATTAACAATGTAACAATTTCTATTTGTTTTCATATAATTATTATTTCTTAATATGGGCACTTAGGTGTGTTATTCTCCAAGCTCTAAAGTTAACTGAAGTAGTTTGCATTACAATAAATACAATTACAATAAATTACATCTGGACTTAGTCAACAATTAGTCACTGTTTCTTTAATGAAACGATAACATTTCTATTTTAAACGACTTCTATTTTTGATACAACTTATTAACACTTGAATTATTAATCTTATTAAATGGATCTTTAGTTTTTAAAATTAAAAGTTGTTGTTAAATTTGATTGCTTTCTTTTCGCTTGACTGTTTAATTATGGTTTAATTTTAATCCACTGCTGCACAAAATAAACCTAACTAACTAAAACAATATGAGTATTTGCACTGAATGCCTTTTAGCAAAAAAAACCTAAGCTGGGGAGTTTTCGTGGGAGTACCCTTGAGAAATTCTGCCGAATATTCCCCGGGTAATTCCCTGAATTTTGGCAATTCCGGTGATGTATTCTTTTCGGAAAAAAATGTTTTTTTTGTATTCATTTTAATAGCAAGTGAGGATTGCAGTGCGGTACGGTTTTATATACAAATACAGTTAAAAGTATTGCATACTTGAGGGCAATGTAGTAAAATATTAATCATTCCACACTTTTAGTCTGCGTTACAAGCTCACAAGTTCAGAAATTTATGCCTAAAAGTATGTTATTTAGAATCGTTGTAAATAATATGAGATAGATACACTTTTATTTGAGCAAATTAAGGTTAATTAAGGTATTGAGAGATTACGCTCCACATTTCAGAAAAATAGTATATAGTATATTTTAGGAGGACTCGTTCCAGTATTTATATAAAATTATATTAATTACATGAACCATAAAATTGTCAAATTTGTGTATTACAAAGCTGTTTTGATGCGGGTTTCTTATATTACTCTTTTATACTCTTAAATTCCGTTCGAATGAAAGCAAAGTTTCTTTAAGATAATTTCAATTTTAAAAACACTCTATTTGTCAACTTTTTTCCTCTACTTAAAAAAAAATATTTAGACGCAGAAAAATTCTTCAAAAAATCATAAAGCATTTGCGCCCACAAAAATGCTCTATGTATTGTGCACCAACAATTGCCAGCTGATGACGACAGTCCACTCCGTTATTCCAATGTATAAGCAAAATAAGGTATTTCTCTAGAAATAATATAATATTAAATTAATTAATATTAATAATAATAATCAGGTAATAAAAATGCAAAAAAGATTGCGGTCCAACAATTGGCAAGGCTGATAATGGCAGTCCACTCCGGTACGCTATCCCACTACTGCCTACCACGGGAACTCTTGGCTGCTGGTTTTCACCCCTAGCCCGGTTCATCCCTCCTTAGCCAACCTGAATGCCGTGGACTCCTCCGCGGCACCCATATTGATGGCAAGCTTAGTGCGGACGTTCCGTCAACATGGCTGGTCCATTACACAGTGATCCCCAGCCTCAGGTCATCCCACAATCAGACCTCACAGAAGCGTGATTACAGAAGCTGCCAACCTTCCAGTCGAAGTGCTCCGATCTAAATGTCTAACTTATGTGTATATTTGGTAGCGCTGCTTTACCGACAAGCAGTGTACGGCTTGTGCACTGCTTTATGCGCTGCTTTATGCCCTGCTTTCTTTATTTATAAACTGCCATAAAATATCGCTCTCTTTTAACAATTACTTACTGTTCACAATATCTCTGCTAATAATAAATATTTGAATAAATAAATTAAATTTTTAAAAACCATTTTTAAATAAAATATAATAAAAAATTTGCATCGCCCGAGCAGGGACTTGAACCCTGGACCCTTGGATTAAAAGTCCAATGCTCTACCGACTGAGCTACCCGGGCATGTGTTGGACTGGCGTCCTGGAACAGTTCTGATAATATAGAATCCCACAGGATCACAGATGTACTTGTTCTAATACTGAAAAAGCTGGAGTTGAAACGCATGATAATACATTTTAAAATAGTTTTTATTATTTTATGCCATATTCATACATGTTTACATATGTTTTGTTTGTTTTGATTTATTTATATTTGTATGTTTTTTGTGGTTGAATAGTTGAAAGATTCATTTCATAAACATTGCATTTGCAATTGAACCCATATTATTACATTAATACGGATTTCATTAAAAATTAGTTATGTAATTTATTTTTACATGGAATGCAGTTAAACTTTTGCGCTCACTGTGCTGTCACACAATCCAAAAGTACAAACTTTGAAAAATCAAGTTGTTTGGACAAATTGTAAACATAGACATAAACTAAACATACAAAAACAATTAATTAATTTGTGCTAAGTATTTGTTGTTCAAGTTTTTCTCTTGTCGTTTTCTTGCGCTGGTTTTTATTAAATTTGTTTTTATCATATTTCTTTTAAATTACTTTTCACTAAAATTTGTCTTGCTAATTCGATACATATAATTTAGGCTTACGAGCTAGGTTCACGTAGACTACCGATAGGTTCTAGAATGCACTAACCTTAGCTTAGCGAAAAGTACAGCATAAATAATTACATTACATATAGGTATATTTCTTTATAGTTTTATGGTTTAACAATTTGCGCATTACTTAATAATTTCACTTAAGCTAGGAGACAATATTCATAGGATTTTGTATATCGATTTACAGAGATGAGAGCTTTAATACGGCTTGAAATAATAACCGACAGAGATTAAAAAATGGGTTTTGAAGGGGGATACAGCTGGCTTTTTGTAGCTACTAAAATTATGCTAATTGTTCGCAAATCGCTTGCCAAATTCCCTGTTTGTCTTCCGAATTTGTTTTTCAGTGGGTGTAAATAATACAATTACAGATTAAATAGTATTTAATTGCTTTCGATAAAATTAGTAAAGCATTTTCAAAAGCTGCTAAAGCACTTTCAACAACACAAATCAAACAGAACATTACCGTTCAAATTTTCATAATAAAAATGAGAAACACAAACATAATAAGGCGCCATTTGAATGGGGGGACGCTATGCTATATACAAACTAAACAAAGCCTTATATGGATAGTTATAGAGACATATGATGGGTTGCTTTTTAAGTACACATTTCAGAGGATTCGAATGTTCCCGGGGTACATTAAAGTTAGAATTAAGTATACATATGTTTGTATGTATATAAAACGAGAACTAATTTTAATAGAAATCACTTTGAAATTATTGCAAATATTACTTTAGATTATGGTTTGTTTTGTTTCGTTCATCGTCTGTGCTGCTTAGGACTAAAATTTATGCTATGCTTAGATCTAATAGCTTTTCGAATACTGCTTAGAGAAAGAGGTTTATCATACTGGACGTCCAACGGCAACAACTTCGATTGTGCTGAAGTATAAGTCATATATGAACTCCAGATCCTTGATTTGTGTGATGTTTTTGTGATGCGTGTGTGTACGGTGTGTGTGTGTGTGTGTCTGGTTGGAGAACTTGACGTGTCTGTTCCACCTCCAGTATCATAAACCCAAACGAGCCGAGCTCCAGCAACGGCTCGTTTCTCAGCTTAACACGAATCAGTTGCAAACAAGAAGCATCATCTTTGATGTTGGTTGATCGACGGCGGCGGCGGATGGCGGATGCGGATGGCGGATGCGGAGCAAGGCAGTGGCATCAGTGGCTCAGCAGCAGAACAAGTTGCAGCCGACAATATCCGCTTTGTACTCCAGCTCCAGCTGCAGCCCCAGTTGCAGCTCCAGCTCTGACTCCTCTTCCTGTCCCTGTCCCGACTCTACTTTGGGCTCGGGCTCACAGTCCGAGTCCAGCTGCTGATCGGGCTGAAGGTGATGTTGCTGCTGCTGCTGCTGCCTGATGATAACCTGAGATCAGAACTCTTGCGGATATTTTAAGCACTCGGCATTTGCATTGCTGACAGCGGAGCTGAACAACGAGTTGGGACCGTTGACGCCAGCTCCATTGCCGCCGCTGCCACCGCCGCTGCCAACGCTGCCACCGCCGAGGAGGGCAGCAGAGGCCGCCGCCGAGGTGGCGTCCTGAGAGCCCTGTGACTGATAGCCGCCGCCGGCCACGCTCGCCGCTGCCGCCGCCTGATATGGTTCCTGATACAACTGATTGAGTCTCTAACCAGTACCCGAAAAGTGCCACGCGTCCTATGCGCTCAGATGCGCGAACTGTGACGGATGGATATCGAACTGGTGATAGGGGTGACCATATGGGCCCATATGGTACGGCACAATGTTCATCGACGCCATCTTGTGCTCCTTCTTCCACTTCATGCGCCGATTCTGGAACCAGATCTTGATCTGTCGCTCCGTCAAGCAAAGCGCGTGCGCGATCTCAATGCGTCGCCGGCGCGTCAGGTAGCGATTAAAGTGGAATTCCTTCTCCAGCTCCAGCGTCTGATAGCGGGTGTATGAGGTCCGTTGTCGTTTCGTCTCGCCATTGGCATTCACAGTACCTGTAAAGTAAAAAACAAAGAAAAAATGCATTATTTATTGAGTCAAATATAATTAAGTTTTTGTATTATATATAAAATATGTTCTGTACAAATCTGGACAATTATTTAATTATATAACAAATGAAATTATGTATACTAAATTATAAAAACGAATAATTCGTTCTATATTTAATGATTGGGCACGACTCATATTTAAAAACACAATTGCCAGCATTTTACTTAATATTATTAGAATCTTTCATCACTCTACATCATTTGTGATTATCGCCTTTAATTTCAATGAAGGAATCATAAAATACAATGCATTTAGTGTACAAATCCTTCCAAATGTTAAATTTAAATGTCACTTTAAGACAATGTCCATATCAATTGCTCTGATAATAAACAAAGTTTGTAAGATATAAACATATTCTTCAAGGATTTTCTAACTTTTGAACTAGAAAAGAAATCTTTCTTAGCTTAATGTTCATATTTGATATCTAGTTAGAAGGCGTTTCTATGCAATCGACAAACACTTAAGTGCAAGGTACCGTTAAGTTTATTTCCTATAAAGCAGGCGAGCTAATTTCCTTGTTTATTTTGTACTTTTCATTTTCAACGTTGCGCATTTCATAAATATGACGTGTCAAACTGCAATTTGAGTTTCGCCAAAAGGATTTTTATTGTTGTTAGCCAAAAATTCAAAGCAAAGAAAGAACGAAAATCAACAATAACTAGGGAGATGGGGGGAGGCGGCGGTTGTGGGGTTGGACTAGGTGAAGTATCACTCTAGACAGCTGTCGGCAGAGGTCTCTGCGCTGTCTTGGCTGTCTTCCTCCCACCACCACGCTCGACCGAAGATAATGACAATTTCCCGTTCCACGTGCCCATTGTCCGCTCCCCTCTCCCCACCCCTTTGTCCACCCCCTCCCTACCGAACACGATTGACTTTTGTCATCTTTGGACTTGCGCGAGGGCGTTCGAAACGCGTCGTTCGTAATGAGGGGGCGGGTTGTGGCAAAGTAGACTTTTAAAAGCCATTTACCGTGGCGTGTTATTATGGCCAAGTCAATTGGCCCGCCCGGTTTTCAGCCACAAAGAGTTTGAGACAATGCCACACACACAAACACACTGAGACACACACACTCAGACACACATACAGAGACTGTCCATGAAATGTGTGGCAGTCAGTCAATGTGATAGACGGCCCAACCGAGAACTTCGGCTGTCGACACTTTGGGAAAAGCGACAAATGTTCTTTCTTTTTTTTTGGGACCCCTTGGCCGCCACTTTTCGCAGCGCACCACTGAGATTATATGGGTCATGGCCCATTGCTAAACGGCAATTGGCTCGACAAAGTTGCAACGGCAATTCTTATTTATCTTTTAATGTATATTTGTATCTGAATCTGAATCTGTATCTGTATCTGTATCTGTAGCTGCATCTACATGTGGCTTCTTCAGCTGCAAGTGCCTAAAAAGATGCGTCATGAAAAGAGTGGAAACATAAAGAATTCTCATTTATATTAATTAAATTCGGATTTAAATTAAATTGTAAGGACATACATATTCAAAATATTGAGATAAATTTCTCTCTCATTTGAATGTTCTTATAAGAATTTCTCATCACTGTTTAATACATCAATTTCAAATTGCTTTAAGATTAGTTTCCCAATTTCCAATGACTAATAGAGTTTGTGGTATTGTATCTATTTTAAATTTTCAATAAAGCATATAGTTCGCTCCCTCTCCCTCTCCCTCTCTCTTTCTCTGTCTCTTTTTTTTTGAGGATGCGCGACACAAAAGTTTATTTTTTAAGGTCGAAGTGACGTTGTCGGAAGAGATGTCGGGTCACATCAATCAGCGGGAAATCTAAATGGAATTTCTGATTAAAGTTGAAATTAATTACCACTCATTTAATTAAAGTGAATTTGGCTGTGGCTCGCCAAAATCCACACAGACAGGCACACACACTCACACACCCGCACACACACACGTGAGTGTGTGACATCAAAAGCACTTTTGCGCTCTTTTCTTGCCGCGTAGTGGGAAGCAGTCGGAGCCAGTCGGATCCACTGGGTGCCATTTTGGCCATCCTGAGCGGGGCTTAAACTAATGACCACGTAAACAGCGAGCAGACAGTAACCAGACAACGACATCAGCTCCATCACTCATGTGGCAGAGAAAGAGACAGAGAGAGAGAGTGAATATTGTTGCCTTTGTCGTAAGTAATCCTCGAGCTCAGGTCCTGACCCATTTTGGGTCAGTTAGCAGCGCTGTCAGTCAGCTTTTCAACTATCAAATTTGATTGCGAAACTAATATCTCTCGCATGCCATTAGATTAAGTTTGGACAGCCCAAGTCCAAACTGTCGGTCAAAGTTTGCAGACTGCCACAGAGCCGAAAGAATGCTGAGGTTCATGCAACATTCAGCAGCGAGCTTTCAGTTTGATGCATGAAGTGCAGACGCAGGTGTCGGGTTGCACTTATTGTTAATCTACTGTACGAGTGCCTGACCTTGCCCCGTTCTGTGGCAAATCAATACGAGCTGAACTGTCGTTGCCGGCCAGTTGGCGGACATTTCATTTCTATGCGACTACTCAGCTGTGTAAGCTTGCCACAGACAGCGTCGTCTGGGGTCGCTGCTGGGGCGGGCGGGGAGGGGCGTGGCAAGCAGCACTTGTTCGCTGCCGCCGACCATTTACAATTGTCAAATTCTGCTGTCATAAGATGTTGCAATTTGTTTACACATGCGACACACACACACACAGACATCTACAGCTGCCGCAGTCGCAGCCGGCAACAAGAATCATGCGGGAAAAGTATCTGAGTATCTGTGAGAATGCGTGCTTGTATCTGGGGATTGCCGGCAGGTTGAGTTGCTCGTGGGATTTAGTGGCATAATATTTCACAATTTCAAAAGAAAGAAATACACTGAAATAAGTTAAATTAAAGGTTGGGGTCATTCAAATTATGAGAAGATAATATTTAAATATTTAAAATTTAAATAATTTTACATAAATAGATCTCTCGTTAATTTCAAAATATGTTGAACTAAAATATGTTTGTTCATGATTTTTATAGATAATGCAGCCCTGGTAATATATGTGCATTTCCAGCTAAAGATTAGAAGAAGTAAACGGAACTCAACTGATTCGATGTTCCAACAACCCGTTGAGGGCTCAACATGAATTTCAACACTGTGGTTGTGTTTCGAGTACTGGGAATGGATTCCAAATCGGATTGGGAATGGCAATGGGACTGAATTGGTACTAACTATATAACTAGATACATAAGTAGCGCATCGTTGTCGCTTGTCGTCATGGCCAGAGAGGCGCAAAGCCCCATAAGTTGACAGGGCTGAGGAACTGGCACCTGGCATGTCATATCACTTATCGTCGTGCCATGGCATGGCCAGGGGAAAGGGAATGGGAAAGGGAATGGGACATGGGGGAATGGGGCATGTCGACTCTTGACAGCGCCAATGAGCGAACATTCGAAGCGTTTTACAACTTTGTGCCCATTTCGTTGTCTAGGCAGAAATACTATATAGACATATTGGATTTTGCATATACATATACAGATACAGATAAAGCCAGATAGAGAGCGAGAAAGGGATAGAGAGAGACGTGTTTATATGTATTTTTTTTAAATACTTTCAGCATGAGGAATGTGCTTGCGTTTCGTTTGGTCTTCTGTTTTGTTTTGATCTTTTGCATTTCATTTTCATGTAAGATGACGTCAAAGTCAAACGCTGACAGCCGCTTAACATATCAGTTGGGTACATATTTGAAATTTGGTGCATGCAAAAATCTGCAACAGAATTTATTAAGTGGCACAGAGTGATCTGATCTGATCTGATCCTTGCCTCATGTTGTTCAGTGTCAGCGTTGCAACAATTCTGCAATTCAAATTGCCATTGTTTGCCGCACTTTGCATACCAGAGAGGGGAGGAGAGAGGGGGCAGGAAGGAGGGCAGTTGCATCTCGGATCATGTTGTGATTGACGCAAGATTAGCATACGAATTCAGGTTCAAAGTTAAGCTCAAATCCCTTGGCCTAGGTCAGCTGCAAACTTGTTCAAAGTTTAATTGTTTTCTTCCTTTTCTTCTTCCATTTCTGCAGTTCTTTTTTGAGAGAGGCGCAAATAGAAATAAATAAAATAAAAACGCTTGCGGCTTGTCACAAACACTTGTAGCGGTCATTTGTCAACGGCGCGGCGTCTGTCCCACTGGAAGAAGAGATAGTTGAAGCAAAAAAGTGAAAAAATATACAGAAAATACAACTGAACATCGTCATCGTAATCAGCCGCACAACGTGTGCGGCATTAAACTCACCGCGGCACAGTGGAGCGTTGATCTTGCAACTGCCTGCTGATCTTATCGTGGCACAAAAAAGAAGAGGCAGAGTAAACAACGTTGTAAGCGAACTTCTTGCTCTTGTTGTTGTTGTGTTTGTTGTTGTAGCATTTCGCCGTAACAAGAACAACAGCAACAACACGTCAAACCTGAAACTGAACTTACGCTCGAGATCCAAGCTAAAACTCCATAAATCAACGCACTTCCGATCACAAGTGGCAAGTGGTCAGTGGCTGCTACTTAGAGCCAAGCTAATGAGTCGTTTACCAAAAACCATTATCAGTGTCAAAATTCAACCAAATGATCATTACTCATAAGAGACAACAACAACAACAACAACAACAACACTCCACAGACCCAAAGCGTGGCATCAAAAGGGGCATCTAGTGGAAAGGGGCAAGTTGGAAATTCTCGTTGTGGTGTTAGAAATTTTGTTATAATAATTATTTAATAATTTTTATCTTTAAAGGAAAATTCTTGGTCTAAAAGTTGCAGATAGGCAATTTTTATTAATTGTTCTTTGTACTAAAAATTAAGTATGATCGATAAATTTTATTTTTATTGAACTGTTTGTTTCTATAATATTTAAATGATTTATTAATAAAATATTAGCCACCTTTTTAAAAAGTACAAAACTTATGAATATCAAGTTATAATTTAATCATTAATCTATGATTTCACAAATATTTGACATAATAAAATATTTAGTTTTAACTACATCTGATAGAAAATATCTTTTTAATGCATTTCTATTTTATTTAAAAATTTCAGTGGAACTCTTAACAAATTTTAGAAATTTTGATTTAAGCAATTCTTTATAAATAAATCAACTTGCGACGTGCGCGACGGCGACAAAGACAACGGACAATAAAAACAACGTCTCGAGGGGAAGGGGAATTGGTAGCTGGAAGGAGCATCGGCAATGGGAACGGGAGCATTGGAGGGAGCGGGAACAGGGGAACATATTGGCCATGCTTGGGCTATACTGGAAGAGATAAATCTTGAGGCAGCGATCGAGGGCGCGTCAAAGGGGCCGCTGGGGTCGGACATGTGCACCGGGTTAATTTCTTTCGGAAAAGAAAAATTAATCAAATATGCCCGCTATTATAGAGCGTGTGTGTGTGTGTGTGTGTGTGAGTATGTGTAAGTGTGTGTGTGTAAGGGAGTCATCGCATTCCTTTGGTGATAAATGATGAGCGGGCAGTTTTGTGCAATGCGACAAATGATGTGACATTTGTGATAATGAAAGTGTTGCAGCAGCACGAGCTACAAATAGATGGGCTGAATGATAGATGAAGAGAGACACAAAGCATATAAGAGAGAGAGAGAGAGAGAGGAACTATATGGCTACAACAGGTGTTTGGGTTTATCGCCGTGCGTTGTTCACACACCATTAAAGTGCTATTAAATCGTAGTTACAACCTCAATTGTCAAGACGACAGACAGGCTGAAGTATCTGTATCTATAGTATAGCCAAAGTTGGATCTTTGAAGGTATCTGTATCTGTTGTGAATCATCATTAATCACAGCCCAAATAAAGAGACGGTCAGAGCGGCATCATAAAAAATGGACAAACGGTAGCAATTGCTGCAGCACTTGGCCAAAACTTGCAGCTGCCCCCGCCGTGCGCCTCAAACCACATTTGCCTACTTGCCTCCACAAAAAAAGAAGAGAATTTCTGAGCCACATGTATTGTTCTCTCTTTGGTCATGTTTTGTATGCGAATTGTGCGTGGCTTTTTCTACTTTGTTGTTATTCTGGTTGTTGCTGTTGTCCGTGTTGTTGCTGTGGTTGTTCGAGTGCGTCTTTTTGGCATTTTCTCTCGCTCGCGTGGCTGCCTTTGGTTTCGTGAAAAATGGAAATTATGTCAAGAAGTAAATTGATTATTTCGCTTTAAAGCATTTCTCAATTTATATTCCGTGTTCGTTGTCAACACGAACACATTCAGTTTCGTCAGCTACAAAAACATCAACAAAAACATAAAAAAAAGCAGCAACAACATTAACAATAGTTGCTTTAGCTTTTGCATGTATTTCTTTTTATTATTTTTTGCGTTTATTTTTTGCTCAAAAGCCATTCAACTGAAATGACATCATGTGCTCCGAACTTCTCGCCCAGTGCCCGAACAGCTGATGTCGACAACAAATTAAACGATCTGAACCCTCAGAGAGCCCCAAGTCATCCAGCCAATCGGCAGCATATGGTTTCCGGTTCACAAACACAAACACAAACACTTGGCCCAAAAGCCAGCAGGACCATTCGCATTTCAGTTGAGTTTAGTTACTGAACTTAAAGTTTGAGAAAGCAGCTCAATTATTTCTGGTTTTATTTCAGCTTTAATCAGGTGGATTCAGTTGTAGCTTAAAAATGAGAAAGTCAAGACGGAGAGTTAAGAAAATTATTACAATTATGTTTCCTTTGTAGCTATAATAATACAATTGCCTTGTCTGAACTTTGAGCCCGGAAGCCTACAGATTTGTTATTGAAGAAGTCAAATATTCTAATATAAAAATAATTATTATTGAAATTATATAAGTAATAGACTGATATTACATAAGCTTAGCCTAAAGATTACCGTCTTTTTGTTATTAAAATAAATGCATATATATTTTTGAAAACTAATTTTTGGAAACCGACAATTGTTATTGATATTTAATTAACTTAAGCAACCAGTGATTATTCACTCCACTTGCAATACTTATAAATCAATTCTCTAAGTTGAAATCAACAGGTTGATTTGCCACTTGAAAGTTAAGTGCTTTTTGGGGGATTAAACAGGCGACAGCCCCCAAGAGACACGTGGCGGGAAAAGCTCACACCCCCTGAGGGCAGGGGTTGTTGTTACCCAAAAGAGAAACAAGTCTAGAATGAAACAACCCCAAACAAAAAGCAGCAATAATTGTTTCCGATTCGAAACAGTTGCCACCTCAGCTGAACATCCTGGGCCAAGAAGAACCCAGGTCACATAATGAGACGGTTAACAAATTATAGCTCCTTTTCGGCATTGTGTTGAAAATATAATAAATGAATTATCTGCTTAATTAATGAGCTTTTAATTTTTAATGGCGAGTCGCAGGCTTCTTTTCTTCTTCTTCTTCTCTTAGCGAATGCCACAGAAAGTTTGTTTAACTCTTGTAATCGTTATTCGTGCGAACAGAAACTGAAACGAGTCCAAAACGAACTGGATGTGTTGGACATGGTCAGAGCTGCTTGATGTGCTGGTCTTATCAAGCGATGCGTATCTTTTAGATACAATTTTAATGTGGCTTCTTGCAAATTATTTATGCGCGCATTTTCGCGCAGATAATTATCGTTTATCTTTGATTTAAGGAGAGGACCTCGCTGATTGTTTCTCTTGTTGCTCTGATGCTGTCTTTGTATTTGTGTGTGTGTACCTTAAGATGACAGTGTGTGTGCATGTTCGAATTCAAAATGACTACCTCAGTTAATTATGGGGCTCCCGAGTAGGGAGCGAGAGCGGCGCGCATGCGCACATAAATTAGCTGACGCGCCAACCAAAAAACCAGTTCTTGCCCCTCGTTTACTTTGGGCCAGAACTGAGCTACCCCGTCTCAGTGGTTGTGTCTGGTAGCCAGTGCCATGTAAAGAGCGCTTAAACAGTCGTCTGGTCCGATCTGGTCCGGGTCTGGCCCACCGTTCGATAGTAGTACCTGTGCACCCATTTTTAATGAGTGTCCTGTCGTCTGCAGTTGCAGTTGAATGAACGCCGCCTGCGTCTGAAACTGGCCGGCTTCTGGACTTGTATTTTCGCCATGTCCATGATTAAGTGCTGGGGTCTTTGACATGGCGCTGCTGCGCCATGTTCAGGACAAAAACCGAGCAAAAAAAAGCAACAAAAACTCGGTCCAGCCAGCGTGTAATCAATCAAAGGCACAAAACAGAATTTTAAAAAGAATTCATTGACTTTCCATTAATAATTTCCTTTGTAAATTGCATCCTGTGGCAATTGTTGTAATTGTGATGAATTCTTTATTAATGCACATGCACACACACATACACAGACTCACACACAGACACACTCACAGACAGATAACTGCTAGCTACTGTGCCGCAATGGCGTTAGCTTCAATTATGTATCTTGCAGATACACCTCAATCTCATTCTCGCAGCCACAATCAATTCATTTGCGATCAATCAAAGACAGTTCCAGCCACTTGGCCAATCTTGGCCAATTTGCTGTTGAACGATGGACTTTAATTTGCCATTTTAGATGATTCTGATGATGCATTTAAATGCAATTATCTCGCTTGCCAATGAAAATATATTGCGTAATATATTTAAACGACCATAGCGTCAACTAATCTTGGCCAATTAAACTTGGCCTAGCCCAACACAATCTCATTTCTCTTACCTAATTGTGTTGACAGCAAGAAATGTGAATGGGAGTTTAATGAAACCAGTTTTAAAAATGTTATGATTGGTCTATTAACGCCTCAATTATGACAACTCTATTGAAAGCTAGGAAACTTTTTTAAATAATATGAAAAAAAGGAATGCATTAATTTTTCTTTGATGATTCGCAGTATAATATATTTTCGAAACTATTCGTTGCTCATAGCTCTAATATTATAAGTAAAACAATTTCCTGTTATTGAGTGATATTTTTATTTTCTTGTACTGCTAATTATACGATTAAATATTTCCATAGTCAAAAAAAAAAACGAAAGCTGATGTTTACTTAACTTAAAATTACTCGGACAAATTAAAAAAAATATGAATTAAATTAAAAAAGCCAAAAAAGTGATATTCACAAACATCAAAGTTCATAGCAGAGCAAGGTTTCGATCCTCGGACCTCTGGGTTATGGGCCCAGCACGCTTCCACTGCGCCACTCTGCTGCTGGCTCGCCCTGTGGCTAAAGCCGATTTTATAGTTCGGCTGGCGAAGTGTAGTAGCATTTCAGAGATAAGATAAATATTTGAGGAGTGTTTAGCATTGGTATCATAATATTTTAAATAGATAAAAGATATAGACTTAAGCTGATTGATTTGCATTTAAAGTAAGTAAAACTTTGTCAAGTATTTAATATGTTAATCTTGCGTCTACCGGTTTTGTTTTTCTTTCTTGTTTCTGTCTGTGCTCAACCCACTCGCATTTAAATATAGACATTTGAGCTGTAAATACATTTGGAGAATTGTTTGGGTGCCAACAACAGCGCAATCGAAATTAACTTGAATTTTAACTTAAAAACTTTGCAGCGACTTTTTTTGTATTTCTTCAAAACAAAAGTATTCAACATGGCGGACAGCTTCAAGCAATAACAAAAGCAAAAACAAAAAAAAAACGACAACCAAACTTGGCTGAAATAACAACAACTAAGGCTGGGGCTGTGGCTGTGACTACGACCGAGACTGGGACTGCGGTTGAAGCTGCGGATGCGATGATGAAGATGAAGATGGTGAAGTCAACCGCGGAACAAGTTTTAAACTTGCTACAAAGGTGTCTTTAAAAATCTTTTAATTTCGACTTTTTGCTCGCATCGCCTTGCTTCGTTTTGTTGCCGATCTGCAAATTTGCTGTCGTCGGGCAAGGGCAACGAACAAGGGCCGAGCAGGGATAAGGGAAAGAGAGAGGTAAGGAGGTAGGCAGGGAGTGAGGTAGGTAGCTGGTGCTTTTTACTGGTTGCATCCGCCCGCCTTTTAATGAAGCGCGAAGTGCAGCGAATGAGCAAAAAGAGGCAAAAATTGAAAGTAAAGTAAGTCAAATGCGTCCCACTGTACACCGTACACCGTACCCTGTATACTGTAAACCACAGTGCCATGGAGTTGAAGCTGCTCTGCTTTGCCCCAGGGGCAGGCCTGTGAACAAATTGCAATTGTTGCCATTGCATTGGCGCTGTCATTTTGCGGCCAGACCCAGACACACACACACACTCTCACATACACTGATACAGGATCAGGCACACACACAGACAAACATATGTACTTTCTGTGTTGTTTCTCTTATGGATTGGCGGCTTAGTTTTTATTTGTGGCACGGCCTCGTGGCCATCGTGTCTTCATTGCAGAGTTTTAGCTTTTGACCCCCTGAACTCGGGCTCGTTTAACACACCATAAACAGCAACAAAGGCAATAACAGTTTTAGCTTTTCATATGCAAGCCTTCATTCATTGGCAAAACAAGCAAAAGACACAGGAAAATATGGTCCGGAAAAGCAAAGTGGAAATGCCAGACATTTAAATCGAATTGGCTTGAGGTGTGCACCTATCTGTGTGTGTGTGTGTGTGTGTGTGTGTGTAGTTTTAATCTACAAAATGTAAGCCCGCGCTGCACGTACCACTGCCAGATACAAATACCTGCAAAAGTAACTGTCAGATACATGTTGCCATATTCAAGCGGGGGCAGATACACACACACACACTTACACACACACTCTGGAGGCCACGCGTGTAACTCAATTTTCAATGGTGGACAGCAGTTCGGAACGTGGGAGGGGGAACAGGCAGCTCACGTACTGACGTTTTGTAGCAGTGGCGAAGGGGAGAAGGGGAGGGAACCCGAACTGACAGGGGGAAACGGAGCGGAGCTTGGGTCGTGGGTTTGTCTACTCAGTCAAATAGTTTTGCCGCCTGCATTAATAATTCACAATTTCATCTGGAATTGTATGCGATTTGTGATGGTTTTCGCTTAGCTTGCCACACTTGGCTTACTCTCTTGGCCATGTTCTGGCCAAGACCTGACTCCCAGAGTGCCGCCTGTTGCTGCTTTCGGTTTTTTGCTTTTAACCATTTTTAGCAAACTTTTTTTCAGATGGAACTGATGCACAGTAGAAAGCGCAGCAATAAAATATCTCAAAAGTAGATTTGCAGTCAGCTAATTCTTTAATGGAAAATGTATTTGGTATGGTGAAATTATGTACATACATATAAATTTACGAGTATATAAAAAAATTAATTTGAAATTTATGAAATTTAGTTAAGGATTCGATTACAATCTTTTATGATTTTGCTTGCATATTTTCCTTAATTTCTAGCTGCATTTTTAATTCAGGATTCCATCTTTAATTTATGTTTAGATTACTTTACAGAGTACCTGCTAACCAAGTAGTCTACAAATGTTTGCACTTTTTATGCCTTTTTTAGCCACTGTGCGCCTTGAGTTTATCTTCATTGCGTCATTTCATTTTAGTTAATGCGCGTGGAGATTAATATTCTATGCGTATCTCGGCGATATCAGTCGGAGTACGGGAGTAAAGGAGTAAGAGTATGGCCAGGGAATCGGGAGCTGGCAACTGGCAACTGGCAGCCGGGCAATGCCAATTTGCAGATGTGCGCCAATTTGCGCCTGAATTTGATAAATTCGCATGCAACGCTGGCGTGACATTCAGTTGAATTTATGACTCGCTCTTTTTCACCATTCAAATCGCAATTACTTTGCTTTATTCGCAATTTAATTTTCTCCGACTAGATGGAGCTGCAGCAATCGAAATGTATATATTTAATTTAATTTAATTTAATTTCTTTATTTCGATTCCTAGTGCTACAAGCTAAGGCTTATTATTTAACGCACTAGTCACTATTACAATCATTGATTTAAAAATAATATTAAGATTAAACAATTACAAAAATATAACAATCATTGATTTTAACGTAATATTAAGATTAACAAATTATAATAATTTAAACTTTAGTTTTCAGTTGTAAGATTAATTTTCATATTTGTTTACAATTCTAATTTTCTATAATCTATTGTGATGCATGAATTATTACTTTTATTACTATTTTTATTACTATTTTTATTTATGTTTAAATTTATATATTATATTTTCATGATTATCTTATTTAAGTTTTATTTTATGTATCTCTCAAAAATATTTTTAACTTGTCCCTAAAAGCTGCTGCGCTACTTATTGTTTTGAGTTGTGGAGGCAAACGGTTCCACAAGCGAATAGTATACACAAAGAAATGTCTTTCTGAACTTGCCATTTTGTGTCGAATATTGTTTACATTATTGGTTCTTGCAGACGTGCTAAAGTTTAGTTTACTATATAAATAGCATGGTTCCTTCGTCTGTATAATTTGATGCAACATAATAAGATTTCTATAGTCTGTCCAGGTTTTAAAGTTCATGTCAGTTAATTGTCGGGCGAAATTTGAGATGTGGTCTCTTCTACTTACATTAAAAACATATCTAGCAATGCTATTATGCGCAACATTTAGTTTTCGCTGGAATGCAGCATCTGGGTTTCCAAACACTTCGACTCCATAGCAAAGCACAGGCATAAGATAGGTTTTTGCAATAAGTAATCTAGCATTAGTCGATAAAAATTTCTGAGTCATATAGAGCTGCCTAATTATGCCATAGGTTTTCCCAGTTGCCCTTGCAATGTGATCACTCCACGTTAAAGTCTTATTAAAAGTTATACCAAGATTTTCGGCTTTATCAACATAGTCTATGGGAGAGTCTTCTATTCTTAGATTTGGCAGATGTTCTGTACAAAGAGCTCTTTTATAAATAACAATACATTTACATTTGGACGGATTAAGCGCAAGACCATTGGAACGAGCCCATTTACTAACATTTGACAATTCACTGTTACATATATCAACACACTCTCGTACTTTATCACGATGACAGCTAACATATAATTGGACATCATCAGCATACAAATGAACATTGGAATACGACAACACAGCAGGAAGATCATTAACATATAGCGAAAATAAAGTGGACCAAGGACTGACCCTTGCGGTACTCCACGGCTCAAAGGCAAGAGTGAAGATAACTTATTATTATTAAATACAGCTTGACTTCTGCCCTTTAAATAAGAATAAATCAGTTTAGTGGCGGTATTTGAAAAATTAAAAAACTTTTTTAGCTTAGTGCATAGAACTTCGTGGTTTACCGTGTCAAAAGCTTTACTAAAATCCAAAAGCGTCAAAAAAGTCACTTTGCTTTCGTCAACTTCACTACGAATATCTTCAGTTATTTTTAGTATTGCTGTCGTACAACTTCTCTTTTCCCGAAAACCAGACTGCTCATTGATCAACAAAGAGTTTGTGCTAAGATATTTCTTAATTTGTACGGCCATCAAGTGCTCAAACATCTTCGACAAAAAGGGTAAAATTGAAATTGGCCTAAACTCATTATTAGCTTTAGCTAAGGGAATAATCTTAGCTAACTTCCAAATTTCTGGATAGCTTGAGGTCATAAATGCTGTGTTGCAAATGTGCGTAATGTGGCTTAAAATTTTAGGAAGAATTGCTTTAATAAATATTGGGTGCATATCATCTAATCCTACTGCGTTCGACTTAATTTTACAAACAGAATCGAGGACATCACAACACGTTACACATATAAAATTAAAGGTATTATCACAGGTATTAGTTTCTACAGAGTCAAGATAGGTATTTGTCATGATTTCAGGTACGTTTAATTGCACAAATTTTCTGTTTAGTTCATTTACGTCTGTTGTGATCTTGGGAGGATTTTTTTCTTTACCAATGCCCAACTGTCTCAGTTCATTCCATTTTTGCTTGCTGGTTATTGCACTATTAAATTTTAAGGAGTAATGATTGCACTTGGCATCATTAATCATTTTATTTACATTTTTCCTCAGTAACTTAAATTGTCGATAATAGTCAAGTGTTCGATATCTTTTCCATTTCTTATATGCTAAGTCTCGTTGTGAAATTTTATTTACAATATTTTGGTTAAACCATGGCTTATGCTTCTCGTTAATTACTTTACGTCTTAATGGAACGAAGTCATTATACAAATTATTTATGTTCTGGCAAAAATTATTAAGTTGGGCATCAATATCTGACGACGAATATATAGGAGTCCAGTCACATAGATCAATTTCATTATTTAAGGTTATAACGTCAATATTTTTAAAGTCTCTGTAGGAATAGGATATGTCGTCAAAAATTGGATTAAAGTTATATTTAAGGAAAATAAGGTCATGCTTTGAAAAGTCTGGTGCCGAAATCTGATCATAAAGTACAATCTTATTTAAGTCATTAACAAAAATCACGTCAAGCAACGTGCTTGTCGTATTTGTGAAGTGGGTAGGCTCAGAAGAGTTGACCAAGCTTAAACCAAGCGAGAGCATTTCATCGCGTAAGTGCCGCTCTACTAGCATGTTGCTATTGAGATCACCAATTATTATAACGTCCGAATATGTCAGTGACAAGCTTGAAATGTAGTCAATAATGTCCGAGAAGTCAACTGTACGGTTTGGTCGATATATGCATCCTAACAACATGCTTGTCATACTTCTCCTACCCGTTATCTGTAGAAACAAGTATTCAATTGCACTCCCGACGGCTTGTTTACTGATTACTTTGGTCGTCAATTTCTTGTTAACATATATTGCTACTCCCCCTGCATGACTTTCACGATCAGACCTATACAAATTATACCCATCACATAAGACCAAAACATCACGAAGTTGAGGGACGAACCAAGTTTCAGACACACATATAACATCTACATTTGACTTCACAAACAAATACCTGAACTCCTCAATTTTACCTGCAAGACTTTGTGCGTTTATGTGGCATATATTAAGCCCTTTTCTTTGTTTTGCAAGAACCCTAATCAAAGTGTTACTATTCGCTGTGGTTGACCTTATATTGTCAAAAAAATTGAATTGAATTGAAGAAGTATCGCACGCAGCTTAAGAGAGACAAGTATATTTATATATCTTATTAAAAGAGAGTTATTAAGAGATATTACAAAATAATTAAAGCTATTAAAACCTATACGTGACAAAGAGAAATCAAGACTAACAACATAGAGAACATAAATAACACACAAATAAAAATACCAGCTTTTAGTTGCGAAAGCTCTGCTCCAACTCCTCCGTTGCAGTCACATTCTGCTGGTGAAGAGCGTTATCATTTTGCCATGCCAAAAGCTCATTCATGTCGCTGATGCAAAAGATGTTATCGCTCCCAACCTCTCTCACATGAACAAGAGAGCGTCGTATGAACACAGCCGTTAGCAGCTTCTGCTTCTTGAGCTTAATTGCTGCTTTGAATATCTCGTAATGAGCTTTCGTTAATTGCTCATTTACGTAAAAAGGCACATGTGTGTCGAAGCCGATCAGCTGTAAGCTCAGTTGTTGTTTGTGCTCGCGTCGATATGCCCCAATTTGCCTCAAAATTGTAATTTTTTCACGAACATTATATAATTTTATGATAATTACCGGATCAACGGTGCTGCCAGCCGATCCTCGTGGCTTGACGCGGTAAATATCTTTTATTTTTGGTGGAGGTGTTAAGTTCAGTGAGAAACAAAGTGCATTATATATTGTTCTCAAATTTTCGCTCTCAGAAAAGGGCACACCGTGCATTCGCAAATCAGCTGCTATGCTTTCGGTAGATTGAGCAGCAAGCTTTGCTTCTACCTTGGCCATTAGCTTCGATTCTATTTCAACTGCAGTTCCAGCCTCCTCTTTAAGTTGAAGTTTTGCCTGCAAATCGTCCAACTTGGCTTGAAGCGATGGAATTGCTCCAAGCTGTTCTTCCAGTTGCTGCACCCGAAGACTCAGCTGTTCTACGTCTCCAGCCATTTCTCCAATGCGGTCGTTCAGCTGGCAAAGAATGCGCTCCTCAGCAGAACGGATGCTAGAAGAGATGAGCTCCGCTTGCTCAGCAAAACGTTGATTAATCAGCTCCAGTAATTGCGGAGATGGTGCATCGGAGACTCGTCCCCCCTTAATTTCAATCGCAGTATTCTCCCGCTGGCGCTTGCTTGGAGGTGCCATATTTAAATTGGTGTTGATGTTATTGAGTGAAAAGTTTGAGTGTAATTTTTCTATGCTTTCGGTTTGACGTTTGTTGAGTGTTTCTGTGTCTTGTGTTGTTTTCACTTAGTGTGTTTGTGTGTAATCAAACAAACAAACAGAAAATTATAAATGCACAAATTGTCGGTTGAATCGCATTAATTGAACAATTTAAACGTTGTAAATAGTGTTAACAGTCTTTATTTTCTTTGACACTGTTTTGTTTGATTTCAAACAGTTTAAATCAATGATAAATCAATTATTTGTGGAGCACCGAAAACTGCACTTCTTTTCAGCTAGAGTTGTCGACTTTTTTTTTTTTTTTTTTTTTTATCTGCAAGATACTCGCACCGCTTGAGCTGTTTGCTCTCTAAACAAAAGCGAAATACTCGTAAACACAAATTCAAAATTCAGATTGAAATTAGAATTTGGACAACCCGTCGATTCTCAGTAGACCATTAGTGTATCATCTAATGAACTGTTCACAAAGAATAGAGTTTTGCGTATTTATCTATCTACAGGCGGGCATCTGCAATTGTATCTATATCCTATATGCACATACAAATACCTGTAGCTGCATCTGTATCTGTATCTATGCTGTATTTGCATCTATCAGCGCTGGCACATCATCAGTCATTAGTGGCGCCATTGTTGTTGTCTTTGTTTCTTTATTTCTGTACTTCCTTTACTCTTTCTGTCTTTCGGTCTTTCTTTCTTTGTATCTTTCGGGGCAGCCCCCATTGTTAGTGTCTCGCGCTTTTTATGCACTTTTATTAGCTTTGGCCAAAATGTGGCCAGCCACTTGAAGGCATCATCATCAGCATCGTCAACAGCATCAGCAAACAAGTTTTTGGGGCTCTTATAAACAATTCTTGAGAGTAATCATTCATCTTTTTCTGCTGGTGTTGTAGAAAGCTTTGCATTCTAAAGTTTACAGGATGAATATAAGAATGGGTGAATGTGAATGTAAATGTGGTGTCGATGCCAAGTTGATTTGGGCAATATGATGAGTGATATTTTTCAAAGTGAAATTAAATGAATCGAATATTGCCTTTAGATTTGACCTATAAACAAACAAAGCGAGCGATAGTCCCTAAAATAAGAAAGTGCAATGGAGTACAGAGAATACGTCATAGAATTTTCACTAAGATCTTATTAAAGTTACAAAGTTAGTTACACAAAAACAGTGAATATTGATAAGTTATTAAAAAAAAATTACATATTTTTAAATTAAATGCATCTAAATTTTGTTTGTGATTATCAAACAAAACATCTAGAGAAAAAATGAAACCTCGCACACATCCATATTGTTTAATTTGTCAGCTCATGAATACCCCTAATGTGCTGCATTCGTAGCAAATGAATTTTAATTCAAGCAAAGTGATGAGTTTCACATCCGACACAATTCACTTCATGCTCTGCGAGCCGCAGGAATGAATGAGACCAGAATTCATTAAGAACAATCAGATGCGACAAGAACCAACTCAACTCAACTCAACTCAGAAGACTATCCGTATCTACAAGATACGTATGTATATAGATACATTTGAATCTGTATCGCATTCCCTGCTGCCAAGAGTGTTACGCTTTGTTAGTAATAATTCGACATTTTAATGAAGTGGCAGCTTCAGTTGCGATCCCATTAACAATATCAAGAATAATGCAACTAAGACGGATATAAATATATAAATTATGTAAGCGAATTTCTTCGTAATAACAGTTAACTCTACATGCAACACCTTTTACATTCACAATTAATTTAAAAGGCTCTTTCAAAGTTTTCAGCACCTTGCGCTAAGTTTTTGCATTCTTCGGTTGGGGCGTTTAGTATAAAGAATACAACAGAGTCAGAGAGAGAGAGAAAAAGGGGAAGACCTTAGAAAATAGTTGGGAAGGAGCACCAAAATAATAACAATCATTATGATTAAACGCAGCTATTTGAAAAGTCGTGTCCCAAGTTAATGAAAATGTAATTGACCAGCGAATGCAACTGGGTCTGATGCAGTCTCTCTCTGGGATCTGAGCTCTGGTGTTGCTGCATGTGGCTAGTTGCAAGTTGCCAGTTGCATGTTGCCAGTTGCATGCCGCATGGAGACCCGACGAGAGCAGAAGCCGCCAGTTGCACTGTGGAGAATCGGGGCAAGAGGCAGACACTAGAAACAGCAGCAAAACACTCAGACACAACCTCGGATCCAGACTCAGACTCAAACCCAGAACAGACTCACTGCAAGAGACCAAGTAGTTGTTGTTGTTGCTGTTGTTGTTGCCTTGCAGCCATCGTTGCCATATCTTGTGCATATCTGGCATTCAACTCGTTTGCGAACTATTAATTTTGTATAACATCCTGCATCTCAATGTGGCCTTCGGGTTGAACAGCCCAAACCACAAGTAAAACGAAACTTCAAATGGCTTTTCAGCTGTAATAACTAAAATAGAGAAAATTGTATTCCTTGAATATCTTTTGAAACCTGAGCTAAGACACTTCTTTTATAAATTATTTCATAGCTGTTAGTCGGTTTTTATTCATATTCAATGTTTTTAATAAGATATTCTTTAATTAAAAGAAGATTTACCAAATTGTATTCCTTTCAGATGCATTTATATCTTTTAAACCCTGAGCTAAGACTTTAATTCATAAAACAAAATATATATTATTTCTTAGCTGCTTTTCGAGTCTTTTGATTTAACAGAAATTCGGGTGCACTCTTTCTATCTTTTAATTCATGTTCAAGTGATCAAACAATGTTTTTAGCAAGACATTTTGTAATTAAAACAATAATTAGCAAATCATTGAGTGAGCTAAGAGAACAGGCATGAGAGTGAGTAGTCATCGCTTGGCTAGCCCAACCCAGATGCATAGTATTGCTTTAAATTGTTGTTATTTAAATCTTTATAAATAAAATCCCACTAATTAGGGTGCAGTCGGGCGATTGTCCCTCGACCACCGCCAGCTCTCGTATTTTGCGGCGCGCTTCACAAATTTATTAAATTGACAATTTGTAGTTGTGTGGGGAATGAGAAATGAGGGACAAGGGGCAAGGGGCATGGGGATTGAGTATGTGGCAGTGGCAAGCCTGTGGCATCTAATAAGCATTTGACATTTCGTAAGTTTAGAGTCTGCAGGTAATGTATCTCAAAGATGCAATGCGTTTAGCTTTCACTTTGTGGGCGAACGATGAAGCGCAAAAAGATCTTTGATGATTGTTTTGGAACGTCGCCAGCTTTGGTCTTGTCAATTAGAGAAATGCACTCAACTTCACAAGATTGCATGCGATATTTAAATGTATCTGCATCTCTATTTGTCATTTAGACTTGTATCTACATGTGTATCTATGCATGTAGATATATATTTATTGCTTCTGTTCGCTGAGCTCATTTAAGACAAAATATTTTATAACTAGATGCAAAATGCAAATGCTCAGGTTTCGACTCAGACTCAGGGAAGGAGGGGAAATCAGGGGTATCGGGAGGTGTTTCGCAAAAGTCCCTCGTTCTCGCCTGACGACGATCTCTCGTGCAGCGTCTAATTGAGGCGCGTCTCGAAGATGGCGTTTAAGCTCATTTTAATATGCTGGCCACAAAATGAAAGAAAAAATAAAGAAAAACTTGACGTGATTATATGCAATCAACGTTGTTGTAGTTGTTATTATTGCTCTTGTTGCTGTTTTTATCCAGTTGCACCTTCCAGCAACATGCACTCAAATTTGCATAATTGTTAACATGCTGTTGTTGTAATTGTCGTGTCGTTGTTGTTGTTGTTGTTAGTGGATTTTAATCAGCGCCTGTTGTTGCCTCAGCTACATGCAGTTACCTGCCCCCAAACCCAAACCCATTCCATCTTTTTGTTTCTGCTCCTGTTGCTGCTCCGCTTTTTTATTATTAGAATTTGAGCTGCTTGGCACCTGAAACCATTTTAATAACACTTCTCAAATGCTTCTCTTTCTCTCTGAAGAGAGAGTGGGTTTCGGTGGCTTTAATAAAGACATTTGCCGTCGAAAATTAAGTTGTACACGATAAACAGAGCTGCAGCGATAAGAAACTATATAAAATCGGATTATAATTGGACCCCAATTTGGACATATAAGTTGCAAAGGTTATTGACTCTACACGTATAAGTACGAGTATCTTAGCATGTCATCTTGATAGGTTCAAAATTTGCTAATGATTGCATACTGAGTGCATGAAACCATTGTGAGTAGTTAAGTGGAAACGGAATCTTTTTTTGGTTGTATTTCCAGATCATATTCTCACACCTCTTCGATTCGAATTGACTTGAAACCGTAGTTAAGTTATTTGTTTTTTATCGTATGTCTTTCAATTCGAATTGTGGCTCCAGTTAACGTATAATTTGACTTGGGACTCGTCAATGGCACCCAATTCAATGGGTAAACATTGGTTAAACTCGCACCGAGGGGCGATCACTAATTGGCAGTGGCAAACGATGGTCATTCATGAATACTCATACGAATGCGAGTACTCACACACAGCTGAGTGAGTTGCCCTCTCAGAAACAGCATAAGCTGATGGAATGCAATTAAATCTCATCGATGCATAAAAGTAGATACATACATTAGATACATCGTCACATCTGCATATACTTAAGATACATACATGCAGATGCGAGCTGCGGCAATATGCAAATGTATCTAAAAATGGCTGAATGAGTGTATCTCATTTGGGTTCCATTCATGTTCTTCAATTACCAGATACGAGTTGCAAATAATACGCATCTTGGCAATTCTCTCTCTCTCTCGACTTCTCCACTCTATAATTATTTTCTCCACTTGCCTCGCAGATTGTTTGCCTTGCACTTGCACTTTGTTGTTGTTGTTGTTAGCTTTGTTATATTGGCTGCCATGAGTTACAGATACATACAATAAATAATAACAATATGCCCCATTGATTGGCCTGACATGAAACGAGTTTTTCCACAATTGGAAAATCGTAAAGCGTTTTTCCAGCTTGTTATTGTTGCCACTGTTTGAGTTTGCATTTATTTATGTTATACAATAAATGAAAATGCAGTTCTCTTTAATTGGCTGACATGTTGTGATTTTGGCTTGTCAATTGCCCTTTTTTGCCTCCTGTGAACTGCAAATAAGTTATTAAGTTTGGGATTAAGGTTGAATACTCGAGCTGTTTGCAATTAGCCAGGCCTGTGAGCTGCCAACTGCCAACTGTCTGCTAAATCGGCTATGAACCATTCACGCTAATGAGCGCAGTCAGGCGTTTGATCGATGACAGCCAGGCGTTCGATAGAAATTCATAAGAAATAAATATCGAAAAATTGTTAATTATTTCTGAAAATAAAATGCCAAAAGGCCGCGACTCAAACTGCAAGCTGACAAAGACTTATGGCAAGAGCAAAAGTCTGTCGACTTATACACCTGATAACTCGGGTCAACTCAATCTCGAACTCGTCGTGAGTTTCTCTGTCAATGGGTCACAAAAGCTGCAAGATAAGTACAAAAGAAAGAGAGAGAATGACAATAGGAGTAAGAGGAAGGGAACACGGACTGGGGGGACTGTTAAAGAAAAATCACTGACATGATGAAAAATCGCTCAACAATTTTTCGTTCACAATTTTTTGTTGTTGTTGTTGTTGTGGTATCTTTAGAATCCATACAACATAGCACCAGATCAGCATTAGGCACAACAATTTTTCATGAAATTTGGAGAATTTAAATATAAACGGAGCGAGAGGTGCGAGATTCATATCAAACCAAAGCGCAACAGTATCTGTATCTGTATCTGTCTATGTATCTGTCCATGTATCTGTATCTATAGGTATTATGAGTTATTGTGGGAGTCTGTCGGCATTAGCCGCGGGTGCCGGTTGCCGGATTGCCGGATTGCAGGGTGTATTGGGGAGGCATCGGGGATACCGGAGTGTGTTTTGGGGGGAGTCGCGTTTGTTTACAATTTCACGCGCTGCGATTTTCGCGGTCGAGTTTTTCACGCAGCGCCGCGAAGAAAAATGGAAAAGTGTAAGTGTGAGGGAAATTTTGTTATTGTTTATGTATTTTGACAAGATGCCCCGCGCGCTCAGTTTGCCAGACAATTTGGTGCGGGAAAACCGCTTCCCCTCCCCGTCGCCCTTCTCCTTCTCTTCCTTCTCTTTTAACACAAGTGACTCGCTTACAACAGGCAGTCGAATGAGTGCAAGTACTCTGAATTGACTGAATGAATGATTAAATTAGGTAACCCATAAAGTTCTCTGCCAGATTTCGATTTGAAAAACTCAAGAAATCTGAATCTAATCACGAATTATCAACACACTTGAACACTTGAAGTCGTTCAGCCAATTATCACTGGTATTTGAAGAAGCACACTCAAAATTCTATTGCCTTGAATTGTAAATTATTCAAAATAAATATTCACTTTTAGATATTTCGATTACCCATACTAATATTTAGTACCTGTCAATATTTATCAGGTAATGTATACAAACATGCTGAATATTTGCAGCGCTGCCATATACTTGATAAGAAATAAATTAACTAGATTTAGGACTTAACACAGCTCTAACTTTTCCAGTAAATCTGACGAAGCATATTCATAAAGTCAATTATGAGTGGAGTTAAACTATTTTCTCATCTACAAGTTATGGTTAAATGATGCTTTAAAACTGTATTAAATATTATATGTATAATTTCCAAATATTTATGAATTATTTTAAATGGCAACAGATTAGTACTTACTCTGTCCGAGATGTACTCGCTTCATCCATGGATATATCTGTGGGGGATTCTTCTTGCCATTGCCGCTGTTCTGACTGCTGCCCGCCTCGTTGCCGCTGTCGCTCTCCGAGTCGGAGTCGCCGCCGCCCGGACTGTGCATGGGCACGTTGACGTTGACAGGACCTGGGACACCCCCACCACCACCACCACCGGCACCACTGTGGTTGTTGTTGTTGTTCAGGCTGACGGCAGCGGCGGCGGCGGCGAGGCTGCCACCGAGGACGCCTTTGTTGAGGGAGCGGGCGACGCTCTCCACGACGGAGCTGGGCGACAGCTTCGGGGAGATGTCGCGGGTGGAGAGATCCTGTGGACTGGCTAGCGATTGGTTGTTGTTGTTGTTGCTATTTGAGCTATTGTTGTTGTTGTTGTTGTTGCTGTTGCCACCGGGCGTTACCGGATCGTTGGCATATTTACAGCTGATGCTCGACTGTTGTTGTTGCTGTTGTTGTTGTTGCTGCGGGAGTTGTTGCTGCTGTTGTGGCAACTGTTGCTGCTGCTGCTGTTGCTGTTGCTGCTGTGCCACAACGGCAGCCGTCGCATGTGAGAGCTGCTGCTGCTGTTGTTGTTGCTGCAACAGTAACCGCTGCGGCTGCAGCTGTGTGTAGTCCACCATGTCGGGATTGGCCACCGACTGGCCACCACCGGGCGCACCACCGCCACCACCACCACCGCCACCCAGGCCATAGGCCGCCTGGTTGGCGTAGTGCGCCTGCGGTGTGTTCGGATACAAGTTGGGCGTGTAAGCGGCCGCTGCTGGGAAGTAATCATTGCTGCCCGGCGTCGCCGCGCCAGAGTTGCCACCGTTTGCACCGCCTGCACCACCGTTGCTGTTGCCAGTGCCGGCATTGGCGCCCGGATGACTCTGCTGCGGATTCATCTGCTGTGGATAGCACGAGGCCAGCGAGTTGACAAACTGGTACGAGGACATGGCGAAGCAGTCGGGATCCATTTTGAAGATCGGTATCTGAAATGGAACAGAACAGAACCAAACACTGTGGTTAGTTGTACTCCAGACTCGTAGTCAGCTGATCTGCAGCTCAGATTGCACTTGGCTCTAGGTGTAGTCCGCAGTCCACTAATCCCCGCCCAGTGCAGATCCCATTACCCGATCTTCTCTGCAGAGGCTGGAGCCTCAGCTTTCCCAGCCAGTCTCAGTCTGACTTTATATTTGCATTGGCTGCAGATAAAAGTTGGCTTACGTTATGCATAATTCAAAAGTCTGCCATTAAAAAGATCTCATTTCTAGGTGGTTCAATGGCTTAATGTGTTTTTCATAGATAGAAAGTAAAAAAGAAATTAAAAAAAATAATACTTGACTTGTATTGTGAGAGCTTCTGAAGCTTATAATGATATTGGATTACTAATTTAGATTTTTTTTAATCTTTATATTACTAACCATTTTATTGAAAATACAGAAAGTGTTATTGTACTACCAAATTTCTAGCTGAGAGTGTTGCCATTGCTAAAGATGATTATGTTAAATGTACCCTATGTAATTCTGGCCAATTACCTGAAGCTCAAATTATATTATAATAATATATATATAATTATACGAATTATATTTAGTGAAGCGGCAAAGAACCCAATTTCTGCAGCCCAACAACTACTTGCGGATGCTTCTTCCGGGGAGTGAAACCAGAGAAGGAGCAAGAAGAGGAAGAGGGGCTGTAACTGTTTGGATTTCACTTGATCCGATGTGAAGGCGCAGATATGGCTAAGCATTGGCATTACGTGCATGCAATTTTGGTGTGGCACGAAAACCGCAATGGCAACAACGGCAACAACAACAGCAACAACACAACACTGGGACTGGCTGGAATGTCTACTGACCCGCCCACTCTCGTTGTCGTTGCCTGGACACTTGTGCTGCACTTGCGAGGAGGAGAAACAAAGACCCCAGAAGAAGTTGGAGAAGTTGGACACCATCGCTGATATTGCTGGTCGCTCGAGCTGGTCGAGTCGAGTGTTGCTGTTGCTCAATGGCAGAGGGAAAACTTGTATTTTGGGTTCGTTGCAGCGGAGATAGTCACTAAAGCAGCCACGATTGCAAAACATTTGGCAACAAGGCAGCGACTGGGCCAGAATAGCCTCAAAGCCGAAATGGCAAAGCAGGATGAACTTAAAGCCCACCGAAAACACAAAAAACAAAAGAAATGGAAAAGAAGAAAAGAAAACAGTGCCCAAAAACAATGCAACGACCCCGGTAAAGGTTTCTTTCCCCCACTGTAGATATTTTGCTCTCTTATTTTGGTTCTTCTTCTTGTTGTTCTGCTTCTTGTTGGTCTTCGTATGAAACCAATAATTTTGATTCAGTGGGCAATTTAACCCTTTAGCATGTTGTCCAAATGAAAGGAGTTGAAGCTTTAAATTAAATCGGCTCTGACTCCGAAAGTGGCCCTAACCTGGCGAGGTCTCAGCTAAAATCTGAAAGAAACTGGCCAACAGTACTGCGGCACAAGGTGGCGGGCTGGTGCATGCAACATGGGGCATGGGGCATGGTGCATGGGGCATGGGGCATAAGGGGAATGCAACATGGGGCATGGGGCAGGCAAAAGCTCGTCGCTCGACAGAGATTTATTTGATGAGCAGCGTTCCTGAAAACGCTGTAACTTCGCATTCGCATTCGGCCCTGGGTATTGGCGATTATGTTAAAAGTTTAAAGCAATTGTAACGGTGTTTCATTCTTGGCTAAAACCTTTTCGATTTTGTATTAGCCCGCTGGGAATATATATATATAGGTAAGTACGTCGACTACTCGTACTCCAAAGCTGTTAGCCAAAGTTCGATTATTGAAATTATACGTTAGACAGATAGATAGACAACAGCATTGACCCTGTTGACTTTGTGGATATTGGTAAATCATTTGTGTATAGAACTGAGCCAAAATATCAACTTAAATTGGTAGCAATCACTAAGAACAAGCGTTCAATCTGTTGCTGAAATGAAGAGTAATACATACTGCAATAGATTATAAACCCGAATGAAATTTGCAGTCTAATTTATTTTAAAATACTTTTCTCTACTTGGAAATTGCATCTTAAATCTAACAAAGAATTAATTTTATAGATGTTGATCTAGCTGCCGGCGTCTGTTGTTTATTTATCCATCACTTAACGGCAAATTAAAAATTTAAAAATAAAGAAAAAAAACGGAGGCAATAAATAATTCGAGTTTGGAAATTGTTTTCCAAAGAGTCGAGAGTCGGTCGACAAGCGGTTCAATTGGTGTTAATTAAATCCATGAATAATGAAAACGCAAACCGAATTTGCGGGCTCTCTCTGAAAATATCGACAATATACGGATGAGTATACGAGTATGTGGAAAGAGAGAGTGAGTGTATAAATATTGCCATAGATTGGTCGGTCGCTTCGGCTGATTGTCGCCTCATAAGAAAGCCATAAATTATGACAATTCTTTTGGGCAGCGACATCTCTCCAGTCCAGACGAGGGAGCGAACAAACTGAAACTCTGAAACCGAAACTGAGCGAGTTTCCTTTGTCTCGACGTCATTTCATTTCTCTCTTCCCTCGGTTTATTTCGTTTTCTTTCTTTCTTTTTTTTTAGACTGCCCTAGGCCTCTTTGTATAAACAGTTTTAATATGCCAACGAACGGGAGTGAAATTTTGTTGGATATTTAAACCGCAGAACGAATTTCTTTCCCAATTGTTGTTGGTTCGACATCGCCGACATCACAGGTAAATAAACAGCAATTGAGTTGCACATGCGCAGCTCTAGAGATATCCTCAGTCTTCCGTCCCTCCATCCGCGTCCCTTTATCATCATCAAGCCAATGTCACCATAAATCAATTGGGCCCAATGCGACAGCTGAAAAGGGTTTCTCTCCTTCTTCTGGGACTTTTCACGAAAACTCCAGGACAATGGCAGACGTTCTAGTTCCCGACCTTACGACCTTATGACTGGTTTTGAACATATTGTAATTAAGACGATTAACTTTTGCATAATCGATACTTAACCTAGGTTAAATTGTATGTTTGACTTTGGTCTATTATTGTCTATTATCTAATCTTTTAAGTACAAAGAAATTGTCAAAATACTGATAAGAATATATATCACATATCGATTCTAGTCTTGCACAATTCTCATCTCTATCGAGCTATTTAATTAAACTTTAATTGTGTATTTGATCTTTTTTTTGTTATTTAATAAGAGTGTCTTAGAAGTGATAAAATATTTTATTTTTAATGCTTAAAATATTCCATAAATATATTTTTATAACTTATTCTATAACTATAATTTAAATATGTATTTTTATTTAAAACATTGCTCTATATTTTTCCATTCGTTTTCTTTATTCATACAAAATTTATACCAGTCAAAAGTCAGGTTGTATAACATCAATCACGTGCTAATCCCAAATCTAGCACTAATTTTTCTAAGCTCATTTTCAGCAGTAAGAAAGAAACTTAACACATTCATCCATTTCCAAGCACTTCATCATCATCCAAGGCAACCATCTCTTAATTATGAAATGAACAAAACCCTAAGCAGTTATTTCTTTAACAAATGTCGCCCTGATGTTGTCGCCCATCGTCGTCGTCGTCACCATTACAGATTTTCAAGTCGACTTGTTTGTTATTTGCTGTTGTCGGGTTCCAGGCCAGGCCATAAATCATAATTTTTAATATTTGTTGTCAACATGGGCGTAGCTCGTGTATATGTAAACATGCCGCTTCTAAAAACTGCCATAGGCCCCGAGATCCCGTCCAGAGGGACGCTACAATTTGAAAAGGTATTTGCGCACGCGCAGTCACACTCATTCACATGCATCCATCTCTCTCGCACACTCACGCGCTCTCTCTTTCACTCTGGCTGTATGGTCTGGCAATAACAATGAGCCAAAAGGAACAACGACAAACACACACGAATGCAAGTGGGCCCATTAAAAACTCATAAAAATTTGTAAGCACCTCATAAAAGTAGTCATAAATATTATTATTTGGTTTGTTTTTTTCCTCTCTCTCTTTCTTTGTCTCACTCATCATCTCTTCTCTCTGTCTCACTCACTTTTGTTATTGTTACCCTCGTCTGTTGTCGTTTGTCGCCTGTTGCGGTTGAGGCTCTCATAATTTTTATGAGTTTTTGATTTGGTTTTCGAGTTTTGCTGCCATTGTCGATCCCGATCTTCACTGCAAGCGGCCATTGTTGACCTTTTGACACGTACTCAAAATACTTGTAGTTCGGGTTTTGCGGTTTGCTCTTCAACACAACATAATTTATGATCTGTTATGCAATAGTTATATCTGTCAAAAGCAGCAAATAATCATGTTTACCAAGGGTCAAGGACAACGCAATTGTGCAACATGTTTTCCTTGGGCCACTGGCAACTCTAATTGGGTCATATGGCTGGACAAGGAGAATGACGGAGATAATTGACTAGTAATTTCCACTGACATTAAAGTATTTTCCATGCCATTTAATAATTTAAAGGGACCAAATTTGACTTTTTAATTACAAAAACAAAAACAAAATAAATTTTGTCTTTAGTATCTTTAAATATTAATGCATAATTTGTATTAAATAAAGTTCTTCTTAGCACTACCGAAACTTTCATTGCCTCATTTTATTTTCAATAAAATATGTTTGATATTAAATTTTAAGCAAACTTCAAGTGATGTATAAATATAAATTTATTTAAAGTAAATTTGGAAATTAAATTTTAAAAAATTTTCAAGTGATATTTAATGTATTAAAAAAAAATTTCAAGTATTGGTATCAGCTTCTAGTGGAATTCATGATTAGAAAAAATGGTTTTTGGAATGTGTACTAACAAATATTATGAAAAAATAAATCCGAGTTTATCAGCATACAAATCGGCAAGGATGAAATGTTGGCGTCTCCTCAAGTCTCCTTCAGATGGAGTAGGAGTCGGAGGCGAAGTCGAAAATAAATGTGTCCCGGCACTTATTGTACCTACACATCCAAATACAAGTTGTGCAAATGGCTGCCGTCGCCTCAATAGATCAACGACTCCCGAGTAACAACAACAGCAACAACAACAACAATGTAGTGATTGTAGTTGTTTTGTGTTGTTGTTATGGCTGTTGTCGCGGCAAAGTTTGCGTGTTTCATACATTTTTTCGGTACTATGTATTTTGATTTATAAATATAAATAAGTAAAGCTGAAATATCATCATGACATTTCAGCCCCATTGCCCCCCAATTGGGTAAGACTCTCTTGGCCCTCTCCCTATCCCAAAATACCAATGATGAATGTGTGCTCCAGGCGCAGGCCAAATGCGAATGATGATGGCATAAATAAAAGCGCTGACAAGCCAAACAATAACTGCAGTAGCCGGGAATCTAAAGAGAAATTCAAGTGTAGGACTTTGACTTGAAGACGGAACTGGAACTTACATACTATATATATAAAACGATGTCTCTGTGTGTGTGGGACCAATTAACTCGCCGGGCAGCAGCCTTTGTGTCCACACATTATGCAACAGCCCATTGAGAGCCCTTTGATCTGCCTTCGACCACCCTCCGAGAGAGAGAGGGAAATGCAAATGAAAGTGACCTACATCAAGTGGCGATTCTCCCTACCATATGTGTGTACCTAGCGAAAATTGGCCTAGGCGCACCATGGGCGCCCAGTGGACTCTCTGAGCAATGTTTCTGTTCCATATCAATGCATCTCAGTCGCAGTCTTAGGCGCAGTTTGTAGTCACATTTTAATAAAAAATTCAGTTTCGTTGCGCCCACAGTGAGCGGGTCAGCATGACTTCCATTCCATTCCATGTGGTCGGATGGTGTCGGATCAGGGGCAAGAGGCAAGAGGCAAGACACAATCCAAGCCAAGACATGCCACTGTAAGCAGGGATGGGCAGGGCAGGGCAAAGGCAGACCACGCAATTTCTATGTACCACGCCGTGGTTTTCCACACTATTTACATTTGAGACTGGTACATATGTATTAGATTATATTGTGTATATAATATATGGTAGGTAGATTACTGTGGCTGCTTGTTAGGCATTTTTCATTCGCGGTGACATTTCGCCTTTGTGGCTCTTAATTATTTCAAAAACGGCTGCATTCGTTTTAATGAAGTGAAAATTCTTTGCGTTGATATCGCGCACGCAACCCAAAACAAAAATGGAACACAACAAAAGTAAGTTGGAAGAGCCCAGAAACGAAACCTCGATTGCCAGCAGCATAATTTAATTGAAGCCTCAAAACTAAACTCAATTTAATATATCATTTCGATTTAAAGATACGATAATTCAGGGGCAATTCATTTAAAAACCGGACTTAATTTCGTGAAATATATTTCTTACAAGATATGGTACAGGCATAAATGAAGTAAAACTATTAAATGTTAATTTTTGTCCAACATTTTTAAGTTGAGGTATAAAAATTGTTAATTTAAAATGTAATTAACAAGTAAACATATTCTTATCTTGACAATTAAGATCAAAGTTTCTTGAATCAGACATAATGGAATAATATCACAATAAAATAATTTTTTACTTTAATGATTTTTTAAGTCTTTATTTAGAACTTATATCAAAGTTTACTATAAGATATTTAGTGACTCATTCAGTTAAGTAATTAAATAAATACATGAATGTAGTAGGTCCAAAAATACTTTTCTAACCAAATTCTGTTTATAAAATATTATACTCTCTTAATTTAAAAAAATTAAAGCTTTCACTAAAACTGTTGTTATATTAGTTTTATTAAATGAATTTATTTAATTTCCCCCAAACCTGAGCTTAATATGATTAACTGTGAGATTGTTGAGAAGATATCTTTGTAAATATGTACAAATTTACTGTCTCCGTAAACTCTAGGTGAAGGCTAAGTAAATTTCCTTGTGTTCTTTACAATATACTTCCAAAGAAAATTGCGATATCTAAATTTGTGGGTAACAATCCACATCCTTTCTTTTAGTAGTCAGGTTTTATTCAATTAAAGTTTTTAGAACGAAGATAAAGAAATAACTTCTTATACGTTTTAGTCAACATATAAAAAATGATATTAAAAATTTTGCCAAGGATCTAATTTCTTTATTATTCAATTTCGACGGAAGGCGTCTTTAAAATGTTCATATACTTCTGATGAAACTCATTTAGGTGTATTTTACCTTTGTTTTCTTTTTAACAATTTAATTATTTTTCCGGTCGCAAATTGCGTTCACTTTAACAAATTTTTAGCCGACGGTAATTGTTATTTTAAGCTTAACAAGTGGAATCGCTTTGAATGTTGTTCACTTAACAAAATGAAAATGTTGTCAATTTTGGTTGTTAATGTTATCCGTCGTTAAATACGGAAATGGTTTCCGATCACTTTGAGATGGCCTTTAGCTAATTGCCAGTACCATTTGAGCCCGCATATTTTCTAGTTAATCCGTTAGCATCCTGAGGTGTAACGGGGTTGGCAATTCTACCTGTGATTTCACTTGACTTTTGGCGGATTTTCAGCCGTAATTAGCCGCAACGGGCAGGCACACGATTTGTCACAGTTCTAGTTGGGATCGATTATAGCGATTGTATCTCATTAGGAGTCTGCGATTCGCGTTGACGGGATGTGTATCTGCGAGTTGAGTTCACGCCGATTTTATGGTATCCATCAGCGCGAATGTATGAATACTTTAAGCGTCATCGATGAAAACACTGGCACTGAAAACACTTAGCTGCTCATCCATCTTTCGTTATTATCGTTCAAAGTCAGCACTGAGCGTTGTGCAAAGTATCTGTATCTGTATCCAACGGATGCGCGATATTGTTATTGTATCTCATGCACTGGACGCCGCACGATTCGCGGAGCGAGCGCGTCTGCTATGACGGATTGATGGATTGTTTTTAGCTAGGGCCAAAGTTTCCGTTTCGGTTTCGGTTTCTGTCTCTGTTTCTGTTTTCGAATGAATGTATCCGCGAATACGTGCTCGAAGCGCCAATGTCTCACTTTGACTGCTCGGGCATAATTCAAATATCTGAGCATCAATAAAAAACTCATGCTACGCGCAGCGCCAGCGCCGCCAATTGTAGCTGCGAGTACGAGCAAGTAAACTCACACACACATACACACACACACCCTCTCTCACACACACGCAAACAGCTATGCCATGACAGTGGCAAACACACATTCATTCGAGTGCATTCATTAAACACTCGCGATAAAAACGAACAAAAAATAAATTCGAACTGGCCATGCGTGTTAGAGCAGTCAGACAGCATTTAATGCGGTTGCATGCTGTCTCACTCGCACACATTGTCATTGCTCTTCTGTTTTTACCTTTGCGGACGCAGAAATGTGTTGCCGCAAATACGTGTGAGTGTGAGCTCGTGTGTGTGTGTGTGTACGCTACTTCGTGTACGTGTGAGTTCGAAAGAGAGCATGTTCGAATGCTTACGCTCTCCAAGTCGAACTCATTCTATTTCGAAAAATTCTTATTGATCTCACACACAGTGTCCGTGTGCCGCACATACACGATGAGCTGGGATCGCTTGAATTAACAAATATTCGAATTTCGAATACGGGACCAAAACTTATGTGCATGAGTGTTTGTGTGTGTGTGTAGCCGAAAAGTTTGATAACAGTGAGAAAGTTTAGTTTGCTGAAAAGTTTATGCGGCAAACAAAAACATATTTTTGAAGGTGCTAAAGCATTAGTTTTAAACAATTTTAGGACGATTGAACCCTTACAAAACTCTTAATAAGTATGCAAATTTTAGTGGGATTCAAAGTGTTCATATTTTATGAATTGGTTGGTAATAAATTTGTTTTAGATAGATTTTTACTTTCTGGAATTCCAAAACCCTTAATACATTATTTTTAAAAAAAAACACCAAGTAAGATTCCCCCTATTCAGCCTATTCTGCAGAAATGTCAAGGAACTTAAACACGAATAGTTTTCAGGACTTACCTATGTTTCTTAGTTTTGAAATCCAATCCAATGTGTTTTTCCTTGGTTATAAAATAAAAGATAGCACTTCACTTATCGTGTGTATTTTATAAGATGTTTCAACTACACTCAAGAACTTGTGAATATGTATTGTATACACCTTTCAACACTTGATTGATTTGATTAGTTTACTCAATTGTCGTAACATTCTCCAATTGCAATGGCATTTTTAAAGCTTAAGTGCTCCATTAGAGATGAAGAAATGTCGAATTTATATATTCTAATATTGCATATATCCTTGGGCCTGAGTTCCACTAAGTTATCCGTTGATTAGTGGATATTTAAATTATATTTGTATAATCTCACAGAATATTCCAAAACACTTTAAGTTGTGTGTGGTTTTGCCGTCGCCTGAAAGCTCAGTGGGCTGTCTGATTGATTGAACCGAATCGGTTGGATTGCACCTCGCGTTACACGAATATTTCCAGAAAGCAAGTAACAAAAGTAACAGTTAGTTTAACAGTTAACCGGTTACCGAGCGCGCAGCTGGCGTACTTGAGTGCGCCACGTTCGATTCACGTTTGACAGAGCAAGAGCCTTACACTGTGGAGTCCGAGTCGAAGTGAGTGTGTGAGCTGTGAGTGTGTGTGTATGTGTGTTCGAAAACTGTAAATCATTCAGGCTGCTCGCTGCGTGCGCAAATGAGACGCACTCAGTGTGCGCATGTTCGAAAGTCAGTCGCGCTCGCTCGCACTGCAGCTAGGCCACGCCTCCAGCTTTGATTTATGCTTCAGGGGGTGCCGCATGGCCTGGACCAACGGCCTATGGCGGCGGCTCCACACGGCTGCCTCAGATGGCAAAGAGAAACAGCAGAGAAACAGGTAGTTGGACGCTGGACGAGGCAGATGATTGCCTGCCACTCAACGTCAACGTCACCGTCAACGTCAGCGCCAGCGTCGTCGCCCTCCCTGGCACCCAGATGCTTTGTTGTTTTTTGCTCCAGATTAGGCTGAAATCATCCTAGATTAGTACGTCCCGCTACCCCCGAATCTGCAATCCTCCATCCTATTCCTATTCCCCGCCCAGTTCCAGGCACTTTATTTGTATTCAATCGTGGCGCTGTTCCGCTAAATCACCGTCACATTATTATTTCGCATTATTATTTTATAAACGTTTCGTTCTTTGTGCGCCATCATTTCCATTTTTATTGGCTGCGTTCGAAATTTTACAGCGTGCACTGTAAACAGAAAGTCGCCAAAAAGCCAAGCGACAAATGACTTTTATTATGGAATTCTACCTTGTCCCAAGTTTCGGTTTGTTTGCATCTCTTTAAAATAAGCTCGTTTGCACTCGGAATCGGAATCTGAATCTCAAACTGAATTTAAATTTAAATTTATTGATCACATTGCTTGGCGACATCGCGAGCTTCTCATGATTCATGATTCATTCGGTTTCAAGTTACGCTTCAGCTTTCGGCTTTTGGGCAGGGTCTGACATTGACTCTGGGTCTCTGAGTTGTTTGGCTAAATGCCTTAATTAAAAATCAATTTCGGATTTGCTACCAAATTCCAAACGAACAAAACAAGAAATTTATTTTTTTGGGATTTTTAAATTTGCATCTTTATGGACAAATTGTGTGTAGCGACTAACAAAACAAAATATAACATTCTGCTGATTGACTTCCTTGAAGTAATTATTTCATTTTATTTGGTTTAAGCTTTATCACACACTTTTTATTTTGCCGCAATAAAATTTCATAATTATTATACACTTTTTTAATAATATGCATCTGTAATTTAAATAAATAGTGGTTGATTTTACTGTTAATATTAAATGTTATTTGTAAATTTTAAATTGATTTCTGATTTACAATTCATATAAATATCCTATGGATCATTCGATATGAATCACAGAATTAAAATATATATTTATTTTTAATCTATTATTATTATTTAAATGAAATATATAGCTGTATCAATGTACATAAATAATTATATAAAGGAGCACATATATAATATTTAAAGTTAAAATTTAAAGATGAATAGAAATATTGAACTTACATTAGAAATCTCGATCTTATAACCCAAAATTTAGCTATCTTAATTGTAAAATTCATTTAATATTATCTGTTAATATTTTCTGAGAGTTAAGATAAGATTTCTAAGTCAGCTTTGTCACTTCTAATACTTGTTTTCCAGATGGTACCAAAATCCGTCGTATGTATGGTCGTATGTTTTTTTTTATTCAACCCGCACGACATGAGGGAACCCATATTAAAAATGTAAAAAATGAAAAGAAAAACTAGGAATCATAAGAGAGACGCCTGCGTGTACTTCTGTAATTGGAGTTGATGTCGGGGCTGCCAGCGGGCAGTCAGAGTCAGGGCCGGAATCGGAGTCGGAGTAGGAGATGTGGATGGGATGGGATGGGATGGGACGGAATGAAGCTGCATATAGACTCAGACTCAGCCTCAGCCCAGCAGCATCCAACATGTTGCAGGCGATTTTTCATCATCGCTCGCATGTTGTTAATATTGATGCTGTTCTTGTTTTCTTGTTGTTGTTGTTGCTGTTGCACACACGCTTTTAATATGAAACAATCAGCAGCGTTTGTAGTTTTGTTTTTGCTGCTGTATAACAAAAAAAATATAAAAATATAACTAGAGGAATTTTCAAATTAAATGTGGGCATAGAAATGTGTGCAACGTGCAGCATGCCACTTGCAACGGAACTGCAGCAGTTTTCAATTAAACTCAGTGCCATCGACCCAAGAAAAATGGTCAATTCCAATGCCACATCCTCAGCAGCTCACGACAATTCGTTAATACCTTGCCATTTGAGTTCTTCACGCACTCGCTGAACCAGCTAAGACAGGCTGCATCTCGAATGAGAGAGAAAGAGGGGGGAGTTTAGAGGGACGCTTCTAGTGGCATTTGATAAATGTACGCCATTTAGGACAAACACACAACGCTAAAGTTGCAGCTACTTAGAGCAAACGATAACTAAAAGACAAATCTGGAGCACATACTCTCAAGTTGTGAAGTACACTCGGAAAAACTATATGTTCGATATCATTTAATTGCTATTATTATTAAAATTAAAACTATTTATAGTTGGAATAAAGCTTAAGAAAATGAATATTTAGATATGGATAGTTCAAAGAAATAGTAATATTAGAAGCAAAATGTATTTTAACAACACCTTTTTTTCAATACAATTTTGTTCAGTAGTTTTTAAGCAAGTGTGTTCATCGAATCTTTTTATTTCAACTGTATTATATTTTTTCACTGATATTTAATGCATTTCTTTTCCCATTTTCTGAGTGTTGATGCTGCTGCTTGCAGTTGGCGATGCATTGAAAGATGCATTTACATCAAAAGACAATTTAAATTAATTTACCAATTTTTCTGCCATTTTCAATTTTTTGCTGTTGCAACTGATGGCTCAGTGCTTGCCCCAGTGTCAGTGTCAGTTCAGTGTCAGTGCCGCTGTCTGTGGCAGCCAGAGTCCATCCACATTTGATTATGATAAACGCGTCTCGGCTGTCAGCCGATGAGCTACTTAGTCGTCAAGATGGCGGCCAAACTGAGCTGAAGCTGGAGCTGCAGGAGCAGGAGGAGGGGGGTTGTCATTAGGCGCAGTTGTTGTTGCAAGGACAACAGCTGAGCTAAAGCGACACGCGACTCTCTTCTGTGTTCATCATTAGAGGCGGCAAGACGGCATTCAAATGCGATTGCGAATACAAATTCGAGTCTGAGTCTGAGTATTCTGGCTGAAACGCCATTTTGATTTGCTTGTGGCATCACATACATTTCCTTATGTTATGTACACACACTCTATATGCAGCATGTGGCCAGCCAGATAACGAAGCTTTTGCTGCGAAAGCTCTCCAGCTATATCCTTCTCACTTTGGCTGCTGCTCAGAAGCATTAAGGACTGTTGCGCATGTCCTGGGCGAGCAGCCTCATTGTTGATTAATTTGCCAGGGCAAAAAGGAAAGTGGCTCCACCTCTAAGTTGCAGCAAAGGACACTTTAAAGCATTAAATTCTACATACAGTAAAATTAAATTTCAAATGAGGAAATTTAAAATGGCGTCGCAGTCTAAGGAAGCCATTTGGCAGCTGCTTTCAGCCCCTAACTCTGTCCCCTAATCCCTGTGAGGGGTTTCTTTGCCATCCGCATGACAGCAATCAATCAGATTGCAACAAAAGATACACAGCCGAATTCTATAAATGTCTGACTGGCTGGCTGACTGGCTTTGCTCTTGAACCATTGCGCCAAGGTCGTGTCCTTCTGCAACAACCAGCAGCAGTAGGACCAAACAGGACCAACAGGTCCGCCGGCATTTGCCATTGTTCTATGTGTATATATTTGGCTTTTGGCAAATGTTTGCCATTTCCATTTCGTGAGCACTGGCAAAAACTCCTTTCGCTCTGCTCATTTGTGTTCATTATCGTCCTGCGGCGCGCCGCCAAATCCTTTTGCCCACATTATGCGTGTGAACAATGTTGCAGTCACTTGTATATGGGAAAACTCTGCATGTGCCTCACTCTGGACAGACCCGAGCTGCTTTTCCGATAGTCAGTGCTGGTCGTGTTTCTTCTGCCGCTGCTAATCAGCGCCGTTTTAATTAGTTCACCTCATCAAGGTCGCATTTAATGAATGCGAATCTGAGTCTAGCCTTTAAATCGGCATCTGAATAAGGATATTTGGCTCTAAATGCCTTGGTCACGGTCGACAGGGCAGTGTCCTGGACAGGTTTGGATGAAAATTGTCAACTGTAGTACAATAATTGCAGATATTAAAGTTTAACATCTAGCTAACCAAAGTCTTTCATAAATGTATTAAACAGGGACTGAAAATAACTGTTATTGATCGAAATTTCAACTCAAAAAATCACATATAAGGACTTGTGCGATTTTTGTTTAAAATACATCAAATTGTTTGTAAAAACAGTATCTCTGCAAAAAGCCAATAAACTTATATTTGAGATTAAAAAAAATAAAAGTCTCGAAAGACTTTTATTTGTGAGGAAAAAAATAAAAGTTTCAAATAACCATTATTTTTGAATTGAAAACATATAAGTCTTTAAAGACTTTTATATTTTTAAATTGTTTTTAAAAGTCTTTTTCGAATATCTTTGTTAATAGTTACTTAAGATAAACATTCCACATTTTCAACACATGTAAATTGGGTTATCAGGAAGATGATAATTAGATTATAATCTAATTTACATAAGAAAAATCAAAAGAAAACAAATCAAATTTAATCATTATTTTTGATTTATATAATAAAAATCAATTTTTATAGGTATTTGTAATTTTAATTTTTTAATCAAAAATAATTATTTAGTATGATTTATAAAGTAAAAGTCTTTAAGTAATTATTAAAAGTAACTTTTTTTATAATCCTCATAACAGTTTCGGTCCCTGGTATTAAAGATTAATTTCTGGTTGAGGTTTTTTTTGCATCTTTAATTGAAATGTATTTTAAATTGATTTATTTTGATATTCATATATTACAAAATATAGACAAAACTTTAATAAGATAAGCATTACATATTTTACCTAGAAGTACATATTTGGGGGAAAAAAAATGTTTGAAAAATTAATATTTACAATAAATATCACACATCTTTTTTATTTACAAAGTTTTAACTTTACTCTGAATATCTGTGAGATATTTGCTTATTAACATTATTAACTTTTCATTTATTTAAAATATCTTCCACAACATTCATTCCCTTATTATTTTACACTCAAAGCAGTAATGGCAAGGCAAAAATAACTTAAGATTTGATGACCATCTATAAAATTTCCGAATCTTTATGACATTCAAAGAATGTATTTATTTCTTATATTTATATTTTTGGCTTAAGATTTAAGTTAAACTTAATTTTCTACAATTTATTTTTTTCCCAGCGTAAATAAATGGTTTCTTCTAAAGCAAGCAGTGGGAACATTAATGTATTTTAGCAAGCAGTGTAAGCTGCACTGCTTGACAATTCGCTGGAAAAACTGCTGAATGCAGCTAGGTTTGTGTCTAGAGAAAATTGCACATTTCCATTTGCAATCGCAACTAATTGGAAAACTGGCAGAATTATATAAGGAAAAGTCCAACTGGAAGGGAAAACTGTAGCATTTTCCTCCCTGCCGCTTAACGCTGCCAGATGTCGCTGCCGCAGCCCCTTAAGAGACGTTTTCTAACTCGCATTAAAGTAAAACAAGTCTAAGTTTAAATACAGTTCCAAAACAATATCAGCTTCAGTAACCTCTTGGGTCTTTTCACCCAACGAGCTGTCAAACTTAGCATCGACCTTGGCCATTAATCGTCACTCGTCTCAATTTGTGCAATTCAACTGTCAACTGTGTGTCGAGAGGCTGCGAAAGAGGAAAAGTTTTTTGGTGTGTCTGAAAATCAATAATTCGAAACGCGTGAATTTCCATTAACAATTTGTTTGGCGCCGGCAAAGCTCGAACTTGAAATGTAAAACATGAAGGGCCTTGAACCATTTGCTAAAAAATAAATTAGAAAATTCCGCCACACACACACCTCGGCACATGTGCAGCCCCTCTTGGCCCAAAACAGCTGAGGCGGACAGAGCTCTGGTTCCGGCAAGGAAAGGAAAGGAGAGGGAATGAGATTTTTGAGTGTTTGCTTTGGGGTTGAGAATGGCGCCTTGCCTAATTTGAATATTGTATGGCCTATGTGAATGTCTGTATGTGTGTGTGTGTGTGTGTATAGGCTGGGTTGATTGTAAATGGAAATTTTGACGTGGCTGGGCGACGGACTGGCTGGGTGGCAACTTGCCCGACGACTCTCTGACTCTGACTGACACATATTTGGGCATGATCGAAATTAATGACCCGACGCTCACACACACCTATGCCCAAACATATACATACATGTGTGTGTGTGTCTAATTGACGGAAAAACATGCCCGGAAAATAGGTCAAATATAATTTGAAATATTATATGAAGAAACTCGCAGATATGCGAGTATCTAAGGATGCTTATATTTAAGCTGGAATAGAAAAATAGCTAATAATATTTAAAAGTAGTATAAAAGTTTGACTGTTATTTTGATTTAAGTAAAAACCAATTTAGGGTTTCTTTATCTGAAAATAATACACTAAAAATTATTCTTTACTTTTTTTTATCAATATGTTATCAAGCCCCAATCTACCCAACTGAATATTATAAATTTCTTTTTTTAGCTAATCACCGAGCGTCTGACAAAATGGAAAACATTTGTGCAACAACTTTTATGATTGTTATTAAAAAAATGTAGGGTTTTTGAAAAGAGCGATGGAGGGAGGGACGGGAGTAAAAGTTTTTCAACTTTCTGATGGCAAGATAAGTGCTCGTTTTTGGCATATTGCGACGCGCCGTCAAATGTGTTACGCCTCATGCTAATCAGCCCAAGCAGCTCCGCTCCGCTCCGCTCTGCTCCGAGGTCGATTCCAATGCCAATCCCTTCACCCAAGTCAGCCAACCAGAGCACGCTCCAAGCCTAAGCCCGCCCGGAACAGACAGCAGTCGACAGACAACGGACGACGGACAGAAACATGGCAAACTGCAAAGAAAGAATTCATTATTTCAGTTTTAATTGCTTTTTTCATACTTTCAAAATTTTAGCGCCAGCCGTATCCACGGCCTGGGCTCCCCTTTCCCCTTGCCCCCTCAGACCGCTGTTGTCTTGTCGTTTTGCATGTTCAGGCCACATCTTTCACAAACAAACAACTGTTTGCAAGAAATTCAATTATGCCTTTTAATAACCCCCAGCTCGGGTCAAAATGTCTTACACGAACAAAGTGCAAAACGCATATTGCAGGCAGTTCCGAAATCCATGAAAAAAAAACAAGTTAGAGCACTGCAGTTGGGTGTGATTGACTTAGAGATACTCTGCACTAGCTTTTGGAACAAACTAAGAAGTGTTTCTACAATTTATTTATTTGTTTTACTGTCCGGCTAAATGCAGCCAACACAACAATGTAAATTTAAATTAAACATTAAAATTTAAAAATAATTTTTAATAACAATATAAATTAAAGTTAAAAAGAAAAATAAATAAACCTATGTATGTATGAACGTTCATAATTTTCTTTTTAGAGAGTTTCTATATCATATGTATGTGTTTATAAATAGTGTACAAATTTACGAAAGAAAGTTGAATCGATATTAATATCTTATAATAACCAATGTAAGCTCAGATATCTGAAGCTTAGTATTAATTTACATGGGCAAGAGAGCGTTCCTTTGATGCAAGAATGTAGCGTGATTGGATCATTATACCCCATGCCCATTGAAAATGGCTAAAAAGGGTATATTAGAATCTACGACCCCATAAAGTGTCCGTGCGTCTGTCCGTCCGTCCGTCTGTTTGAGACAGCCGATCTCAGAATCTATAATAGCTAGAGACTTCAAATTTGGTATGTAGGTTGCTGTTTTAATTTTACTACAATAGTACGTTTGGATTTGATTTCAACTAGACTTAATTTTTTTAGGCAAAGATTAGTGACGTGAGAAAACTATAATATACAATAAATGTTTGGCAATTCATGCTAAGAACACAATATCACGGAAATCATAGTCCAGCAAAAACTGCGCAGGTCAGTTTATTTTGTGGTCTATAAACAAATTTATTTATTAATGTTCATGTTGAAACAATAAAAGTTTGTGGCTGAAATTTAGTGTGTGACTTTTGTGGCTTATTACTTGCTTTATTCAAGCATGAAAAAATTAAGTTAATTTCGATGAATTTTATTATATTCTCTTAAATATTTTATCATACATCATAGTGTATAAATAGAAGATTTATTTAACAACAAACAAGATTATTGCAAAAAAAAAAGAAACAGGCAAATTAAAAATTATAATTATTGCAGTGCCCGACAAGGATGAGGATGATGAGGAAGGATGGAAAAGGGGGAGAAGAAGAGCATGTAGAAGGAATAGAAACCTTTTTCGAACACAATCAGCTTAATCATAAATTAACAATAAATTTGTGGCCCAGCCAGATAAATTAGTCAAAGCGACACACCATAAAGCATTTGCTGAACTCATAAATCGCCGCGGACGGTGGCGGTTGTCGTTGTCGGAGCCACCGTTTCCCCCTCCCTGCCGTTTCCCCTTGCCTGCCGGAGCCACCGTCTGAACCGCAGCCTGATCTGCGCATTAACATATTAATGTTTTGGCTAGTTGGGGGATCTAGTCGTATCGCAGTTGGCGGCTTTGACTTTGGCGTACTGATCTAGCCGCCTTTTGGCGCTGATTTCATCTGGCCGAGACTGGGATTCTGTGGAACGACGACGACGTCGACGACGGGGCTTGTAACCCGAAATTTATGCATGCCAATGGAGCATTTAAAGCGACATTTGTCCGCTGTGGCCATAACTCATGTGCAGTCAGCGCCACCATCAGCACCACCGCCAACACCACCACCAACACCACCGCCTGCTCACACGCTCTCTTGCCGTTTTACTTGTGGCGATCGGACGCATTTGCCGGGCCATTAGACCAGGCCGAGAGAGTGTTGCCAACCATTCGGAAATTGTTGATTTGGGTCACAATTAATTGCTTTTTGGAGCGCCATAAATATAGCGACGAAAGAGCTAATCACAACAAAGGGCACAGCCGCGACCGTGACCTCTCTAGAGGGAGCACATGCCTAACTCAACTCAATCGCCTGTCCGGACGGATAATCGACTTTACATGTGCCTTATGAACTTCTGGAAACCTGTTGCTCTGTGGATCTAAACAAAATTAGCATAGACTGTGGGAATGGGATTCAACTCGCCACTAAGCACTGATTATCTTTGATATCTCAAAAGGTTTTGGTTAAATCTAACTTTATACTGCTATATCGACTTTACAGAGAAGTTGTTATTATTTTAGATGGATAAGAAGCATAATATCTAAAGTGCGAGTTAAAAACATTGATTCTGTTATTCCAAAATTTATTAGATACTGATTTTTAGTTCGAAGGAAGTTAGTCCTCCAAACTGGAGAAAAATGTCGGCTCTAACAATCGATTTTAAAAAATATCTCATAAGCTTTTAAAATTTTCAAGATCATAATTTGATGATTTGTCTTAGCTCTTTATCTACAGAATCTTCCAGATTAAAGCCCTCCTCACTTAGTCGAAAATAAACTGAATATTTTAAAAGGATTAGTCAGCTTTGTTTAGACTATTAAAATTGATTCGGTTCCACCCAGTTTCGAGATTATCGTGAAAGTTAATTTCGAAGTCATCGGGGGAGTTCTGCTGTTTGTGTTTATCTTAGACATAAGGATAATGTAATTTAATCCCTTCCAGTTAAGAGTTAACAGGCTGCTGTCATTTGCGAATCTGTCGAGGTGGGCGGAATGGCTGTAAACATGCTGCGGATTAAGATGCATCAGAGACAGCGGCAACGGCAATGGCAACGGCAGCGGTGCAGAAAGGATAATTCGCCAACCGACAATGGCAGACAAAGGTGTTTTGTTTTTATGACTTTGTAACTCCTTCGCCCGGTAGACGGTCGTCCTTTTGCGAAATTGTACGGGTTCTGTGCTCGTGTTTGCGAAAGGATAATTTTACGATCGTTATTCGCAGGCAAAGGCTGAAGCTGAGACTGAGGTAGGGGCAGGTACCGTGTTTGGGCTAAGTGGACACAATAGAACGCCTATTCGTAGTGCGAATCGAGAGATGGGCAAAGGAGTGACCAGTTCCGCACAAATGTTTTGACAAAGGCGGGCTTTATTTTGACTATTTAAAGGATTACGCTAAAGGATTGACTTTCCAGCCTTGACTGCATCCTTAACATCCTCAGACGCTAACGCCCACAATGAACATTCCGCGAATCTTCCATTAGGTCCTTTTATCCTTGCCTTGCCTTGCCAATCCGTTCGTCTGCATAGTTTATGATCCGCGAATGAGTTAAGAGCGACCTTTGGTTTTTCATTATAAAGGAATCGCAAATAAAATGACTTCACTTCCCCGAAGGACCTCAAGGAGTTAACGTAACTCTTTCGCAACTTGCACGTAAACCTTTTACCACTCACCAAGAAGTTGTAAAAAATCTACCACTCACAAAAACAAACTCTCAGAATTGATTTTTAAGTTACACGAATAAAAAGGAGTTAGCAGTTATTCTGAAAATTTTACCGGGAAATTCTCCCTTAAGTATTATTGCGAAATATTACCATATGATTTAGTTAAGGCATAAAAATGTTGGAAGAGAATATTAAGTTGGGGTTTTAATTTTAGGTGAAGCTTAGCATATTGGTTTACAGAAATATACTTAATTGTATAATTAAGAATTTGAGCAAAGAATAACTTATAATTAAGATTATCTTAAAAAATATGGGAGTTCTTCAAATCTACCCAAAATGTTCATATAGTTACAGTGTCCACTTTGATCTAATGAGTCGCATAAATGCCGTCTGGCAAATGGTATGGCACATGGTTTCTCGGTTGCGTTACCGATAACTGTCATGGAGAGAGAATGAAAAATGACCAATCAATGTCTCAGTTCAATAGATGAGCAAACAGTGAAAGGCGGCCAGGCAGCTCTTCCTCATCCCATTCCTGTTGCGATGCTGGCGGTGGTGGTGGGTAGAACCCAAAAGTCGACCAAAATGTGACGTTTTTCTATTGCGAAAATAGTGCATTTTATAGAAAATTCAACGGCCCGGGGAGAAGGGAGATGGAAAGAGGGAGCATCGAATTGCAGCTGCTTGAATTTAGAGTTGGTATCAAATCGTTTGTCTTTTGGCTTAAACATTTATTTTCGGGTGGTTTTGTTCCTAATGATCCAAAAAGAAGGTAAAGTCAAAAAGGAGATATATATTTCAAAATTGTTTTGCAAATAGTAAGTTTGCCGATATTCCAGATTGTCTTTTTGGGTTTCAAGAGTATAACATTTACTAGTAAAAGAGCATTTGGTAATTTTTTTTATGTGAACACTTAAATAATAATAACTTTTTAATGAGCATAAAGTAAAGATAATTCAACAATTCTTAAAGTAATTAATTATAGTATTTACTTTACTAATTTCTGTATAGAGAATATTCAGCATAATACCGCCACACTAAAAACTCGCAGAATATAGATTTTATAGGAATTTTTGAAAATTCTGAAAAGTTGGTGAAAGTTCAAGATCAAACCTACTTTCTCCGACTTTTAATAAATACTGCATACAATCGAATAATTATTTGAACCCTCAGCCTATATGTTTGCTGAGATATAGAAACAACCCCATACAATATATTCGAGATGAAGAAAACAAAATCATTTGTAAATTAGTTAAAGTACTAGGACTCAGTATTTGTATTTTAATAAATATTATGTAATAGTATTATCGATATAGAAATATTGTGTAAAATATATGTACATTCGTTTAACAAAACATTTTCAGTCTCCAAGTTGAGTTGTGCTTATTATCGATGCCCGGCCACATATCAGTTCAAAAACGAGGCTCGTGATAATCGAGCTCTCCGGGCTACCCATGGCCAGCCACTGGGTTTCGAGTTCAGAGATTGGCAACTCCGAAGTTGTTGTTGTTGTTGGTCGCTGTCGCTATCTCTGCAAGGAGTCGCCTCCCTCCAAGCACATCGCACACTCGTCCTATGCCCATGGCCTGGGCACCGTAGGGAGTGTGCGTTGCTTGTGCGTCGACTTCGACGGCGACTGCGACTGCGACTTCTCAGCATCTCGTTAGACATTTGCGTGTCACCGGCAAATGGTCGAGAGTGTGTGGCGCGTTCGTTCCGGTTGTGTGTGTGTGTTCGTTTAGGGCAGAGGCAGATGATAGAGCGCTTGGTTGGAGGTGCTCAGTTCCTGCTGCTGTTGTTGTTGTTGTTGCTGGTAGCTGCATTGCTGCGACTGTTGATGGTATTGCGGTATGTACTGAGCCTCGTACTGCTGGCCAAAGTGCGGCGGCGGCGGTGGCAACGACAGCGACAGAGGCAGCGGCGGCGACTGCTGCGGGTAATCATAGCTCTGCTGTGAGCTGGCCAAATAAGCGGGATACGCCGCATAAGGCATGACGGACTGTGGCTGTGGCAGGGACTGTGGCGACACACTGCTGGCGGCATCCAGCGGAGGCATCAACGTGCCATAGCCAGAGCTGGTGCAGTGCTCGGGCGAGGCCTCCAGGGTGCGATCCTTCTTGGACTTCATGCGACGGTTCTGAAACCAAATCTTGATCTGGCGCTCGGTCAGACCCAGAGCGTGAGCGATATCCACTCGGCGACGGCGGGTGATGTAGCGGTTGAAGTGGAACTCCTTCTCCAGCTCGAGGGTCTGGTAGCGGGAATAGGTTTGGCGGGTGCGTTTGGAGTCTTTGCAATCTGGAGAATAGAAAAAGATAAGCAAATAATTAGCAACAGTTCAAGCAGGGAATGTGTAAAAGAGAGAGAGAGAGAGACAAAGAGAGTGAGAGAGATCGATGCCTACCTGATGCGAGTGTCTCCTCAATGTGCGACCAATTGAATTCGTTGCTGGCGTTGGCAGCTGTCACAATGCGATGATTGATCTCATGTTGCTGCTGCTGCTGCTGATTGACAGCCTTCTCGGCCAGCGGCGACTGGGGTGGCGTGCTGATGCCGACCAGGGAGGCGGGCGTGGCGGGTGTGGCGGGGGTTGCGGGCGTGGCCTGCTTGCGCGGCGAATAGACGTCTAGATAGTCGACATCCTCGCTGCTGCTGCGCTGGGGCGACATGTGGGTCTGTTGGGTGGACGGGGTGGGCACCGCGTACTCCTGCTCGTAGCAGGGCGACTGCTCCCCAACGGAGCTGCTCTTGGCGGACTCCTTCTTCACGGCGGAGGAAGGCTCGAAGGTCGTGTAGAAGTAGTCGGGTGTGTACTTCAGCTTCTTCACGGGATTCGTGAGCAGGGCGCGCAGTGTGCTGGGACGCTCCTCGACGGCGGCAATGATGTCGGCGGCTGTGTCCTCCGCCTTGCGTTTCCTGCTCTTCGCGGGAGCGGGAGCGACAGTTGGAGCTACTACGGGTGCTGTAGTCTCGATGGGCGCCTGATACTGAGGCAGTGCATCAACTGCAGCGGGCTGGGGCATCAGCTCCTGGTAGTTGGAGTAGTAGCAGCTGTCGCTGTAGCTCTCCTGGCCGTACTGTGGGTAGCTGCTGGCCTGATAGCTCGCTGCCTGCCAGGAGTTGGCCTGGTAGTAGTTGCTGCTGCTGCTGTGGCTGTTGTCGTAGTATGTGGGTGGCATGGCGGTGGTGGCGTGGTGGTGGTACATGTTGTACATGCTGTCGGCGTAGTAATGACTGTGAGTGTTGGTGGCTGCTGACATTTCGTGTGTTCTCTTCGTTGAGTCCTGCGTTGTCCTGTGATGTGTACGCGACGCTGTTGCGTTTGCGAATGAGCTGCTCTGCTCTCTGATCCTGCCTAATATATAGTCCTCGTCCTCAGTCGCGTCCTCGCTGATGCACGGCACACGCTCGTCGTCATAGCGCATAAATATCCCTGCGCATGACACTTTGACACATGCTGAGCGCGCACTTCCCCTCCAGGACCTTGCAGCAGTACCTTTACGACTCGCAGGGGTAAGTTTGTAATTTATCCGATGGCCAAGTTATCCGGACGAGGCCTACCTGCTGTGCTGCTTATTACCTACCCATCGCGCCCATTATCATCGCGAGTTCGCCGAGTTATCCGCCCGAGCATTTCCCCTGATTTCAGCCCAACGTCCTTGAGATGCCTTGAGACGTGCGCAGGACGTCCCACAGGCCCGTAATTAAGTCGGGCCCGGTAGGTGCAGGAGCGAGACAGCGCAAGCTGCCGCACTCCTCTAATTGCAATAATCATAAAGACATAAACAGAACTGTAAACTGTTGCTAAAACGCTTCGCACAAAAGGCTTTTCCTGGCCCGTTTGTCCATTTATTGTCGCCAGGCAGCAGCAAATTCCTTAAAAATTTCTCCCGGCATCGTAGCTGCTGCCAGTTGTTCCAGGAATCGTCAAGGTATTCGCCATAGTTCCTAGTCCAGACCAGGCAAGGGCTTGATGCAAGGCTTTCACTTCGATACTGTTGCGCATACTCGCGTATGCACATCTATAAAGGATATCATCGATAGGATAACATTGCGCGTGCTCCGCATCCTTGCAGCCTTTAGCTCATCCTTTTTCGCTCTTTGTTGCGTCGCGTGTTGCGCTTTTTTGTTTGCTCGCGAGGGCTTATCCTGCGGCCTGTGGCAAGGCGGCGAGGTGGCAAGTGCCACATCCTCGTACATATTTGCATAGCCGACCCATAAGCCGCTCCAGTAAATTGACTGCCCAAAAGGCAGGACTCTCGCTCTCTTTATCTCTTTCTCTCTCTCTCTCGCTTTCTTTCTCTGTTATCCGCTTAGCAGAATCGCCACCCCCGTCTCCGATCTGTGTCCCACCCCGAGCTGCACCCTGCACCCGAGCATGCCAAACACCCTCCAGTTCCAGCCTCATATCGTACGAGTATCAACTGATTTCTATAGATACCATGGCATATGTGTGCAGATTGTGCATGTGCCAATTGTGCGGCTACCTCCTGCTTCTGTCCCCGTCCCCGTCCCCGTCCCCGTCCCCGTCCCTGACTCCGTTTCTGCCCCTGCTCCAGCATTTCCTTTACCTCTCCCATTCGGCTTCTTGTTGTTGCTGTATAGCGCACGTCCTGTGACAGCCAACTTAAATTTATGGCGTTTTTCAGTTTGACAGCCCGTTGCCGGGCGACTGCGAGCTACGACCCGCGACCCAGGACAACCCACTTTCAATATACAGTACAACATGTATCGATAGATTGGGTATCGATTTAGGAAATACCTAGTCGCAGTCTGAACCATGTATGAGCAAGAAGAGAATATTTCAACAATACTTTTCTATTTTTATTTTATTTTATTAGATTTACAATATAATAACAATTATCAATATATAATTAATATATTGTTCGTTGTAAAACTAACTCAAAAAGACGAATATAATTGAAATTTTTAGCATAATTAACACCTAAGTACAAAAAAACCATGTTTAAAGTTTATCTTTCGTATGCTCAATGATCTAATATTATTTGTGGAACAAATTATATGATATACAAATGTCTTTTAAATAACTACTCTGGCAGCTTTTAAACCACATATTGCATGGTATTCCTATCCTTATATCAGGTGCAATTTAAATTGAACTCACCACAGAGCCTTAACTTTTCGTTTCTGGGCGATTGACTTTTATCACTCAAGTGATTGTATAATCCCAATGAAATACTTGGAATAAACACACTGACAACAAATGCAGCCAGCGAAATGCAGCAGTCGGATTCAGTTTGTGAATTCGGATCTGATTGTGATGCTGATACTGATACTGATTCGGGCTGTGAGACACAGTTTAATTGAGTTGTAAGGCCCACATGCGAGTGCTCGACCACAACACACCCCGTTGCAGAGACGATCGGGGACGAGCGTTTGCGTTGAGCGTCGTTTTTATTGCCGAATTAATAAATTACCTTGACAGCGAATCGGGACCATCCCATTGTATGCCGTACCCCATTCCATGCGAGCACGACGGCACATCCCCCTTTCCTTGCGCATTTTCGCAACTTCCATGAGGGTAAACTCACAGAAGGACTCTTCCTCAGTGCGGCATATGACTGCACAGACTGGACATTGGGCCTAAAAGTATTTATCAATGCGCCGGACGGTAATACAGGCACGCGCCTGAAGTAGGCGAATGTGTTAATACCCAGCGATGAACCATTAATACTCGTATCATCAGCTGCTCTCTGGAATATGATAGATATAATATATGACTTAAAAATTATTAAGAAATCTCCCTTTCAGCGCCGATTATAACTAATTAAGATATCAACATAGAAAGTACTAAAGGATATTATCCTTCAAGTTTGGTAGAATCATCAAAAAACACAAAATTACACTTTTAATATTTGATATCTTTTTTATCCATTCAGTTTAAATTAAAATTTGTATATGTTTCATATAAATTATATTATGATAATTTTTAATTTGATATATTAAGTTACCTAATTTAAGTATACAATTTTTAATTTTATAAGTCCTTTCGTCAACAGCTCTTAGATAAAATATTAAGTAAAAAAAGAAAACAATCAGTAATAATAATTACAAAATTGCATTCTTGCCCAATTGTAAGCTGTTCCCCGGCATATTAAATCTCTATCATATATTCCCAAAACCAATAAAGAATGGGAATTGATTTTCTCAGTTCCTGCATAGATCTAATAGTTGTGAACTCATTAATATGAAACAATTAACTTATAATACCTGAGATCATTAGAAAATAATGTTCTCGTATCTGACTCTTGATGCATTTTAGGTTCGTTGGGGAAATTCTAAAAAGCTATCGCATTAATATTTTGAAAGCTTCAAAGGATTGCACTAGATGGTATAAATTGGCATTTGAAATGTGTATTTCCCCAATCACAGAGAGCATTACACAAGTATCACTTGAGATGCTCCCAAATCGTCTGTTTGTTTATTTGTTTTGTTGGGGTTCGTTTACGATTACTTGGACGAGGGTCACACGCTGTGGTTGCTTTGTCTTTGAAGTTGTGATCTCCTCTGGGAGTTGTAGATAGCATTGCTCATTACGCCGTCCCCAAATGCTAATTGTGCGGCAACAACAACAATCGGTTAGATCGACACTCATTATCAGACCGAAACAGGCGGTCTCAAGCTGCGTATAAAATGAAAATAGCTGAGAAAAATTATCAACAACAAAAACAAACATCTCATGTACGTGTGATGTAAAACTTTTAGTCAGATTTAAATATAGTTGAAGCGTCAGAGGGTCTAACACGAACATATATCGGCACAGCGTGACTCTTTCCCCATACAATCGGAGAGTGCGTGATTCCGAATCTTATTCCAATCCTAACCCGATGAAATGCAATCAATTTGATGGCCTCAATCGACGGTTAATTTGTGAATAATGCTAAAATGAATGAAACAACAAAAACAACAAACGTTTTTGTACAAGTCGCTCGACTAAAAAATACTCTGTAAACGATTTTAAATAACTTCCAAATATAATATTAAATTAAAAGAATATAGTTCAAACAAAAGAAAAAAAGATAATTTCAATGTCTTCCAAGAGTGTTCGAAATGAACTTCATCTGCGAATGGTGCGCCGTAATAGTAATCAAATAAACATACCCTCTTTATATTTTTTAATGAGTATTGGGCACAATTATTCAAAATTTGTTTGATTCAACAATTAAAATGCAGACGTCTTCAGTAAGTCATTTGTTGTTGAGTTTCTGTTGAGATTATTTATCTTTGTTCGAGTCAAGGCACTGCAGGTGTTTCCAGTTGCCACTTGGAAAGACGCTCCATGCTCAGATGAAGTAATTTTCAGCTTTGGCTACTCGTTTCCCTTCAACTTCGACTTCATCTTCATCTCCGGCTGCAGTTGCAGTTGCATTTGGCATGCCTCATTCGGATGGAGGACAATTTCACTGTCCTTGATGAGAACTAGCTGCGAAAGTCTCGTTGCAGATCATTCCGATCTGAATGATCTGCAGGAGAAAAAGCCAGCGTGGGTGAGCTGAACGACCTTGGATAATCACGATCATGGACCATGCAGCAATCAAAGTCAAGGCGACAAGGTCCTTCGATTTCGACTCCGACTCGCTGTGCTCCTTTCACGATGTGTACAAACATCGTCGATGCGTCACGCGTCGCCTTCGTCCTTGGGACAGTTGTCGGCATCGAAGTTGCTGTTGTCGTTGTCGATGTCGTTGTCAATGTCGTTGTCGTCGGCTTCTGTTCTCATTCTTTGGCTGTCGTTAGGACATTTCTCTCAATGTCATCCTGCCTGCAGCCTCCTGTATGTTATGTATTTGTATTCGTGTTGACATTTCCTTAGCGCATTAATTGCTTCTGTCACACTTATTCGCATTGTTTTGCACTCTTCATAATGAGGTCCGTTTTAAAGTCATTGCATTGTGAATTATGATCCCGCTTTGTCCTTCCTGGCTGTAAATAAATGCAAGTATTGAATTATGTGATAAACTATCGTCAATGTTAACACCTTGTGCCGATGTATCTAAAGCTAATTACATTGAGCTTCACAGCGACAGACAGAAACTTCTTAAAATCATTACTCATTTATAGACATATGTTATCTCATGACACATTTACGTAAAAAAATAACACTTATGATGAAATTGTCTTCAAAACTTCTTATCGTATTTTTAAACACTTTATGCACTTTATCTTTAAAATCAAAGCCTATTAAAGTCTAATCTTTGAATCCTTGCTATCTTAATTTTCTTTCTCAGTCAAATATATCATAGATTTTTACAAGATAGCTCTCCATTCTTTGGGCTTCCCCTTAAAATCATGTTTTATACTCTCATGCTTTCCCAGAGCTCTAACACAACTTAATTTGAAGCTCCATTGTGTTTAAGAAGAAAAAAACAAGTGGGAGAGGCTATAGTCGAGCTCCCGACTATAGGATACCCGTTACCTATTTAAATAAATCTAAAATATTTTTATTGCATGCTTTTAGGCACTTACATAGCCGTTATGGTTGACCGATCTTTTTGCAATTAAGTAGGATGATAGCTTTAATTAATAGATTACCAAAAAAATACGTAATATTCTAAAAACGGAGGCGGAAAATGGCAAAAATTTGAAACAAACTTGATCTGCGTGGGGCTTATAGAAATCTGTGTGTCAAATTTGGTTGCTTTAGCTCTTATAGTCTCTGCGTTCTAGGATCTCACACGGACGGACATGACTAAATCGACTCGGCTGTTGATGCTGATCAAGAATATATGCACTTAATATGGTCGGATATGCTTCCATCTCCCTGTTACATTCATTTCAACGAATACAATATACCCAATCACAAAATTTTTAAGTAACGGGTGTAAAAAAATAAAATTTAAGGAATTTTTTAGCTAAGGATTAATTTAAATATAAATATATTTTAAATATAATGCATGTGATTATTTTTGTTTAGGTGGACTTATTTAAGCCTAGTAGATTAATTCACATTTGTTAATTGCAAATCATATCCTTAGCTAATTTTGTGTCGACAGCTAATAAGATATTCTCTCTTTAACAATGAAGGATGAAACTATGGCCCACCTACGAATTTCGCTGTAAATTCTCAATGTAATTTCTTTGACGAGTCGTACGCCCGGGAATCGAAGTCGCGCGCTCGATGGATTTCAGCGAATTCGTTGATGGCGATTGGAAGTTTCATTTTCAGAGACAGTTCCATGTCCTCTTCTGAATATACAGTCCAGGACGTATTTGAAAGCGTCTCGACCCCTGCGGACTGTTTTATAGTTTTACGACGTGGCAATAATATTTCCGCCTTGGAAACCAATTGCGCGTCGCTGGCGAAGGATACGTGCGCAATTAAGACGTTTAAGGACCCATGACACGGTGCATTTACATTCCATAAACAGACGAGTCGAGTCGCGCGAGTTGTGTCCTTCAGAGTCCATCAACAAGACATCATTTTAATGCGAGACACACGCGTCGCTTTGCCACTTTCAGGTAGTCCTTGATTTACCAGTCGAGCTAAGGGATTCTGTTTACTCTAAACAAATTTAACGCCCGCTCCCGCCTCTACTTAATACTGAGAGAGTAAGTTTCTATTAAGGCTTACATTTTAAATACGAAACACTAAATAAAGTTATAGGTTTAAAAAAAAAATTAGTGTCAAATATTTTAATTTATTTTGAATTTTTAATTATTCGAATTCGCGTCAAGTTATACCTCGGTATTTGGGTTTGATATTCTTTGTGGCCTTCTTAAAATTAGTTGATAAGTTAATTAATCCTCTAGCTAGTCGCCTTGTTTGTTTGTTTATATTTATCAAAGTGTTAAGGTACCTTTTTGAAGTTTTATGATTGAGCTGCCTATTAAAAAACGCCAATTCAGCGAAAAATCGCGAAAGCCCGCCAAAAACCACAGTTACTGGAGAAATTTTTTAAATAACTTATTTAAATTACTAATAAAATGAAGTTTTGTGTTTTCCATTTTGGCGATAAAAAAAAGGATGAAATTAGAATATTAAATTTCTTTCTTGCATTTTTAATGCATTTTACAAAAATATGAATGCAAAAATTAAATTTATTATAAACTTTTATTTAGTATTTTATCTAGTTCTAAACCAAAATGTGACAAGAGAACTTCAATTGCATTTTAGCAAAATAAATAGAAGATTGCGTTCCCAGAACTGAACATTCCCTCAACAATTTGAGCACGCTTTTTCTGATTTCCAAAGCACTTCGTAGTGGTATTTCGTAAAGGCAAATTCAATGAATCTCAAACTAAAGTAAATAATAATAAAAATTCGCAGAACTTTTACAGAGTCATAAACAAAATAGATTAAAACAATAGTGTTTGTGGCAAAAACTGGGTAAGTTTTTAGGAAATGTTTAAGCAGACATTGAACGACCACACTCCGAGGCCCAGTAATTTAAATTAGAGCAACGGCGACAGGCATAATTGTTTAGCGGAAGACTCGAGCTAACTAATCCCCGGATTTAGGCGAATATTGTGAAATATTGTGTAAGAGGAGTGAAGTGACCTACAACCAGAGTGCCGATCTATTGACTCGGCTCGTGGGCGTTGCCCGGTAAACTATATAACTTTAACAATGAAACAATGGAGAACTAGAGCAATTTGGGTTCGGCGGGCGGCTTAAATGTATTATTTGCATTTATTATGTAAGCCGTTGCATAGACTTGCATAACCGGGCATGTCCTTGAGTATGACAATTCGCAGATCTGCACTGTTTTCTGTCCACACTGTCCACTGTCCATCCAGTGTCCGAGGATCGAGGGCATCTCTAGGTGCTCTGCTACAGTTTTCACAGCTACCAAATAAGGTCTACGGTCGGAAACTCGAGCACGGTCACTACCGTCAGGCAACTCAATAAAGTTTTATTGGGACTGAGACGTGGTTGTAAAACGATAAAGTCATAAATTCGAAATATTTTTGTTTTCCGCGCATTTTAAATGGAAAACGAGAGAAAAAATTGAGTCCACAGTGAAAAAAATGCTCAATTTTTTAACAATAGCAAAAATGCGCGACACAAAGCGAATTCGCTCTAAAATATTTCTTCTTTTTTTGAATATCTTTTTTATTGTGCACAAATTACTGCTACACTATTACCATTTTTTTTTCTTCTTCGCACAGAGGATTTCTGAAAAGTAAACTAGAACTGAAACATTTTTTTGTATGCTCTTTTTTGTTTCATATTTTTGGGCTGCCAGAATTTTTGTAGAAACTGACTTTATGATAGTCAAGGTCTAGACGTAGGTCTACAATTCGAAACTGTCTCAATGTTCTTTTTTTCGCTGTTTCCGCGAAGAGAAATAGGATAGGAAGTCCAGCGGCGAAGATAACTTGGAAATTAGGAAACAATGGTCGTCGAAAATGGAAATTTAAAAAAATATATAGCGTTGATGAAGACTAACAACGACTTTTTAAGTTTCAAATTTATACGAATTTTAATAATTAACAATATATTTCGAGCAATACGGTACACTTTTCATTCATGGACTCATGTATAACACACAGCATTCTCTCCCTACACAAAATACTAAAGTTAGTCGGCTAAATATAAATTTAGCCACATACAAGTACAAATCAAATACTCGGACATAATTCATACAATAGGTAGCTCAACAACAGATTGCTATTCTCAATTTGTATATAAATATGTTTACATTTATATACATATATTTTTATTTTCATGCTGTAGGAGGCAGAATATTTTGTTATTTTGAAAATGAGAACGACATGCGAAAAATGTCTGGTCGGTTTAGTTTAAATGGGCCGTAAATGATAATTTTAATTTTTAATCAAACATATGTACATAAAATCAGCGCAGCATAAAATGATTTAAGGGCAGAGGCAGAACCAAGAGCGAAGCATCATCCACTGGCAATAGTCAGCCTCTGTGCCGCATCTCGTCAAAGAGGCCGCCGAAAACATATGCCGGCCACTTCGAGTGGCACGTCGAGTGATTTTTGGCTTAACTTTTGGGATCTAGAATTAAAATATACTCAAATATTATAAAGGGTGTTTTTTTTAGAGGTATAGAACTTCAAATTGAAATAAAACACAAGAAAATCGTTATAACGTCCATTAATTTGGCTTTATTGGAAGGATAATTTTATGCCATTAGTGTTTAAATATGATTTCGGGCAAGTGGCCGCCTGGCTGGCCCGAATAAATTTCCCGCCGAGCGGCCGTATTTTCGACCATTTTTTGAACAATTGGGGACGTATGTCAGCAACAACGCGCCGAATATTCTCTTCTAAGGCGTCAATCGTCTCGGGCTTACCTGCGAAGACAATCCACTTCACATAGTCCCACAAAAATTAGTCTTAAGGCGTTAAATCACACGATCTAGGCGGCCAATTGACCAGAACCAAGCGAAAAGTAAACTTTTCAGCGAAATTGCCTCTCAATTGGGTCACTGTTTCCCGTGCTGTGTGGCATGTGGAACCGTCTTGCTGAAACCACATGTAAGCCAAGTCTAGCTCTTCCATTTGGGGCAAAAAAAAGTTTGTAATCATTCCAAGTAACCGCCTCAGAAGGTCGACTAAACTGATCATAAAATGGAAAAAATGCAAATGCAATTTCTTAACCGAGCATGAACTTTGATGATTAAATTTAATAATTTGCAAACGTTGTTCAGAAGTGAGACTTTTCATTATAAAATGGCAAACCATACTGAGCATAAATCAAGTGACAGCTGTCAAAAAGTCCAACTCAGAAAAAAGTGTTGCCAGTTTAAAAAACCAACCTCTAAAAAAACACCCTTACTAATGCAAAAAATAAACTAAACGCCAGCTAGCGTTAAAATGTACAAACAACGGAATTCTACTTTGCAATAATTTGCAAATTCGTTTCATATTCCCATTGGAATAAGTATTTTCCGGCATTCACATTTTCCACTTTGCATTTGAGTTCCCATTTTAGCCGGGACAACAACCGCAGGAAATGCAAAGAACTTTGTTCAGCAACAAGCAGTTCAATTTCTTTGCAACTGCTTGCTTATGCAGTGCACTGCTTGAACTGAAGTTTGCATCCGTTGAGTGCGTAACTTTTAAAGTATTTTGAAATATTATAGGCAAATGTGCTTTTCTTGCTAAAATATGACTAAGCAACTACGATTAAGTCCAAAAATTAGTTGCAACAAACTAGTAAATTAATATGCAAATTTGAAAATTAAAACTCAAACAGAAAATTTGTATTTTCATTCTGGTTAACACAGTCGGTTAATATCAGGGATTTTATATCTTTATGACCATTAATTTATTTATAATTGCGTGGTCTTCGGAGTGAAATAAAATAAATCCAATAAAATGAGTGATTTGAATGGTCTTGAAGCAATCAGTTCTTTTCGGTTTGCTCCCAATTACAACACATGAATGAGTTTTCACAGCCACACGCTATGCACACCGACGTACTTACATAGATACATTGATAGGAATATACGTACTTTGTAGTTGCCATTGTGGATATCTTCAAAGATATCCGACATTTTGTTTGGGCTCGCGTGAGTCGCAAAGTTTCTGTGGAACTCGTGTGCGCGTATCTACAGTTGTGGCTCAATTAAAGCTTCAGGCAGCGGAGGAAACCGAACGAAAGCCAAAGCCACACACTAAACAAACGAATATGGCGCAAGTAAACAGAGTATCTGGAAGATACAATTATACGCACGCAATTCGTCAATCAGAACGACATTTTTCTTTTATTTGTTCTCTGGTCATTAAAAAAAACAAAACACAAAATAAGTACAAATAGGAATGCTTAAGCTAAGAGTGCTCGACATGGTAATACCCTAGTTTGAATGTGTGATGGTTCTCTCGATTTTTTGAGTTGATTGTTTGAATTTTCTGCTTTAAATATAAATAATATACTAAGAACCTCTTGCTTGTTGCATTTTACATAAATATACCATACCCTTTTCAAAAACTTCATATTTACAGGGTATACAAATGTAATAAAAGTGCCGCAAAACAACGTTTCCTGCTTTTTTTATGTCATTAATTAAATTTGTTTTGCTGTATGTGTTTGCATTTTATGTCTACGCCCTTCCTTAGACAATTATAGTTCTGTTAGACGACTTGTCGCACTATCTGTCCCTTTCAATCCATAAGCATTTCTGTCTCTTTCTATTGAAATAAGGTATGGCAGACCTTAATTGCAATGGTGACAACAAAGAGACATCGCATTTAGTACAAGAGCTAAACTAATTAATTGATTTATGGCCGCGACCGCACGCTGTATCTGCCAAATTAATATTATTCAATTTAAAAGTGACTTTAAGTCGTTTTCACCACATCTAAAAGTTGTCGGCCTGTAATGGCGCCCATTTTTTTCCCCAACCATTCGAGCAATCGAAACGACAAACCAAAACAGTCAGCAAGATCCTTTTGAGATCTTTATCGGCTCCGAAAACCGATAGTCTTCTCCTTCTCTCCGGTTTGGGCCCAAAGCCAGGCCGTGATCGTGGAATGAATCAGTTGCCGCTTGTCACATGCGAACGCGCCGCAGATAATGTCAATGGATCGCATAACTCAAATCAGAGTCTGGGCCCAGTCTTTGGGCCCGCTCACATACACGTATGTTTGTATGCCGGCAGATCGCAGACCCCAAATTAATTGAGCTGTTAAATGTAAGTCTCCACGAAATGAAAGGGAAAAATTAAAGTTGACAAGCTAATTAATATTTGGCTCGTTTGCATGTAAGCTGCAGGAAAGTCCCTAAGAGTTAACTGGTTTTACAGGTTCTTCAGTTTCAGGAAAAATTCCAACTATACCCAGAAAAATACCATGATCAAAACGCCAACTGATTTTTTCTTATTATTTATAATACTTATAAAGATATAAAATTGTTAACATAATAAAAAAATATTATTATTAGTGCACTATATAATTTTAATTATTCTATAAGTATTGTTAAGCTTAAAAAATAAAAATTTTTATTTCTAAAGAAATGTTTAATTATTATGTTATACAAATTTATAGGCAGTAGGTGGCAATGGACCATATCAAGTAGAATTCTGGCCAGTTGCTCAACATGCTTCGTGCGTATTCTTCTTCGGGTCTGGAAATTAATGATAGATAATTAGTCAACATAATTTCCACTCAATAATTTCCCATAATGCCAATGGGTGTGCAAAAGATTTGTATAAATTTCTACACTAAATATGCGAATTATCATAAGTGAATACTGCAAAGCTCGCAAATAATAAAGTTGACTTAGAAATTTGAATTAATTTTAGAGCGCATTTAGTTGTGACTCGAAGATATTTGCCAAGGAAAGAATGAAACGAAGGTTTTGTTGTATAGTCTGTATATGGTTCTAACTGTTGTTATTGTGTTGCTCGTGATGTTCCTGGATACGCGTCCTGAAGCCAGTTTCAGGTCTCTCTACCTCTTCGCAACATTGCGCAGTGGCGCTGTTTGTAACAGTCTGATTTTGACATTGACGAATTTGTCGCCATTTATCATGAACGCCCATAAGGGAGGCACTGAAACAAGCGAAAAGGATACTCGGAGTGTGCACGCTGCAGGCAGCCAAACATCCAGACAGCCAGACATCCAGATAGCCAAAGAGTCAGACCGACAATTCGACAGCCCAATAGAATGACAGCCGGCTGCGCCTTGTTCCTTGTGTCAGTCAGTTTCCTATTCCCTCTATTGTCATCTTGCTTCTTCCCTGTCTGACTCACTGACGGACTGCCTGACAGACAGTCCGACCAACTGACAGCATTCCGTCAGTGCTGTCAGAGCGACGTTAGCCATCATTGGCGTTGAAATTTTCATTATATTTTATTCACGAAGCGATGCGATGCGATGCGTGGAACAAATCTAAAATGCCACCACAATTTGCCTAGCCTATCAACCGAAGCGTGTAATTAAAATGTATTCATATATTAAATTGCTCAACATTTCGACACAATAAATTACAAAAATTCTACGGTTTTACTCAAGTTTTTGGGTCCTCCATGGCCATTTGATTGGCGGTCACAATTGGTGTCCATTTTGAAATTTAAAAATGTTTCCCGATCGTTTTGAAAAAAGTATACTATCCATTGATTTGAAAGTATTAAAAATTGCTATACAGTCCATAACATATCATTATTATTATTATTTTGTTTTTTATTATTCGTATGCATTCTTTAAATTAAAAAAAAATGTCTATAAGATCAACGAATGAAGCGGAAAATTAAAATCTTTAAGTTTTATTAATCATGTTTAAAGTTTTTATTATTATATTGTTTTTTATTATTTTTATGGATTCTTAAAATTTGATAAAAGATTTCGACACGATCACGGAAGCTATCGGAAAATCAAAGTCTTTATGTTTTATCAATCAATGCTTAAAGTTTTAAAGTTTGAGCCAATTGATAGAGAGAGGGAGAGGTAAATACATAGAGAGAGACAAGTAGTGATGTTAACTTGTTGTTATTTACTGTGAGTTTGCGATGCGACTGATCGGATCTGTTAGAAGTCTGTACAAATTTCATGTCCAGAAATACAGTAACAAAAACGCAAGGAAGAAGCTTTAAACATTTTATCCATGTCCATGTCCTCGTCGATGGCGATGCCCGACGTCCGATGTCCATCCGGTGCGAGTATTTTGACAAATAGCTCGATTGGACATTGAAACATTTTATCTGGCATGTCGTCGATGCCAGGGGCGCAACGGGGAAGGGGGAGGGGAGAGGAAAGGGTCGGATGAGGTTTTGGGAACTGTGTGGGTCAATGCGTGGCATTTTGGTCATTTATATGAACACTCGTCCTTTTTCATTGCCAGTTGGTGTCTCTCTCTCTTAAGGTGGGTGGGTGTGTGGATGTTTTTGGGTGTGTCTGCTGTGTGTGTGTGCACATGTGTATGACGGAGCAGTTGAGACCGTGTACAACCCCAAAAACGAAAGGCCGCCTTCATTCAGGAGCACATCATGGCGAATGACAGATTAGCAAAGTCCCAATGGACATTTGTAACCGAACTGCGAAATGCCCAATGCCTGCCACCGTGTGGAATGTGGATAGCAGCAATGGCAGCAATGATAAAGGGACCCAGTCGCACCAACACTCCAATTTAAATTGCGAACGTCCACGCAGTTTTGAGACCGGCAACAACATCCACCCATCCACAGAGTCTCCAGAGACACTGGACGCTCCTTATCGGCACTGATTACTTTCTAATCCGTGCAGCATCAAGCGTCCAAGCGTTGACATCAACAAATGACCGCCGGTCAATGGCAATGGCAGCCACTGTGCCCAGACTTCAGCCTGGAGCCGTCGAAGCAGAGGAGGAGTTGGACATAGGCTGAGATGACACAGGCACATCAAACGGTCCACAGTGAAAGGTATTAATTGCTAATGCCGGCAGCCAGGTAGGCCGATCGAATGACCATTGAAGTGGAACATTGAGGAGCGCCAGTGTCCGTACAGGTTAGTGATACTCCTGCTTCTGCTCCTGCTGCTGGTGGTGGGTGAGATGAGTGTTTTTAATGTGAAAGCGATTTGAGCAAATCTCTCGTCTAACTACCGGCTACTGGCAGGTATAAATTCTTTAGTTATTATGTCCGAAGTGGCCATAATTATTTTGATGTTGCTTTGTAATTAGTGTTCGATGAGCCAACACCTTTCCCTCCCCCTCTTTCCCTCACTCTTTCTCTCTTTCCCTTTGCGAACCACAGGTCGAATGTGGATTGATTTTTTTTGTCTGAAGAAGGAAAGATGAAAATGGCATTTTATGCGTGGCTGACTCAATGAGGAAATTACTCAGTTATTTGTGTAATCGAAAAGTGAAAATGCCGACTCCATTTTAGCCAAATACTTGTAATTGCAGTCATTCCAAACATGTAACCGACATAGAACACAGAAGCTCGGAAAACTATTCTTAATGAAAAAATACATATTTAAGTAATTTTACTTGAGAAGAGGAAAACTAGAGCAGAGAAAAAGGAGTAATAAATTGAAAGAACTGTTGGATATTTTTGATAATCATTGTGATTTTCAACTAGTCAATTGTCAAAATAGGACACTGAGTACATAAAAATAACTCAATATCCTTAACTAGATCGTGTTAAGAGTCAGATCTTCTATCGTGACAAGATAAATTAACTTTCCTGGCAATCGTTCAGCCACAGTTTGGCTTAGATCCCAATTACTGGGCCTCGAGATACAATAAATGTTGGCGTGATCACTTAGCTTCTCATGATAATCAGCAGAGTGGGAGATTGAGAGGGTCGTACTTCGGGGTGGCAACATTTGAATATATTCTTAGACCAGGCAGCCAACACAACCCACACATGCAACCGAGAAAAGAAGTTTTTTTTTTTTTTTTTTTTGGCCGCGGCTCTTGTTGACGAGCACAACAAATTTCATTGCAACGTCTCTTGCTATCAATGTGGGCAATATGTCAAATATAACAGCAGCAGGCGCACGTGATGCCAAAATAAAAATAAAATGAAACGTCATGGGTAGAAGCAGATCACCGCGGGGAACGAGGCGCACAGCAGTTGCAACTTGCAACCGCACCATATGCCCCAGCCAAAGGCGTATGAAAATTCATTCCAAACTGCTCCCCCTTATGCTGAATGCAATGCAAACGGCACAAATTAATAATGCCGACGACGACGCGACGCTGCCATAGACGGAGATACAGATACAGATACAAATTCAGACACAGATACAGATACATGCATACACAGACACTCGCAGTGTGCAAATTCAGATGCTGAGATCAAAGGCAGCCAAAAAAAATGAAAAAAACTCTCTTTGACTGACACTTTGGCAATGGCGTACAAACTGAACGACTCGACCATTTTGATTTGCATGAAAAAAATCAATTACAATTGAGAAAAGATACTAAATAGCAATTACAAGGCTATTTAAAATACCTAAAGTATTAACATTTTTAGAATTTCACACAAATGATCTGTTAATATTAGAAATTATCAAGCTAACCAATAGGCAAATTTAAGTGGCGCTCTTCAAATTAATAATTATGATGGCCCAGCCCAAAGTTAGTTTTAACTGATTGCTTCTAGTTGGAGCGTTTCTGACGATTTTATTTGGCGTTCGCCGAATCAAAGAAAAAGGCTAACAAATGACATGCACAATTTTCTATTATGTGAGAATTGTGTGAGAAACAACGAGAGGCATCGAAAAAGGTAATGATTTGAATGAAACAACTGACGACGCGCTCAACTCATTGACATTGAAAAGCAAAAAGCAGAAACCCAAAAAAAAGAGCAGGCAACAAACAACAATAAACTGAAAATTAGATTAATTTGGGCAATTTGAAGTTTCGTTGTAATGAGTTTGGTCAGTCATTTGGCTTTGACATTTCATTGTTGTCTTTATTCTGAGGGACGATTCAAATCATTTTCGTGAACCTTTCTTTGAATACCCTTTACGTGATTGGAGAGAGAAGTCTGTCTGTGTGTTAAACCAGCTTTGCATGGTGTCTCTCAGTCGAGAACTTTCGACTTAACATTTAATTCGTTTTCCATGCATATAATTATGTTAATTTTCGAAGTAGTAATAAAAAGAACAGAGAGAGAGAAAGCGATCGCAATATATTTTTATTCGTCTTAGAATTTTGTCATTTGGTTGCATGCTTATAACATATGAAATTCTGTCTGTCTGTCGTCTGATGTTTAGTATTTATTTGACTGCCAAAACGCTGAAGTCGCTCATTTTTATCCCAGTGTCAGTTCCGCATTCGAGCAGAGTCAGTTCAGCATTCAGCATCTCCATCTCCATCTCTCTCTGTTCAGAGTCGGAGCCGGAGCAAGTTGCCGATGTCTTTTTGCCTGGTGCTGCGTCTTTTGGCTCTTCGCTTGCCACGTCCCTTGCCTCTGGCCTGGTTGAAGATGTTTCTTATTATTTTTCGCTGATTAATCGATTGTCGGCTGAGTGTCGCTGTCTTCCCCTGCCTCAATATGTCATCCCGTTGCAGTGTGATTCAGACACTTGTCACTGGAAAAATGTAAACATGAAATGCATTTATGTAGAAATGTTCAAATATATGTATACGCATAACCTACACGCCCCCACTCCTCCGGAAAGTTGCAGCAACAAATTGCAGCTGGGAGCGCAATTCAGTTAAAGTCATTTATATGCTCTTTACGGAGATTATTTTAAAATCAATTGAATCTATATTATTTTCAGTAAAGTTTTATAAAATAACATAGATGCAGAATGTATTAATCATTAATTCTTTTTTATGTGTGGTACTTATTTTATTTACTTGATAAACTAATCTTAATGTTAAAATATTTTGTCTCTGAGTTTAATATTTTAGCTGAAAATAATTTAACATAATAACATTCTATTTCTAATCCATGTCTAGTCTAATTTGTATCTCAACTGTTAAATTTCGTACTTTTATATTTTACATTTACCAATTCACATATTTTTCAGACAGCAGTCAGAAAAGTTCTCAGCTTTAAATTGGGAAATGAAAGCGAAACCTTCTGAAATTCCCAAATGCTACATTGGGCTCGGATGGGGCGTATTTGTTACTGCTGTTGCGCATTGTTTTCCCAGTGCCAGAGACTCCACCACCCCGACTGCTCGTCCGTTGCCCTTGATGTGGTTCTGGTTCTGGCTCCCTGCGGGCCACTGCTGCCTGCACCCGGATCTGAGCCAGATACAGAACCAGGGCCAGAGCCCAAGCCCGCCTGCTGCCTGGGCTGCTTTTGATGATGATGGCATTTCCTTTGGTAGTTGCGTACGTCATAGATTAATGACAGTAATTCATCAAATCACTCGATGGACATGACGAGCAACCGAAAATTCGGTAGAAGCTGCCGGCGAGCGAAAATTTTTGTGAATCTCTTTTCATTGTTGCCGTGTATTATATGCTAGAATTTTTATACGCTCGGAGTTTTGCTCTAATCATAAAGGCGGTATATATATTGAACTATTTTTTAAACCACATTGAAACAAAATTGTTGAACGGAAATAAAATCAGTGAACTTAACCGACTATAAAAAGTTGTATTTGCTATTTGTTTTTTCCTTGGTTTTTCGCAATTTATATATTTGTTGATGAATAATGTTTTATTATTTTTACGACTCTCTTCTGTAATATTTATTCAGTTTACATTGAAACTCCGACTGAACCACATCCAATCGAGCGACCAAAGCTTCAGACGTAAATTTGAGTGATTTTTTAAGAGAAGAAAACCAAATCTAAGCAATATTATCTTTATACCCGATAAGAAAAATGATAAGAGTCAAATTTACTTTGATTATACTCAGCGTTGTTATGACATGAGTTATCAGCAAATATATTCGATTGCACTGATGTGGATATAATCGATAATAATGAATTTGATAATCTACCGTTTGAGAACGTTTGCTTCAATCCAGAAAAGTTAATTCTTATAAATAGAGAGGTCCTGCAATATTAAAGTGAATACTTTAAAGGCAGCTTTTAATCTCTTACTTGAAAACGGTACATATATACGTACACGGCCTTGGGAGATTTCATTATAGAAAAGAATTTTGAAACTGCATGCGACAAATTCTATTATGATTTTCGATAAAGCTTCACATAGAATATGAATGGACAATTGAGGTTTGATCATGCCAAGTACAGGCTAATATATTTTAATAATGAATTAATTTTGTAGAAGGGAGAACTGGTAATTTCAGTCCCAGGATATAATATAACCAACTCGGACTACTGTATTAAACTATACAAGCCAAGGGATTATAATTTTTTTATCCTCCAGCCTCATCTCTGCAGAGAACCAAAAAATGTTTTCGACGTTTATAGTAAGAATTATAATTAATACTTTACTTAATTGAACTCAATACGTTTACCACTTGCAGTTCGAGGTGTCTCTGTACTTTTTATGGTACTCAGCATTGGTGTTTATCTATTCGCGTACTTGCCACGGAATGGCTCCGTCCACAACAAATGCTGTACTTGCTACATCATCTGTAAGACAGTTCACTTCTCCTTGCGAACCCTTGATGAAATAGCTTTGAGTTTTGGAATAAGTTACCCATCACTATTGTGTGGTCTTATAGGTATGTTTCAACTTGTATTGATTCTTGTACCGCATGTTCCATTATAAGTAATTGATAATTGTGTTAATAAGGTCTGTGTGGTTATTATACTATTATCGCAACATATTTATGGCTCTTAGTCATTAATTATAATATATGGAAAACATTTATTGGCTTTGGAACAACATGGCAAGGAAACTTTAGGAAATTCAACAAGTTTGTATGGAGTATGGCTTTTGGCTTTTTTGTTTTAGTCAGCCTGATTGATTTACCTTATGTTCACGAGGATAAACATGTTTGGTCAGCGAAATCCGTTCTTTTGAGCTGTTGGACAAATGGTGCGATAAGTATTACAATAACATAAAGTATTTTTTTTAAAACAACATCTTTTTATTAACATGTAGCATATCATTGGATGGCAATTATTTATATACATGGGCCTGTAGTTTTATTGATACTGTTTAATATTACACTTTCAATTAGAACCACTTGGCATATTTATACTGAAAACAAGAAGGTTTGCCGCGCATTGAGTAATTCCTATACTCAGAAACAAATAAAAAATAAAACCAAGTAAGTCAGTTGATTGAGCCTTATACTAATTATATTCTTAACAAGATTTTCTTTTTTTTTTTGTCAGTTTTCTATTTTTTTTTCGATTGTTTTTACTTACTGGAGCATTCTCAATTCTTGATAAAATGTTTAGTATTTTTATAATTTTGGGTGTTTTTGATTACACGTCTTTACATTATGCTGAGCCCGTTCTTTCCCTTCAGGGTGTCTTGTTATTCGTAATAACTGTCTTGAGAAAGGAAGTTTGGATTCTCTTCGTGAACGGTGAGCCTTTTGAAAATATAGTAATAATAATTTTTATTTCCTATAATTTTTGGCAGAATTAAGAAACAATAACTAGTAATTAAAAATTTAAAAATAATAAAATAATATATAATAAAATGGTAGTAATATTAAAATATCTTGTGTTTTTCC